>QRDG01001562.1:0-115307 GCA_012064385.1 Puccinellia tenuiflora | reverse complement strand
GCGCAGTGGCACTGGGAGAACGCCGTCCCGGTGCGCTGGTCGGACGTCCACCTCCCGAACAACTGGCACCTGAATCCGTAACGGATTCCGGTGCCGCCGATCCCGACCGACCCCACGGCCAGGGCGGTGGAGATCGCACGCCGCGCAGCCTCCTCCCCAATCACCTCCTCGACAACCCGGCGTACGCGCCGGGCTCCCCCTACTGGGACCAATGGTTCCGGGAGGAGCACGACGAACGCCGCCGGAGCTACTTCGCGCCGGCCCCGGTGCCGCCGGTGGAGCGCACGGAGTACCCGGCGCTCCTGGAGGGGATGGACGACCTCGACCAATGGTTGGAGGTCGACTCCGACGGCGAGGCCACCCCCATGGACGAGGACGACGACGTCGACGACGCCATGAAGGCAGCCATGGCGGCGTCCCGGCAGGCCTTCGTCGACGACGAGCGCCGCCGCTGGGAGATGGTGGTGCAGGACGCACTGCCGCCGCCGCCGCCGCGCGGTCTGCCGCCGCAGGGACCGCCTCCACCCCCGCCTCTGCCACAGGGACAGCCGGGGCTGGCCTGGCAGGCCCTCGCCCAGGAGGAGGAGGCCTACGACCCGCCGGAGGAGGAGTACGAGGAAGCCGGTGAGATTCCCACCGGAGCTGTTCGGGCAGTCGTGGGTATTCACGACTGTGCCCCAGCTGCCGCCGGAGGAGCCCCAGGACGCCATCCTGGAGGAGCCAGGGACGCCGCCGCGGGACGTCCCCATGGAGCAGCAGCAGCAGCCGCCGCCGCCTGCGCATCTGTGGAAGGCACCACCGTACCTCGTCCTCTCCGACGAGGAGGGCGACGAGGACTAGCTAGGACCTCCCCCTCCCCCCTAAATAAATGAAGTTTATTTCCTATCCTACGAACTGTCCCCGCCGCCGATTTAAGGTCACCGGACCACCGCCGCCGCCGATTCTAGCTAGGGTTTGTGCCATCGGACCACCGCCGCGCCGATCTAGAGTTTGAGAGGGCCGTACCTTAGGCGGAGCGCGCGGGGGACGGCGCGAGGAAGAGGGATGCGAGCGACGGCGGCGGCGGCCAGATTTTGGCAGCCTGGCGGCGTCGTCGCGTGAGAGGAGCCCGGAGGCGTCTGCGTCTTGGGCCTGGCGGCAAAAATGGGGAAGAAATCCGCGGAGAGGGACCAAGTAGGCTCAAATCGGCCTTTAGTCCCGGTCCGTGACACCAACCGGGACTAAAGACCCCTATAGTCCCGGTTGGTGTCACGGACCGGGACTAAAGGTGGGCTTTTTGGCGCGCTAAGTTTTTGCAGCGGCCCGAAAATGGCCTTTAGTCCCGGTTGTAGCCACGGACCGGGACTAAACGGCCGTTTGTATTTTTTTCTTCATTTTATGAATGTTTTCAAATGTTCATATTTTATAAACTTTACATGTTCCAAATGTAAATATGAATATGTTATATATATTGAACATTTAAATAGATGAGTTGAGTAAAACCGTTGTACTAATAAATCCGAGGTTAGGATAAATATATTCAACATTTTAAATATTTAATGAAAAACCCTCAACTTTTTAACAGTCAAAAAAAAATTCTACCAATTATTACACATATGTATAGAACAAGTTAGGATAAATAAATATCTCATACATTATTACAAATGACCACAATACATCAACATCATTCAACACTTCTTCGTGTCTGTCATTTTTTCTTCTTATCGCGTCGTATCCATGGACAATCTTCATCATTCAACGCGATGGTTGGGTCAATTTTCACTGTGAAGGGGGGAATTTCATCAAACTTATTGTAATCTTCTGACATGTCTGTCTTGTCCTCCACTCCCACGATGTTTCTTTTCCCTGAAAGAACTATGTGGCGCTTGGCCTCGACGTCGTACGATGCATTCACTGCTTGCTTATCTTTTCTTTTCTTCGGTCTGCTAGACATGTCCTTCACATAGAAAACCTGAGCCACTTCACTGGCTAGGACGAATGGTTCGGTGTCGTATCCAAGATTCTGCATATCCACTGTAGTTATTCCGTACTTCGGGTCTACATGTACCCCGCCTGTCAGGTTGAACCATTTGCACTTGAACAAAGGGACTTTAAAAAAGGGTCCATATTCAAGTTCCCATATCTCCTCTATGTAACCATAATATGTGTACTTTTGCCCATTGCTGTTTGTTTGCATCAAAGCGGATACCACTGTTTTGGTTGGTGCTCTTTTTATCTTGATTGGCCGTGTAAAATGTATTTCCATTTATCTCATACCCTTGAAAAGTCAATATAGTCGAAGATGGTGCATTGGCCAACAAGTATAGCTGTTCTCCAACAGTGCTGTAATTAAAGAGACGTGTTCGCAACCAACCTCCGAAATTCTTCACGTGTTTTTCATCAATCCAATATTTAGATTGCTCTGGGAAGTTCAAACGTAGAATATTCTTATGTTCCTCGATATACGGAGCCACCAAGCTGGAATTATGTAGAACCGTGTAGTATGCTTGACTATAAGAATGCCCGTCCATACATATTATTGCTTTCTTTCCCAGCGTGCCTTTTCCCCGCAGTCTCCCTCATAGCGTGATTGAGGAACCCCGATTGCCTTGAGGTCAGGAATAAAATGAACACAAAACTCAATGACCTCCTCTGTTCCATAGCCCTTGGATATGCTTCCTTCTGGCCTAGCACGGTTATGAACGTACTTCTTTAGGACTCCCATGAACCTCTCAAAGGGGAACATGTTGTGTAGAAATACGGGATCGAGAACGGAAATCTCTTCGACTAGATGAACTATGAGGTGCGTCATAATATTGAAGAAGGAGGGTGGGAACACCAACTCGAAGCTGACAAGACATAGGACCACTTCCTTCTGTAAATCCGGCAGAGTTACTGGATTGATGACCTTCTGAGAAATTGCATTGAAGAATGCACATAGCTTAACAATGGGTACTCGAACATTTTCCGGCAGGAGCCCCCTCAGTGCAATCGGAAGTAATTGTGTCATAATCACGTGGCAGTCATGAGACTTTAGGTTCTGAAACTTCAACTCTGTCATGTTAATTATTCCCTTTATATTCGACGAGAAGCCTGACGGGACCTTGATACTGTTTAGTACTTCAAAAAAGATCTTCTTCTCTTCTTTGGTAAGAGCGTAGCTGGCAGGACCTTGATACTTCTCTGCATTCAGGTTGTCTCGTTCGTGCATATGTTGCTGGTCCAGCCGTGATTCCGGTGTATTTTTCGTCTTCCCATACACGCCCAAGAAGTTTAGTAGGTTCACGCAGAGATTTTTCGTCATGTGCATCACGTCGATTGCAGACTGAACCTCTAGAATTTTCCAATAGGGTAACTCCCAGAATATAGATTTCTTCTTCCACATCGGCACGTGTCCGTCAGCATCATTTGGAACAGATTGTCCGCCAAGACCCTTTCCAAAGATTACTAAATCCTTTACCATATCATATATAACATCCCCAGTAGGCCGTCTAGGCTTTGGCCGGTGATCTGGCAAACCTTTGAAATGCTTGCCTTTCCTTCTTACGATGTGCCTTTCCGGAAGAAACCGACGATGCCCCAGGTACATATTCTTGTTTCCCAGATATATACTTTCAGTATCACCTAAACAGTGTGTGCATGCATTGTATCCCTTGTTTGACTGTCCTGATATGTTACTAAGAGCTGGCCAATCATTGATGGTCACGAACAGCAATGCTCGTAGGTCAAATTCATCTTGTTTGTGCTCATCCCAAACACGTATACCTTCTTCGCGCCACAATTGTAAAAGTTCTTCAACTAATGGCCTCAGGTACACATCAATGTCGTTGCCGGGTTGCTTCGGGCCTTGGATGAGTACTGGCATCATAATGAACTTCCGCTTCATGCACAACCAAGGAGGAAGGTTATAGATGCATAGAGTCACAGGCCAGGTGCTATGACTGGAGCTCTGCTCTCCAAAGGGATTAAAGCCATCTGTACTTAGACCAAATCTTAAGTTCCTTGCGTCATCTGCAAATGTCGGAAACTCTCTGTCAATTTTTCTCCACTGCGACCCATCAGCAGGGTGTCTGAGCATCACGTCTTTCTTACGGTCTTCCTTGTGCCATCGCAACAACTTGGCATGCTCTTTGTTTTGGAACAAACGTTTCAACCGTGGTATTATAGGAGCATACCACATCACCTTCGCAGGAACTCTCTTCCTGGGGCGCGCCTCGTCCTCAACTTCACCAAGGTCATCTCGCCTGATCTTATACCTCAATGCACCGCATACCGGACATGCATTCAAATTCTCGTACTCCTCGCCGCGGTAGAGGATACAGTCATTGATGCACGCATGTATCTTCTGCACCTCTAATCCTAGTGGGCAGACAACCTTCTTTGCTTCGTACGTACTGGGGGGCAATACGTTATCTTTTGGAAGCATCTTCTTTATTATTTTCAGCAATTTTTCAAATCCCTTGTCAGAAGTACCATTCTCTGCCTTCCATTGCAGCAATTCCAGTGTGGTGCCCAGCTTTTTCTGCCCATCTTCACAATTTGGGTACAACAATTTGTTGTGATCCTCTAACATTCTCTCCAACTTCAACCTCTCGTTTGACTTCCACAGTTTATCTTCGCATCAAGAATGGCCCGACGAAGATCGTCATCGGGCTCATCAACAATGGGCTCTTTTTCAGCTTCATCTTCCCCCATTGATGTACCACCGTGATCAGTGAACATAGGATAGTTGTCATTATCCTCTTCTTCCTCATTGTCTTCCATTATAACTCCTCTTTCTCCATGCTTGGTCCAACAATTATAACCGGCCATGAAACCGGACTTCAACAGGTGGACGTGAATGGTTTGTGAGGTAGAGTAGTCCTGAGTATTCTTGCAGACACTACATGGACATGAAATAAAACCATTTGGCGGCTTGTTTTTCTCAGCCACTTGGAGAAAATAATGCATGCCATTAATAAAGTCGGGATAACGTCGGTCACTGTACATCCATTGCCGACTCATCTGACGCATCTGCATTATATAAATAAAATATAAAAAACCATTAACACTATTTCTTCAATATATAACAGTGATAAAGTGAATTAATATAAGTTCATCACATTCAAACCAAAGTAGAGCAAATAACCAAATGTAATACATATAGTCTCACAAACATACATTGGTTCAAACTAACATACAACTATCTAAAGAATTAAGCCCAACAACAAATGCGATAAAAATCACAACTATGGTAACTATCGAACCAACACCATAATGATACCAAGCCTCTTTATGAATGGCATAATTTCTAATTTTTTAATCTTCAAGCGCATTGCATCCATCTTGATCTTGTGCTCATCGACGATGTCGGCAATATGGAGCTCCAATTTCATCTTCTCTTCTAGGGTTTGGAGACGGAGATTTTCACTTCTTTCCAGTTTTGCTTTTAAATCATTAATTTCATTTTCAAAAACCTCGATGATAGGGTCGGTTGGAATTTCCAGTTCAACAACGACATCCGGATCGTCATAGACCGGACGAGGACCGACGGGGACGGATATCAAAACCATGACACACTATACATATAAAAAAAGTAAGATAATATACATGCATCTAAAGTATATCAATAAGTTAAAAAGGGATAAAAACAAGACTCACCGAGGAGGTGCCGGCGACGGGATGGCGCGGGCGATCGACGATGGTAAAGATGGTCACCGGACAACTGTAAACCCAATACATTATACTTTAATTTGAGCTAAAATTGCATGTAAAAAAAAATGAAATCTCTTACTTAGGCATTTCATCAAACACCTTGCTAGCACTAGAAAAATAAAATTTGCTAAGTAGCACCAAAATGAGCTAAAAAAGGAACACCGGAGTGCTAACCGTCGGGTAGATGAGGTGCCGCCAAACTTGACAAATGGTGGAGAAAATAGGGGCCGAACTCGTGGTTGGGAGGAGCAAGGGTTAAGAAAATGGAGATGAACCCGGAGCTCAAAAATGGCCACGGCCTGGCCACGGCCGGGTCGGGGGGTGGAAGATGATATAGGAATATATTTAGTCCCGGTCCGTAACAAGGACCGGTACTAAAGTCCCTCCATTAGTCCCGGTCTGTAAATAGAACCGGGACAGTGCATTGTCCGGGCTGGTCCCACCTCTGTCGCCTCCTCCCGCATCCCTTTGTCACCGGTTCGTAACACGAACCGGGACGGTAGGTCCCCTATGAACCGGGACTGGTCCTGGCGGGCGCCCTGGGACCAATGACCGGGACTAGTGCCACGATTGGTACCGGTCCGTAAGGGAACCGGGACGGAAGGGCCAAACCGAAGCCCCTGTTTCCACTAGTGTAGGTCGGTAACAGGTGAACCCTAATTCAACTCGGTAACAACTCGACACAAGCCTACCAGCGACGGGCCTCGCTTCGCTCCGTCGTTAGCCTTCTCTCTTATAGAACCTGATTTGGTTCACCATAAAATAACATAAATCTTTCGTATTGCTGTCTTCCATGGACCATTGGCATGTTATTCGAGGAGTAAGTTCACTCAACGTGAGTCTGCTGGCGCAAGCTTCTAGCATACCAAGGGAAGATCTACAGGAAGAGCTCCGGCTGCAGCAAAAAACAGTCGAGTATGATCTGGTGAGTACATGCAACATGCAAGCCATCTTACGGGAAGGTACATGCAAGACATGTCTTTGGAAGACTACCGTCTAAATTATGCCAGATCCCAGCCTCTACCCATTAACCTCACTAAGTTGCTATGCTTTCAGGTAAGAGAAACTTTGTTTGTATTCATCATATCTCACGTGTATCTCTTTCAAGGTTTTGGATACCGGATAGGAAAAATTTCCCAGAGGGGTTTGGGATTTGCGGTTACCGAGGTTACCGGCAAATACTGAAAAATTACTGCCCGGAATTTTTGAACAAATTTTGAATTCAAATTTCACGGAAAGACTTAATAAGACTCTAAGAGCCCTCTTGGATCGTTGTTTAATTTCCCGGCTCCGGTACGGGTCAGTTTTGCTGTGCCCAACAAACCAGCCAGATTTTAGTTGGACCTCGACCGGTCCGTAATATTTACGCGTGCGCGAGGCAAGGAAATGAGACGCTAAACCAAGTGGGGCCTAACCCATATTTCTAAACAAACATGAACAGTGGTATGGATCTAGTTTAGCACCTCACTGGTATATGGGTTGTCGCGAGTTCGACGCAGGTTTGCCACACTTTTTTACATCAATACGTTGATTAGAATGGATAGGCTTCGAATAGTGGACACTAGGTCGGAGGACAATTCCGTCAGGCGGATGGTAACACTGCGCCATGCGTTCGTTGTTAGAAGAAATGCGAGTATGATCACATTAAAATGGGTAAGCTCCAGTTTATTCACATGAATATTGGACTACGGACAGACTGCATGTATGATAGAAAACACAAATACATGTTTCTAAACTGGGAAAAAACGACTCAAAGAAATAATTAAGCATATCTTCCATGATCACATAGACTAAGTTTTCTTGCACAAGGAGTAAAGACACATATTTTCCACAATAATCATGAATCTTAGATTGAACTCCAAAATCAATATACAAGGCAAATAACCAGCATCAGTTGAACAGACTAATCAAACACTAAATAACACTAGTGGAGAAAGAGCCTCTAGTCCCAGCTTGTTAGGTCCTCTAGTTTCGGATCAGCACCCGGGAACTACGGAATCGGGACTAGAGCCCCCCCCCCTCTAGTCCTCGACCCAGGACAATAGGGTCCCCCACATGGCCGGTGGCTCGGAGCATGGTCGAGGACCTTAAGTCCCGGTTCTTAATACGGCCCGGGACTAGAGATGTCCCCATCTGGCAGCCTCTGACTCTGTCTTTTTTGTGTTCCCGCCTGATTGCATATTTGAAATTATTATCTATCTTACAAAATATGTGGTTAATTAATTACAATTCAGAAAAATACATATAGCATATCAAAATGTTCATAGAAGAAATATCTATCTAATAAAAATATACTCTATTCTTTATGAGAATTCAATTAATTACATGGAGGTCACAACCGGGACTAGAGGCCGTCTATTCGATTACATGGAGGTCACAACTGAGACTAGAGCTCCGTCTACTCATTGTTATTGTATTTTCCCTTAAGGTTTACGACGTGGTCCACCAAAAATCCCGCAATTTCTTCTAGAAGCGCTATAAACGCTCCTTTGGTTGCAGTTTCTTCTGCATTTCATCCAACTATAAAATAAGGAGATCAATATGAATATCAATCAACAAAACAATAATTATGAATGACACTCAACAATGGTAATAAAATAAAATTGTGAATATATTTGTTCACGTACCTCTATAAATTTTGATGGGTTCCGCTTACTGACCTCCTGGCGAATCCACTCGCAAATGAAGAATCCACACAAATTGGACCCCAATGGCTACCTCCTGCACTTTACGAGAATATAATTCAGTCAAATAATAATCAATGATGATATAATGGTATTGAAATTAGAATTAAATAGATGCGCGGACCTAGCTCGTACTACTTACCTTGGCATGACAAAAACTAAGTATCTCTCTCTGAATTCACCTGTCGTACTCTTGGTGAATCTTTTCCAACCCTGGCCGGCAAAAAAAATGAATAAATGAGTTATTACTTGATATCTGGGGAAATGAAAAAAAGAGACCGATACAGTGCGATAATAATTGAAATTACCTTTGGAGTACATCTTTAATGATTTGGTACTTCTCTTCGGGTGTCGCCAATGAGTCGTGGAGTTCAACTCTTTCAGAGTCAACTTCAATTATTAGCAGAATGTAATGGAAGTTGCGCACGTTTATATACGTTAGTAACTCGTCAGTTACAATTAACATCGAGTAAGCAAAAATTAATGTGTACAAGACAGTAACAGTCTTACTCGAAGTTGTAAGGAAACATTATCTTCTTTTTATAATGTTGCCTCTTAATGAACCTTAGCAAGTTGTCCTCCGTTTCCTGTGGGAACTCTAGTAGCAATTTTTGATCAATTCGTGTTGGGTTATAGAACCTAATGTCAAAGATTCCTTTTTTGGTCATATTCATGACTCTTCATTCTGCATAATATCGTAGTGAGCATAATTATAGGCAATGAACGAGCTGCGCTACAGGCTTTATTATGAAAATAAATGAATTGAATTACTTACAGACAATAAGTACCGATGATACTCAAGTCGAGGGCGTCAAGCTTGTATAACATATAGAGTTCTTTAATATAAATGCAAATCTGGTCTTTACCAATGTAATGTTCTTCTGTAATATTCACAACGACCATTATTCGCCCTACCTTTGTGATTTCCATGTACTAGTTATTCAGTATTCGCATTTGTATTGGTAGAAGATTGATCTGATCAAGTGGCGCCAGAGACTTCCCGTATTCCCATTTCCATACTTCTTCCAACATAGGCCCCATATCTCCGCCGAGTATTCCTATTTCCAGTTGAGAAAGAGAAATACCAGCTTCTGCAGCAAATTTCGCCCTCATACTGGGTGCTACAGCTGTTTTGCTTGTTGTCCGAGCTGGGCAACGTCTCTTCAGCGGGGAGATCGACTGTTTTGCGGGGAGATCGACTGTTTTGCTTGTTGTCCGAGCTGGGCAACGTCTCTTTTCCCGCTGGCACTAGTACTTTTTGTCGTGCGGGAGCTAACTTTTTTCATACATCGCAAATAGTCATCACGCTTATTTATCTCAAATTCCGATGGCTGCTCAAGAAAGTCCTTACCCCACTTTAAGGATGGCTGCTCAAGAAAGTCCTTACCCCACTTTAAGGCTTTCGGCTTAAATGTTTGCTTTGCCTCGGGCTTTTTTGGTGCAAACTGTCATTTCACCTCGGCGTCCACGATCACGGCGTTTTCCTCAACAGTCCGGTCGTAAGCTCGGACGGGAGGAGCCGGCGGTACTTTTGGGAGGGGCTCCTGTTGGGGTCCATGTCGGTTATCCATCGAAAATGAAGCGGCACGATTCGTCTTTTGGCTCTGAGCCTTAGTGAGCGGAGGTGGCGGAGTCGGCTGAAGAGTCGGGTGATGCGGCGGCGGAGATCGAGATGGACTCGTGTTGTGGTGGTCGTCCCTCTCATCATCATGTGGACTTGGAGGTGGTGATTCGCGACTCGGAGGAGATGATGGTGGCCTTTGCGCCGAGTTTGGAAACACGATGTATTTCTTGCGCCACAGAATGATACCACCCCTGACGTCTCCCAGTGTCCTCTCATCATCACCTCCAGGGATGTCAAGCTCGAGTGATTCATATCCCGGTACAAGTTGATCCACGCCGACACGACCATAGCCATCTGGAATCTCATTGCAATGCCACCGTGCTGTAGATTCACAAGTTAAAGCATAGCCGTCTGCCGCCTTCAAGGATAAGTTCCTCACTCCAACATGTAGCTCACAAGATATCTTCTCCCTGATATCATCCACGGGGTAGCGATCCATTGATGCCTCATCTGCACGGACCCCCGTGGAAGCCACGCTGCTTCTCCGCTGAGATGGGCCGCCTTGACTATCTTGCAGCAGCTGATGAGTTAGCCCTTACTCGCGCAATTCCTCTATTTGCTTCTGTTGGTTCTTCATGATAGCAAGTATTTCCTCGTTCTTCTTTTCCAGGTTGCTCAACCGGCCTTCCTCCTCCTGCTCCCTCCTCTTCTTTGCTCTCGCTCCGCTTCTATAAGATTGACGGTCCTCGGGAAACCCAATCTTCCACGGCACATCTGGTCCAAAGCCTTGATACGTCTCAAATGTATCTATAATTTTTGAGTGATCCTTGCTAGTTTTGTGATATTGTCACATGTTTTTACTATCAAATATATCATTTTTATGCATTTTGTCGGAATAACCTATTGACAAGATGCCAAGTGCCAGTTCCCTGTTTTTCCTGTTATTGTATTTCAGAAAAGTCACAACAGGAAATATCGTCGGATTGCTCTCAAAATTTAAGGAGATTTTTTATGCGACCGAAGACACCCGAGGACCAAAGGGCGACCTGGGGGGCCACCCAGGGGCCAGAGGCGGGTGGCGGCCGCGGCCCCACCTTGACCCGTGGGTGGGGCCCGCCCCTGCCCTCTGGGCACCGCCTCGGCCCCCTCCGACGCCTATAAAATCCCTTTTGACCTAAAACCGAGAGGGCGGACATTATTTTTCTGAAACTCGACACCGACGCGCCGTCACTGAAAACCCTAGTTTGGGGTCCAATCTGAAGCTGATCCCGGCACTCTGCCGGAGGGGAGATCGATCCTGGAGGGCTCTTCATCGCCATGCCTTCCTCCGGGATGAGTTGTGAGTAGTCTCACCTTGGACTACGGGTCCATGGCAGTAGCTAGTTGGTAGTCTCTCTCTATTATGCTTCATGTTTTATGATCTTGTGAGCTGCCTAACATGATCAAGATCGATTATTGTAATGCTATGTGATGTGTTAGCTGGGATCCGATGGATTATGAAGTTATGTTCAGATTGTGCATGATTCTTATATGTTGATTTATGTTCTTGCATGCTCTCCGATGTGCGTAGTTACTTTGCCCAAGTGATTGTGTGTATCTCCAAGAGAGAGTATTTATGCTAGATAGTGGGTTCATGCCCACTTTTGTTCCTGGGCACGAGTGACAGAAACGTCCAAGGGCGAGTGTGTGTTGTTGCTAATAAGGGTAAAACAGCAGTGTTAATGTCTCTTTTGATATTAGTATTGCTTACTTCATGCACTTTACTTAATGCAAATGTCTGTTGCTTGCAACTTAATACCGTTGGGTGACAGGCTGGATAGCGATCCCACGGTGTACTTTTTAGACAAAGACGCAGTTGGACTGAACGGTCTTTGTTCCTTGTCGTGATGCCTCCATAAATATTGTCATGTTCTTTATGTCATAGCTAAATTGGGTTTGTGTCATGATCTTGTCAATTGCCTAGCTGTAATTCGTTCAACCATCACATGCATATTTTATTTACTTGAGAGACTCCACTGGTGAACCCATGGCCCCCGGTCCATCTTGTTACATTGTTTACAACCTCATTTACTTGTTTTTCATCATCATTACTCCTCTGGTCACTTTTCATTATTTCATCTATTTCATCATACAATTAACCGCTTTGTTTTTTGAGAGACCGGAAAGATTGACAACCTTTCCGCCGTTGGGGGCAAAGTATTTGGTTGAGTGTGTGCAGGTCCACGTTTGTTGAAGGTCAAGCGCCAGAGATCTTCAACATTCACCTCGTTGTTGATTTCAAAGTCCTACTGCTTCGATAAACCTCGGTTTGTTAAACAAGGGAAAACAGCTACTAGCTGCAATTCCGCCTTCGCATGGGGCACCACCCAACTCTTTTCAATACAGCAACAAGCTCTTTTCTGGCGCCGTTTCCGGGGATCGCACTAAAGCTACATAAGAAGATTTGGCCCTGCCAACTCTGCCACTGCTCGTCAACATCAGTAATCAAGCAGTTTTCTGGCGCCGGGGACTTTGGAGCTGCAGCAAGGGGAGTCTCATACACTCAATCTCTTTACTTTGTTTTTGTCTTGCTTCCTTTATTTCTCGTTTAGTTTATTTTCCTGTTTCAAAATTTTAAAACCCAAAAAAATTAGTGTAGTCTTTATTCATGTCTTATTATTTTATCTTATCATTATGTCTTCTACTGAAAACACCAAGTTGTGTGACTTTACTAGCTCTAATAACAATGATTTCATATGCTCTCCAATTGCTCCACCCGCTACTAAAGCGGAATGTTATGAAATTAAAACCTGCCTTGCTAAATCTTGTTATGAAAGAGCAATTTTCTGGTGCTAGTACTGATGATTCCGCCTCTCAAGTAAATAACTTTGTTGAGTTATGTGATATGCAAAAGTATAAAGAGGTACAAAGTGACATCATAAAAGAATGGTTATTGTCTTTGCCTAGAAATAGTATTGATTCTTGGATTAAATGGAAAGATGCTTTTATTGGAAAATATTATCCACCTGCTAAAATCATACAACTAAGGAGTAACATTATGAACTTTAGACAATTTGATAATGAACATGTTGCTCAAGCTTGGGAGATAATGAAATCTATGGTTAACAATTGTCCCACGCATTGATTAACTATGTGGATGGTTATCCAAACTTTTTATGCAGGTTTGTATTTTTCTTCAGGAACCTTTTGGACTCGGCCACGGGGGGCACCTTCATGTCCACCACATTAGGTGGAGCAACTAAACTCTTGGATGAGATGATGAAAAATTATTCACAGTGGCACACCACATTAGGTGGAGCAACTAAACTCTTGGATGAGATGATGAAAAATTATTCACAGTGGCACACCGAAAGAGCTCCAAGTGGTAAGAAGGTAAATTCTGTCAAGGAAATTTCCTCTTTGAATGATAAGGTTGATATGATTATGTCTATGCTTGCTACCAATCAGTCCACTATTGATCCTAATAATGTTCCTCTTGCTTCATTAATTTCCCAAGAAAAGGATCAAGTTGATGTTGATTTTCTTAATAGAAACAACTTCAACAATAATGCTTATCGAAATAATTTTGGTAGTAACAACTATAAGCCTTATCCTCCCAGCCATTGCAGCGCCACCTCCTCCAGCTCTGCCCCCACCAGGGCTTATGGCGGGAGCTATCCAGCTCCAACCACGCGTCGAGGAACCTCAAGCAGGAGAAGACTCCTACCCGAAGCCCGTCGGACGCATGTTCATGATACATAAGGGACGCCCTTCCAACCGGGACCAGAAGCTCATAACGAGGGAGGTGCACCTTGCCGTCAAGTCACCTCCGGCGCTGCTAGAGTACCTCAGGTGGTCTCACGCGAGCATCGTCTACTCTCGCGACGACCACCCACCGCAAGTGCCACGGCCAGGTCACGCAGCCCTCATCCTCGACGCCCAGATTGGAGGCTTCGCGATGAGCCGCGTCTTCATGGATGGTGGCAGCGGCATCAACATCACGTTCGCTCACACGCTGCGCGGGATGAACATCTTAACAACCAACCTCGCGCCATCAGTCAACAACTTCCACGAAATCGTACCGGGGCGACCGGTGTACCCCCTGGGCACAATCACGCACGACGTCATCTTCGGCGAGCCAAAGAACTTCAGGAAGGAGAAAATAGAGTTCGAGCCTTTGAGGTGGTGGACTGGAAGTCGCAGTACCATGTCATCCTCGGACGAACAGCTGATGCCAAATTCATGGCAATTCCTCATTACGCCTACCTCAAGGTCAAGATGCCAGGACCTTATGGGACAATCACCATCAACGGCTACTTCGAACAATCTGACGAGTGCGACCGCAAGTTCAACAAGATCTCTGAGTCATTCGGGGCCCAGGAGCAGCTCCAGGAGCTGGCGCTCACCAACAATCGCACCCTATTCCCTGAGGGCAAAAAATCACCGCGTGAGTCGTCCTTCAATGCGACCACCGACACAAGGACGCACCAAGTACATCCAACTGACCCCAAGAAGACGGCCCTCATCTCGATGAGCTTGCCTCCAGCATAGGAAAGCGCGCTCGTCGAGTTCCTACGTGAGAACTAGGATATATTCGCTTGGTGTCCAGCCGACATGCCAGGTATACCCAGGGAATTCGCCGAGCACGAACTACAGATCTTGCCTAATGCAAGACCCGTCAAGCAAACTATGCGCCGCTTCGCCGAGCCGAAGCATCTTGCCATCGGCCAGGAGATCGACAGGCTCCTGGCGGCCAAGTTCATCCGAGAGATCAAGAAGTCTGACTGGGTGGCTAACACTGTCCTAGTGCCAAAGAAAAACACAGACATACTCCGCATGTGTGTCGACTTCACTTTGTTAAACAAGTGTTGTCCAAAGGATCACTTCCCCCTGCCGCGTATCGACCAAATTGTCGACTCGACGGCAGGCTGCGAGCGCCTCTGTTTTCTGGATGCCTATTCAGGCTACAACCAGATCCGGATGAAGGAGGAAGACGAAGACAAAACAACATTCATCACGCCCTTCGGCGTTTACTGCTACACAACAATGCCCTTCGGGCTCAAGAACGCGGGTGCCACCTACCAGCGCATGATGCAGAACTGCATCAAGAAGCAGATTGGACGAAACGTCCAAGTCTATGTGGACGACATAGTCATCAAGACCAAGAAGGAAGCAATGCTTCTTGACGACCTGCGCGAGACACTTGCCGCGCTCAAGAAATATAATATCAAGCTCAACCCAACAAAGTGCCTGTTCGGCATTCCAGTTGGACAGCTGCTCGGGTACCTCGTATCTGCACGTGGTATCGAAGCAAATCCGGAGAAGATACATGCACTCCTGAATATGCCGGAGCCCTCAAAGCTTCGGGAGGTCCAGCAACTCTCCGGGCGAATAGATGCACTCAGCAGATTCATCAGCAAGCTGGGCGAAAAAACGCTTCCGTTTTATCAGCTGCTGAAGAAGACAGATCGGTTCGAGTGGATGCCAGAAGCTCAAGAAGCATTCATCAACCTCAAGCGCACGCTGTCGATTCCACCAATCCCGGTCGCTCCTCAGGAGAAGGAACCACTGTACCTCTACATAGCCGCCACGAACGTGCAGAACGGGTGGCGGCAAGGCATGATAGGGTTTGCTTGTGGGGTATGTCTTGGAGGGGAAGTTTTTCTCCCGTCTGCGCGCCGTAGTTAATAAAAGTCACAAATCCGGCTCTCCTCGGGGGCAGCGCCGGCCGGCCTCCGCGTGGGACTGGTCGGTTATGTCAACTTATGCCGCCTGCATACTCGGAACAAATTAATGCATGCATGCATGCATGCTAATTGGGACATTTTTGCATATAAAATAAATATCTGGGGGTACGGATATTTGGAGGGTCCGGGTATGCTCAACGTTTTTACTCATTTTCATAACTAATATTTCTCTAAAATTGTGCAAGAAATGTTCTAATGCAATATACAATAAACTAGAGCTAATGTCACTTTTCGGAAATATTTAAATTTGTTTTTCTATATTTCATGCATTAATATAATTCATAGTTATTTTCTGTATTTTCCGTAATACATGTTACTTACGAATTCAAAAACTGCTTTGGTATGTTTGAAGTATCGTTGTAAAGAAGAACATCCTTCTAAAACATCAGACCTTTTTCGTATAAGATACAAGTTTTGTACTACCTGATAATTTCTCTTCGTTATATGAATCTAAATTTTTTCTACAACTTAATGAAGTAAGTATACATAAACATTCATCTTCCATTTTGTTTGAAAATTTGTATTTTTTGGATTATGGTAAATCTCAGAGGGAACACATATATTCGGACGGTACAGATTGTGAATAATTGGCGGCAAAGTGAAAAAATTCGGGCTGGGTAGCTCCAAATTGATAACGGGGTGGTAGAGTTTTCCCCTTCTGCCGCCACGCCACAAATTGAAATCCCTAGCCCCTACCAAACCCTCACCGCCCCCCTCATTGCTGCGCCTCCCCACCATTGTTCCTCATGGCACTAGTTCACCGCCGTCTCCCGTCGTCGCGCCTCCCAGCCACCGTATGTGCCCCTCCCTTCTACTGTCGCCCATCCTCCGCACCGGCCCTCCCCGTGCCAGCTTGGCCTCCGCGCCGCTAGCTCCTTGGTTTGCCCCTAGCTAATTCGAAATAGAGCTCCTTTCAATTAGTTTCACCAATTAGTTTTTCTTTACTAGTTCCTAGTATATATGTTGTTTTGCTGTTTATTCAAGCTATATATGTGTTAGGAATTTGGGATATCCCTATTATAGTTTGAAACTAGAGTATAGCTTGAATTGCTATTTTATAGGAATTTGTGATATGCATATGTTTCTATAATTATAACAGGAAATGATATGCCCATTATGCAAGAACGAGTGCTCTAACATGCACTTCACTGGATCTAGTTTTAGTGTTCATTTGCAAGAGTGTCGTCATCGCAAGTCCGTTATAAGAAGGACTACAACTTATATTACGTGTTTGTGTGTTTTTTAATATATAATTAATGTGACCAAAGGACGGAGGAAGACCCGTTTGTACAACAAAGGATGGAATTAGTTCGCCCAGCAGAACAATCTCAACGGGGGATTAGTGCTGCTAGTTTTACTATGATAGGACCAAATCCCAGGATCTTTGTTGCCTTTATGAACTATGTTAACGATGAAGAGGAGGACAATGACGAGGATTCTGATAGTTCTGATTATTATTCTGACAGTTCTGTAGGGAGTGATGAAAAGGGCAGTTACATAGTTGCCCAAAGAGTGCCTCCTGGAGTCTTCTTGGAAAAAATAAACAAAAGGTCGATCAAGGTTGCACGACCTTCGGCTCCCTCTACATCAGCACCTGGGACACCCGAGGTCGACGCCTCGAGCTCTGAGGCACACGACTCGACAAATCATCCAGTCGAGGTGTTCCTCATCGAGCCTATATGGACAAAACCATTCCTGGCGTACATGATGTGACAAGAGCTTCCAGAAGACACAGTCGAAGCACGGCGTATCACTCGCTGTGCCAAAGCATTCACAATAATCAACGGAGAGCTTTACAAGCGAAGCATATCAGGCATCCTCCAGAGGTGCATTGCATCCGAGGATGGCAAGGCTATTCTCCGTCAGATCCACGGCGGCACATGTGGGCACCATGCCAGCAGCAGGGCCTTAGTCGCCAAGGCGTTGCGAGCTGGGTTCTACTGGCCCACAGCGCTCCATGATGTTGAGGACATCGTCAGGCGGTGCATCGGCTGCCAGAAGTTCGCCACCAAGCCTCACGCACCTGCGTCAGAGCTGAAAGCAATCCCCCTCGCGTGGCCGTTCGCCCAGTGGGGACTCGATATGGTGGGACCACTAAGGAAATCTGCTCGTGGTGAACATACTCACCTATTGGTGGCGGTCGACAAGTTCACAAAGTGGATAGAAGCTGTGCCAATCACAAACACAACGGCAACGACTGCCGTCAATTTCATCAGGTCCATCATCTTCCGTTTCGGTGTGCCACATAGCATCATCACCAATAACGGAACAAATTTCACCGCCGAAGAGGTCCAAGACTTCTGCAAAGAACAAGGGATCAAGCTCAATTATGCCTCGTTCGCCCATCCACGGTCCAACGGACAAGTGGAAAAAGCGAACGGACTCGTTTGCAGCGGCGTCAAGAAGCGCCTCTTCGTGACACTCAAGCGTGCGGCAGGAGCCTGGGTGGAGGAGCTACCCTCTGTGCTATGGAGTCTGCGCACCACGCCAAACAGATCAACCCAGTACACCCCATTCTTCATGGTGGAGGAGCTACCCTCTGTGCTATGAGAGAATTCCTTATTTGACACTCCTTGAAAGTTTGGTTCCTTATTTGGCCCTGACAAACTTATTCTTCCGTATTTGACGGCTAGTGTAATTTTTTTTGCCCAATATGATACTCTAGTTCATTTTCAACACTAATAGTGTTAAATTGGAACATGAAAAGATGATTTTACCCAGGTCCATTATTTAAGCAAAAATCTGTAGAATATAAAATCAACACCGCTATATGTGACAGATTTGGGCATGAAGAGATACAAGAGATACGAAACACCTAGTTTACCGCAAATACCATCCTCTCCTCTCATTGTTGATGGTACTTTTTTTTGAAATGCGGTCATGTATTACCATAATAACTTCAAAGTGGGATAGAAATTAGCCCATATGGTCTATGCGGATGGGGATGATTATTAAAATCTTAAAACACTGCAATTTTTTGTTCCCGTTGTCGAGCGCCCCGACCCGACAACACTCGGCAATGGAACTTTTACACTGGAAAAGTACCCGTTTTCTGGTAGTGCTAAAATGATATAATAAACAAAGACCAATAATTATAAACGGTGCAAACATCCACATGAGGTCATCTCGATCCAATCAGCCAAACTAAAATTATCATTTCTAGTTTAGTTGTCATTTTGTTTGGTTATAGCCTACCCAGACTTTGCTAGACAAGGTTGTAATTTCAATCTCCAGAGTGTAAGAAAAAAGTACAATAGTATAAGAGGTAACCATCATAACAAACAAATACCCATTAATACTACTTATCAAAGAGGCAAACATCCACATGAGGCCACCACATTTGGAGAAAACAGAACACAATAGCAAAACAAAACATATAGCTACAAGTTTTAACCGAGATGTTCTTAACATGATATAAAATGAGTACAATTAACTCAGTCGACATAGGTGGATAGCTCGACATAGGTGGGTGCGTACATCTCCTATTAATATGAGTAGATATAAACTAGATAGAGATGGACCAAATGCTCAGTTGGAATGAATTGGAGGACCCTTGTGAGCTTCGACATCTTCCTCTTCATCACAAGCGTCAGAATCCTCTTCATCACTGGCGTCAGAATCACCATAACTGATCAGACGAGCATCTTCTAAACTAGGAAGATACTGGCGAATAGAACCTTCGCGTATCCACTGTTGCATCTGCTCAGGGGTAGCCACACAGCGACGGAGTTCCTCCGGGTCAACAGACGCAAATGGTCTCCAGGCCGCAGCAGGCTTGTTGGCCTTTTCTTTGCTGGCGAGGAAGTCCTCGCCAACCTCATAGTAGCCATTCTCCTCGAGTCCCCTGATCACCTCCTGCCTGAACGCCTCGTACTTCTCGTCCCTGTCCCCGAAATAGGCCGCATCTTCCTCATGCTGCCGCTTCTTCTCTGCGATCCACTCCGGCGGCTCGAACTCTGCAAGCTCGTCCAGGTAGCGGCGTCGGGGAAGGGCTCCGGCTTGAGGGCGATGATGCTCATGATCTCGCCTTTTGTCAGCCGACGCTTTGGTTTCGGTGCGGGTGCTGCTGCTGCTGTTGGGCCACCCTGCTTGTCGACGGGGACGGTTGCATCTGGCAGCGCCGCCGCCATGAAACCCTTCTCCTCCTCTTTGCCTGCCATCAGATCGACGGAAGAGTCCTGTTCGATTTGAGCGGCTGCTGCTGGTTTTGGGAAGGCTCGATTTGGAATCTCGATTTCTGCGTTGGAGCGGTGTCTTGTCGATCTATATGACACCTCGCCGAGGCTCCAGATCCCAATCAGCATCCGGAGAAGGAACTACGTACATCGATCTCCTAGAGAAATCTCCACGCTACATACATGCCGGAAATACCTCCGATCTTTTCCGGCGGTCGTGGCAATGCAAAGCGCATCGTAACCGAGCTGAACTCAACTAAAGAACCTGGTGGTGCGGAGTTTTTATTCTTGAAAATTAACCAATCAGGCAACGCCTTGATGTATCGCGCGACCCATACTCTTTTGATCTTTTCCTTTTCACGCTGCACCATGCCATGGTCTAGCTGGATTGCCTTCTCTTGCCTCTCTTGGTGTACATGCAGCTGACCAATCATAATAAATGTGAATCGTCCGAATTGAACTGCATTAGCTACAACCTTGACGTGCACTCTAGTTTAACTGAATAATTCTGCACTGTCGCCTGCGTGCGTTTCAGAGATGTAGCTAGATGTTTAGAGTTTCAGCGAGCGTGTAGTGTTAGCTACTGCCTCGGCTGTGTTCCTATAAGGGCAGTTCAAGAAACTGTTTACCATCACAAGAACATGAGAAACCTGTACGGCATGGTAATTTCCTATTGATCGTGTGCCTTATCTTTGGTACAGAAATAGCTTTACAACTGTTGTCCAAGTAGTTCCTTCGTGCCTACGTGACATTGTCATTCCTAATGTACTGCAGCAGTTGTTGGAGCTCTTGGAGCAAAGTATTATGGAGATGAAACATGGACCACGGACATAGAGGGGTACATGATATTGTGTTTAATTTAGTTAACTGATAATTCAGTTATATCTTGAGGAAATTAGTTCAACACCAAGGTGGGAAATTCTTCTTCGACAGGGTTGACATGGAAATTTCAGGTAAGGTGTTCACATGAGCCACTAGAGATAATCATGGGTGAATTCTTCACTTTTCAGAGTAGTGTCAACTATCAAAATTTTGCACTATGCACAAAAAACTTGCTACATGCTTATGAACTGCCAACTTATTGATGCAAAAAAAAAAGAGGTTACTGTTCACAGCTGACAATATCTACCCAAAGTTACTAGTTTCCTTTGAAGATCTAGAGCTCCCAATAGAGCATCCAGCAAGTGTGTCAGGCAGACTCTATTGGGGAGCGCCGCCAAACGTTGCCGGGCTATTGGGGCCGGGTGCCCTCACCGACGACCCCAATAGGTTTTTACAAAAAGGGATTTGAAACATGAATTTAAAAGAACCGGTGATTTTCATTGAAATTTAAACGAAAATTTACAAACTCAAACGAAATTTTAACTAAACCATGGGTCTATTGCCACTCTTCCGGCCCTTTGGGGAATAGCCATGACCAACATGGCCAGCGGTAAATTCCGGCCTTGAGGAAGTTAGATGATGTTGGCCACGTTGATATCGATGACTGAAGTGACCGGCGGCAAGCTCCAGCTGGTACCGATGGCAATGGGTACCCATTACCCACCTACCCTGCGGGTTTTTACCCTGTAGGGTGAGGGTTTGGTAAAAAAAACTTTACCCATGGGTATGCAAATGGTAAAAAGTGTGTACCCAGTGGGTATAGTGGGTGCGGGTGTGGTATAGCAGAACCCATACCCACTACCCACGTACCCCGTTTATTTTGCATATGACATGTTAGTTTTCTAGAAAATCACAATTTCCAAAATTAATACCTACAGTAAACATGATGGGTGCTAAATTTACAGTCAATATAGTTTAACCCTGTGACCAATTAGGTTTTACTTTACACCCCCCTCCCGCTTGACTGCCATGTCTATGTCAACTCACGTCATGACGCCCCGCCCAGTCGCCCATGCCTCGTGTCTCCTGCACCATAGACGTCCCAATGCCCCCGCACGATCGATATCATCACCCAAGGACGAATTAGTGAATAAAGGGTCCTATATGTTGTTGTTTTTCGTATATCTTATGTTGTTATATTACCTCATTGAGTTGTTGGGTGGGTTTACCCATGAGTTTTTAATACCTTACTATCGGGTGCGGGTATGATATAAAATCTATACCCAAGTGCGGGTATAGGTGTGGGTGCAGGTAAGATACGTAGGATGTGGGTGCGGGTTTGGTTAATCTATACCCATACCCAATGGGGACGGGTGCCATCGGTACCAGCCGGAACTTGGATGTTGTTGGCCCACGTAAATGTCAATGGCCAAAGTAGGCTGGAGAATGTTGTCCTGGGGTGGCCTAGTTAGACTCGATGTCAATGAATGGCGCAGCCGGGAGGTGGAGTTGGAGGTGGAGGTGTACGTGGTGGAGGCGGCGGCCCTGCCAAGGACGTGGCGACGACCTCATGCATGCTGGGCCACTCCTCGTCGTATTCGTCTTCTTGCTCCTCCTGTTCGTCCTCCTCTAGTGTCGGGCCTCCCTCTTCTCCCGGCTGCTGCATGTATATTTTGTCGGAGTTCTGCGCAGCATCTAGGTCATCATACTCTATCTGCACCGACAAGAACCACTCGTCAGGCGACACCAGGTCGTCGGAGGTGGGGAAGAAATGGTGGAGGCGGCCGTCGTACTCCGCCTGCACCACGGCGTCCAATAGGATGACCACATGATGTACTGCGGGTCGCGCTGCTGCTTCCATACATGGTCTGCCACAGCATTTTGATGTACTCGAGTCGTGGCTTCCCGGTGAGTGCCGGTGCAACCGGAACATTGACAATGCTAGGCAACCAACCAGTTGAAAGGCAGCAATCACATGGCACCGCGATGTTGTTGCGTGGTTCTAGGCCTCCTAGACCGTGATGAGATTATGGCTGTCAGACGTGTAGGACAGGAGCAGTGGAGGTGGAGTCGGAGGTGGCGGCGCGTGTGACGAGCTGTCGTGCTGCTCGAGTCTTGCGCCGGTGTGTGTCACGATGACGAAGGTCACGGTAAGCTCACGATGATGAAGGTTGCGGTCCATCTGCTCGCGGCGGCTAGGCATGGTAGCGATGGATCTGTTAGCGGCTAAGTGTGGGAGGAGAGGGCCGACTGTGGACTATGTGGTGTGGGTGGGGGGGGGGGGGGAGGAGAGGGCTAGGGCACCGTTTTAATGCCGGCCAGATGAGCGGAGTTGGGAGGCACCATTAACGTAGAGTAGCGGTTCCCCTGGCGTCCATTAACGTCGCGTCCTTCTGTGCTCACCTGGGGAGCCGTTGTTCTCATTAAATCATGCCGACTGACATTCTAAGTCGTTGATAGGGGCATCTCGCTATGCCGCCTGTCCGACACTCCCATGCCGGTACCAATGGACCGGAATCGTGGTGGGTTGCCAGACGTGTTATTTGGTTTGTCCGGCAAAACTGCAGCTATTGGGGCCGCGACTGCGTACCGTTTTTGCGCCGGATGCCCTAATAACCCTATTGGAAGCGCTATTCGAGCGTCGGTGGGATGCTCTTACAGTGTGAGGGGAATATATAGGAGACGTCAATGTCTCGCGGTGCATTGCAGAATTGAAGAGAACCAACAAGAACAAGTGTGGTACAAGCTGATGTGTGTGCACGGTGCAACAATTCAATAAATAAAGAGTGTTCATCAATAATCATTCCACGTCATCTATACCTCTAATAAAGCAAAACCCCACTCATGCAAAGTATCCACATCATCTCTATTTTAGCCAATCAGTTGTGCATGTCATCCCCACTAACGCCTATCTACATCATCTATGTTTCATCCATTCAGTTGTCCACATCACCAGTTTTTAGTTATGAAGTACAAAAAAATTCACTTCAACTGAATATAGCCTTTCGACAATGGTGACCAAATAAATCTTACATATTTTTATAACCAACTTCATAATCCATGGGTCTTATAACCCTTTTTACACAATAAAATTCTTAAAAATATTCACACCGCAACCCGTGGAGTATCTTTCTAGTTACAGACAATAATTAAGCACCAAACAGGTTCAGCGTTCATGTTTCAAATTATTACAAACAGTATGAAACAAATAAAACAGGCACGCGGCCTGAGTACGGAACGCATACTTATTTATCGCTCTTGAGTAGCAGAGATCCGGATTCTACAGCGTAGTAGTAAAGTCTTGAGTGTCGTCTTTTCCATACGCAGTTCATTTCCATTGCTTTTTTTACCGCTGAGAATGATGAGACTGCGTAACTTTTCTAGTTTGATGACATGATCCATCGAAAATCGACGAGAGGTATCAACAAAAAGATTTCGGACATCCAAAGGAACTTCTCCTTCCCAGTCATCCTCAATTCTGAAGAAATCATTTCCACTAACCTGCTCTGCTATATCATGGAGCAGATCATGAACTAAAAAGTACTCCTTGCCCCCGTTAAAGTACTTCTCTCTGTGTTGCACAAATGATTTTGACACTAGTTCACCAAAATAATCATTGCCAATCTCTTCCATCTGTCCTGCATCTGCATCATTTCCACAATTTGACCAAATCATCACGGTCAAAGCGATGTCTTCTTGGAAAAATACCACAGTAAGCAAAGCATCTTCTTGTTTGCTCATCAAGACGCTGGTAGCATAACCACAGAATTCCCTTTATCCCTTTCAAAAGGTACGGATCATCTCTGACACTTTTCCAATGATCAGCAGTCATTTCTTTACGCAGGAGTCCTGCAACTAGAGCTGCGGTAAGAGGCGATCCATTCAACTTTTTCACAATTTGAACTCCGATCCGTTTGAGGGTTTCACTGACTCCCACGTCTATCTTGTTTGCACCAAGTGCACGAGACATGAACAAGCTAGAGAAATCCTTTTCACTTAAGTCCTTTATTTCAATAGTAGTATCTTCCACATCATGACCTATAGCAGATACTGCATTTTTATTCCGACTTGTCACCAGGATCTTACTCGGTTCGCAACCAATCTTGTGCAGCACAGAAAATAACTCGTATAGCTTATACTTATCAGAATCCATATCGCACCAGATATCATCTAGTACCAAGAGGAAACTTTTCCACCATATCTGCTTCCTCAACTCTTCTTTCAACTCGTGGTCTTTTAGTCTGCGAATATAATTTTGTCTATAATATCCGTCGCCGACTGTAACTTGCTGAAGCATCTCCCTGAAGATGTCACGCACACTAAAATTGCGAGAAACATGAATCCACATAAAAAGCTTGAAACGATTTGCATTTTTCTCAGACTGGTAAACATGTTGTGCGAGGGTTGTCTTTCCAGACCCAGCAATGCCATAGATGCTGATTACAGATAAACTTCGTCTCCTTTCCCTTGGGTGGACACCAGCTTCTGTGTGGTGAAGCAATTCAGTTATCTTTATAAGATGCTCGTCTCGACCAATTGAGTTATCTTTATAAGAAGTGTTCTCCTGTCTATCTTTGACCTCTAGTCTGCTTGGCAGTTCTTCCAGCTTAATGTTATCACGGGCTTTCTGAAGGGCTTGTTCTATCTTCTTAAGAATTTCCTTCACGGTTTGTAACGTATTCTGGTAACTTTTGACTTGATTGGAAGCCAATGCTCTGCATTAGTCAACAAAATTGGGTTAGACTTGGAAAAAAATTAAATTTTGCGTTGGGACAAGTATCCACTTTGGAACACCTGTATTCTATTTTCAATTCTAATGTGACATTAATATTATCTGTACTAACTATCACAGGGGCCCTCGCGAATGTGAGGATCCATTTTTAGTATATGTAGTTACAAAAATCTTTATGTTGCGGTTGAAATAACAATAAGGGTAGGTAGAGCAACGTCTAGCTGATATTTTGATAATCTTATATCGAGCTTATTTTGCTTGGGTGTAGCTAATAATATTGACCAATATGTTCGAGATATGCCATAGAGACAATAAGATTAAGTTATTATTTATCTCCAAGTTCAATATTAAGGTTTATATATTTATGCTATAACTGCTGCGGTACTTGAACAGTGAGTATTCGAAGAAAAACCCACATGCACATGTAGAGATATTAACAAACAAGTATTCCTAACCTAGTCTCCGAGGTTACTTTATATGAGGTGTGATGATCACATTTTCCTGATCATGGATTTCTATAAGTCAAACAACTATGAGGGTATATTGTTAGTATAACAATAGTGCCGAACCAACCCAAGTATATGATCGTGCAATAAAGTTCCCATGCTTCCCCCGATTTCCGAGTTTTGCCAAAAGTGATACCGTTTAGGGCCGCATGGTGCGCTAGGCCGAACGACCCGCCAAGGGAAGGGGCGAGAGCCCACCAATTCTGTCATCATTCTATACCCGTCCACTTCCTCCAGCTACAGGGAGGACGGAGGAGAGGAAAACCGGTGGCATCTATGGCTAGGGTTTTCGCCTGTCGCACCTCCCTAGGAGCGACGCAAGCATCTTTCAAAAATAGATCTGGCTGGCCTTATTTTTAATTATTACTGAAAATAAAGTTACATTTGTACTAAATGCTCCGTAACTTTGGCAATAATTGTTGTTGTTAGTTTGTACTATTGTAGAAATTATGCACCTATCTCCTCCTGACCTTACTGGCTTTATTACGAAGGGAAGATCTACACTAGCCTCCTCTGTATATTTTTTGCTATTGGCATCTTTAGGTTACTGTGAGCTTTTGACTTCCTCTAGGTTATTGCGTTCTACCGAATATTACCTTTTCTCAAGACTCCAAAACAATTCCAGTATTGATAGGACTTACATTGCCAATTATCAACACGGTCACCGACACGGTTCTAAGCTTTTCTCTTTGGCAGGCTATGTGGATGTAAGCTAAATAATTGTCTGAAATACCCTCGACTCCATAAATATGAAACTTTTATTGATTTTATGTAAATAATGTTTTCATCACATATATTACGATGAAACACTAATTTATTTTCAACACTAATTGGTGCAAGACATACACAACGTCGCCGGCAAAGCTGTGAGCCCGGGGCAGCAGTGCTGCAGCCAGATGGCAACAATGCTGCGAGCTTTCCCCATTGGTCAATGTTTTTAGTATTGCAGTGAACTTTGGAGGAATACTATAATTCACTATTTACTTTCCGGATATAGGTTTGAGATCCATATATACACTAGGATGTGCTTTTGGGTCAAACACTCCCCTCAAGATGGATGATACATATCTATCATTCTCATCTTGTTATAAACTAGATTACATTCATTGACTCCCAAACCCTTAGTTAGAAAAACTTGTCTTTATTTTAAAATGATGAGTGCTTGAATACGCAACAATTTTTAGGAGGTGGATATGAATTTTTTTAGTTAGTCACTGTTATCATGTAATTCAAGAACCTCTCTCTAGTAATTCAAGAACCGCGTTGGTGATAATTTGACCAATTATCGGACCACCTAGGTAAGTTTAACGTCGACCCATAGTCAGTTAACCAAACAGTATGAGACATGGCACATATATGTTGCTTCCTCTCCATAGCCTGCCTGACGATAACGTAGACATAGTTTGTTATTCTAGTTCCAACCGCCATAGTTACATATTCATCTCGGGCGGATGGACTTCCTGTAACTAAGAATCCCTTACTTGGCTATACGTACAGCTATACATTGTTAGATAGAGTCGCAGACGTGCTGTCAAAACTTGACAGATTCTGTGGTAATTGTATCTGGTCGAACACTCTGCCACAACATGTGGAAAACCTTGTAACACAGGACACAAACTTGAGTTTTACTATGAACATATAAGGCTCTCTTTTCTCTCTCTCTCTCAAAAACAAATAAAAGATAGATGAGACCTCTACAAGGATTTGTCACGCTGATAAAAACCCATTTAGTCTGTGAACAGTTCGCCGCAATACTGGATTCACAATGTTTTAAGATTAATGAAATTATCAGAAACGGTTGCTACCAATGGAAGTATCTGCTATTAGTCTCTGCGATTGGAAGGTAATGCGAACAAACCTGATTTGACGGGCCAGCGTCAACAACCGAAGCATGCTCACGCTTGTTCGGGCCGGTCAGCTGACTTTCGAGACGATCGTACTCCACTTCATCCAGGGCCTCTTCCAGGTCATAGAAATTAGATTTGAGCTCCTTCACCAATTTCTCAAAGGATACCGTAAATTCAATGCTCTCTGTTGCTTCGATAGTATGCTTCAGTAGAGGGATCATGTGCGCCGCCAGCTTGCTAACACTATCATTTAGTTCGCCCGGTTCCATGTGGGAGAGGGCTTTGTCAACAAGTCTGGTGAATACGGGGGACAGGATCCACCCTGCAGTGGCTATGCCCCATCCAACTGCGGCCAAATATGAGGCAAAATTATAGCATCGGTTCACGAAAAGGAATGGACCAGTAAACTAAATATGAATACCTGGAACCGGTAGACGTGAAGACCTCCAGTTTGCATAGATATCCTGATGACAGTAAATATGTAGCTTGATTAGAACAAGCAAGGTCGCTATTTGATATATTTTTCTTTGCTGATTATGTGCTAGCGTTATTCTATTTAACTAGCAACTACTCGCTCCGTATCAAAATATAAAATGTTTTATTATTTCTCTTTCCATCCGTATCTAGACATGTTTTAGTGCAAGGTTTAAATAAATATTACACTAAAATATGTCTACGTAGGGATGGAAAGAGAAATGCTAAAACATCTTATATTTTGATACGGATGGAGTATATACATTAGACTTCTGCTTCGGTACACCTACTCCACAAACTTAAACACATAAAGGGCTGAGACGGCTCCGTTTTTCTTTGTAAGTAAGGGTATGATAGTCATTGACGAACAATTGATTTGTTACTAATGATTAATTAAATTGTACTCCCTCCGTTCTTGAATATAAGATATTTTAGCGTTTAGGAATGAAGAGGCGTATGCATATATCTAGACGTTTTTAGCGTGCAGATTCACTTATTTTGATCATAGACCATTTGAAAATATTTAAAACATTTTATATTTAGGAACGGAGTGAGTAGCTAGACTGTATAAACCCTTATGGCGCAATTGAACATGTACGAATCCGCCGTCAGCAGGAGAGCTGCACAGCGGCCGCCAGCGTCATCATGGATGTGGTGGAGCTCTTCACGGAGACATTGCAGATCTGCCGCATCAGCTGGTGGTGGTGGATGTCGTTGAACGACATCGTAGGCTACGACTGCATCTTCAGCTCACGACATAATTGCAGTGCTGCTCCCGCTGCACGATCCGGGTGTTGCTCCTAATACTGTTGTTGCGCTACGTCCGCGGCGGCGAGTAGAGCATGGCATGGTGGTGCCACTACGCCATGATCGGCAGGCCTCATCGTGAGCGTTCTGTGCATGCAGGGGAATATGCATGGAGGTGACAGCACGGTGAGAATAGTGTCGGCAATCAGCCTTCCAGGAGTGCCACGTCTGGACGCATGGGTCACTGCCTGGCGTGGGCCCAAATATCTTCCCCAAGGGGAGAACCAGAAGGTCGAGAAGCCCATAAGAGCATCCCAGCCATTGTGGGCCCCAGCACACTTTGCCGGTGGCTTCTAGGGGGGAGCCGGCGTATTTTTTTGCCTTGGGGAGACTAGTTTTGGCAGCCGCATCCCCACCCCACGAATTGCAGAGGACATGTGGCGACCTCGCACGCGCTCTGGAGACGCCGCGGCCGCTGCCGACCTCGCACAAGCCGTTGTTCCCTCTCGACAGCGTGCCCGCGCTGCCGCCGCCACCTCCCGCACCGTTCTTCCCGTTCATGCCCGACGCTGCGCCGCCGCAGCCGGCAGAGACCATCCCCGCACCCGCCGCCGTTCATGCCCGACGCTACGCCACCGCAACGGTCTCCCGCACCTCGCCACTCTTTCCTCTCCTCCCACCGCCTCCTCACCATCCTCCTCCTGGTCGCCACCGTGGCCTCCACCCTGCTAGCCGCCGTGCTCCTCTACCTCCTCACCCGCCACCGCCACGACCGGCCAGAGCTGAACCCCATAGTGTACAAGAAACCCGCCTTGCCTTCGCCGGGCAAACAACCCGCGGTCCACGACGACGACCAGCTGCACGGCCGGGGCTCCGCCACCACCGTCTCAGGCACCAGCTCGCCCGAGCTCCGGCCGATGCCGCCCCTGCCGCGGCAGTTCCAGCAGACACAGATGATGAGCCCACTTTCAAGCCCAGGCCCGGTTCTTGGAGATAGAACAGGGGAAAAGCCGCAGGGCGTTCCAGTTCCGATGAGTCTCCGCAGTCAGAGGAGAAGGACGCGGACGTCGGCGCTGCAGCTCTTCCAAAGCTGAAGCCGCTGCACTGGGACAAGTTCCGCGCGAGCTCCGGCCGGCCGACAGTGTGGGACCAGCTCAAGGCTAGCTCGTTCCGGCCGACGGTGGCTGCTCTCAGGAGCAGCTGAAGGCGAGCGGCGGCGCGGCAAGGGCGGGCAAGGGCGTGCTGACGGCCGTCGAGCGGCAGAGCGAGGGAGGAAGAGAGAAAAGACAGAGAAAAGGGACGAGAGAGGAGAGAGAAGAGGAGAGAGAGGGCGGTGGGTGGCTGGCAGTGGGGATTTTGCATGCAAAAGCATTCGCCGGCGCCCCTAGGTGAAACCCAAGTGGTTGGGTTTGGCTTGGGTTCCCCGACGTATTTTTTTTGTTTATCCGGCAAAAAACAACGTCCTGGGGGTGCGACTGGGACGATTTTCGTCCGCCGGCGTATAAAAAGTGCTCCTGGGGGGCTCCTGCGGGGCTGGCTGGAGTTGCTCTAAGGTCTGCACCCTGGGGTGCCGGGGCAGGGCTGCCCCCGTCACGGCGACCCCCGGCGCGGGAGGCTCGGGGGCTTGCCGTCCAGGATCCTTGAAGGAAAAGGTATGCATGCCCCGGTAAGTACGTCAGACCCTTTATTTGTTGTTTTGTATGTAGAGCACCTGACCGGCATTGGAAGGACACAACCAGGGCTTCCTTCCACCCCCAAGAGCACAGGACGGACACCTGACGGACACTTGGCGCGAGCTGTCTGCCAAGTCCCACGGGCAAAGCAAGAGTCCGACATGCGTAGCAGCAGGTGCATCAGCTCGACGAGACTGGACGTCCGTCCTATCAGCTCCTGGCGGCACCGTATGCAGGACAGCTCGGTGGCCGGTCGACGCCACCTCACCATGTCATCGACATGCGGCCCGCACACCTGGCGCGCATGCAAAGCTAGCTAGCCTCTTCTTGTATCCCCTTTGTGTATAAAAGGAGGACCCGACCCGTCGAGCAAGGGGGTTAGGCATTTGGACAACTCGCGAGCACAGGAAAGGTGGGTTCGTGAGGTGGATAGAGTATATAAAAAGTCAGGAGAGAAGAGTGAAGAAGAAGGCTCCGGGGACTCCATCCCGGAGTCATCTCGACCAATCTTTGTACCCCTATACCACATAAGCAATACAGATCAGACAAACATGATGTATGGTTTACATCTCCGCATGGCCTGAACCTAGATAAAAAACCGTGCTATGCGTTTGTGTCACGTGGCTCGATTTTCGAGCAGGCGGGTGACGAAACTACCCACGTCCCTTTGCCGAATACCGGGTATCTTCGGTGTCCACGTATGGAAACGCGACAAATAGTGCAAGTATGCATAGATAATTAGGCTATAGCGTATAGGTCACTGACTTCCTTCGTGCATATTGTATTTTTTTCAAGCCATTCGTGGCATATTGTAAGAAGAAGGAAAGGTAACTCCGGGCCGATTGTATATGGTTGGCTATATGCCAGATTTGGATCTAGATCTGGGTGGCGGGCCTAATTAAATAAGGTAATTACTAATTAATGGAAAAAAGACCATGATGCCATTTACAAGTTTGTGTGTGTCCTTCGATGTCGTTTACCCCATTGGGGGCATCATTTTTGGAACATGGGCTGTCTGGAGGGGTCTGCTGGTGGTGCGGAGTTTCATCTTCGTTGACAAAGACGGCGAGCCATGGCGGCGTGGTGCAGCAGGAACTCAACGACGGTTGCGGCATGGTGGACTCGCGCAGGGCGGTGGCGCTGTCTGATGTCGTGGAGACGTCATCGGCAGGATCGGCGAAGTTCATGCAGATCTCAACATTGAAGATTGCTCGGTGGTCCGATGGTGGTGACAGCTTCTTTAGCGTGTACACGAGGTGCTCGCTAAGAATCTGCTAGTATGGATGTGCGCTCTCGTTTCGCCTAAAGGGCGTCTCGGGGTATGCAATTGTTCCCGGGTTCTAGCTAATGGTGGGATTTCCTGTCTTCCGGGCAAAAGGCCTTGTTGACATGATATTCACCCATTGTCGGGTTGGTAGGTGTTGTGTGGTGGCTTCGAGTTTTTTGATGTATGTTCTTTATACGTCCTTTGAGGAATAAATTAATAAAGATGGCCGCATGCATCTTTTGGTTGCAGAAGCTAGGGCCCTTTTTGAAAAAAAACAAGTTTCTGCGTGCGTGTGTACATTATTATTGACTTGTCATTCAGAATATAGTACCATAACACACGCTTTGAAGAAACATGATTGGATTTTGGTTAAAATTTCTCCCTCAGGTATATTGTTTATAAGAATACTGGTGTGTGAAAAATGAAAAGATGAGGTAATTACTTTCGTTCGTTGTCCATCAGCAGGGAGGATTTTCCACCTAAATAAGCTCAGCATTAGCGTATAAATCATACAAAAAACGTATAAATCATACAAAAAACCGGACAATGAAAAAATAATCCACACCAGGTAATTTCTGACGTACTCCATACTAGGTTCCTTTAGTAAGGCTACCCATAGCTAGTGGGCATAACATAGCGGCCACACTAGGTAATTTCTGACATACTCCATACTAGGTTCCTTTACTAAGGCTACCCATAGTGGGAATAACATAGCTAACATGCATGCAATATAGGTAAAAAAACATGACAACTATTTAATGAGAAGAGAGAGAATCGTGGTAACCTAGCTAGTTACAGTAACATCATATACCCCAAGATAGTATGAGTCTATAATCTAAAAAATATGACACTACATAGACATTAATTACTACCAACTGTGGAGATAATAACATGTACTAATAATATATAAGTATGTTACTAGTCTATGTTACTACCCATTGTGAGCAGCCTAAAACTGACCATAATTGGAGTAAATTAGATAGTAACGTCACACAATTCAAGACAAATTTTCTTATATGACACATAGTTAATGAGAAGAGAAATGTTTGTGATAACATAGCTACTTACCATAACATCACACAGTTCAAGACAAAATGAGTGTACACCCTAATAGATAAAATCTTATATGACATCACATATAAGTTACTTCCCATTCTAGAGGCAGTAACATAGACTAGTAACATATGCATGTTACTAGTCTAAGTTACTCCCACTGTGGCCGGCCAGCTAACACAAGTACATATGTATGTCCTTTGTGTCTTTAATAAATACTAGTTAGTCTTATTGTTAGGCTGGCCACAGTGAAAATAATTTAGATAGTAACAACACATATTTTAATACAATTTTGCTTATGTAACAAGAAGTTAATAAGTAGAGAGGTGTTTGTGCTAACATAATATTTTAATGTAACATTACACATAAAAACAAATGAGTCTATAGACTAATAAATATAGACATGTATGACATAACATATATGTTACTATCCACTATGGAGATAGTAACATAGACTAGTAACATATGTTACTCCCCATTGTGTCCAACTTTAGTTACTGGATAACTAAAATAGAAAACGATCACGTAAATTGTGAAATTGATTGTATGTACAAATCATCTACATATTATAGCACGGGCTTTGATCTCGTTAGTGAACCTGAATTTGAAGCAGCAATGATCGACTCCTCGTCATGGATCGTGACAAGTGGGGTGCCTGACTGTATAGATAAATCCTCTGCAAATTGAGTAAACACTAAAATAATTAATTTTAACATGCATGATTAGCAATAACCTATTATCCGCTGAAGCACATCATGCATACCTGTACTTCCTCCATCCCAAAATATAAGACGTTGGTCAACAACTTATACATTTGACTATAATTTATATTTAAAATATGTTCACAAAATTAGTATAAATATATATGAAATAAATGAATTTAGCAACACTAATGCAACAATATTATTTATACGTCCGCAATATAAACTAGTTAGTATTAGTAGGTAAATTCATGCATCAAAAATTGTAAAAAAAGGCATCATGTATTTTGGGATAGAGGAAGTACATGAGAATCATCTTCAAACTAACTAAACGACAACAAATTGTGATTGAGCTCCCACGTAGACACACCCCTGTATCGGGCCTCTGATTAACCAGTTAGTATTAATTAATCAATCTGAATTATACCTAGCATCTTGCAATTTAAGTTGAATGAGGACTGTAAGCTCGATAAGATGGTTTTGTTCTCGGCCTGTTTGCTTGAACAGTCATTGACCTGCAAACACAAATGTTCACGAGTTCATATACAAAAAATTGTTTGCAATGGTCTCTTCTTACTCGTGAATCAACGGTACTATCTTATACTTATCTATTAGTTGTGCTTAACCAACCAATTTATTTCTTAATTAAACTTACTAGCTACTCACATGCAGGAGCGACTATGTCTCAGTCAGCTGATTTTTTGATAACTCTTAGTTATCTCAGAAAAGTGTAACCGTAACTTAGACAAAGTGCAATTGTACTTTTCTGGGCAGAAAAGTGCAACTCGATCTAAACTGTCATTACTTTTCTAAAAGTTTTGGGAGTGACTATTTATCGGTCAACTATTTTTTTTCAAGTTTCAGTCTTCTCAGGGAAATACAATTATAGTTTAAAAAAAGTGCATTTACACTTTTTTGATAAGAAATGTGCAACTGTCTAGAAAAGTCCAACTGTGGTTGCACTTTCTTAAGAAGTGACATAGACTTGAAAAACATAGTCGACTAATGCTTAGCAAATCTGTTAGCTTTTTAAGGGACATGAGCATCGCTATTAGTGTGTCGAATGCAATAGGTTCATATATTCATGAATAATTGGATAGAACCTAGAGCCAGTTCACCCAAAAAAATTGAACTGTTTGTGATCAAAGCCTTTAGTCTGCAAGAATTTTAAAGCCGTCTCTAATAATAGAGTCGGCCATTATTTGTGACCGTCTTCAATATGCTGATCATCTGAGATGGTTCGTAATATTGGCGCCTCTTGAGCGTCTCAGACGGCTGGTATTTCCATCCACTAGTGGAGACTGGACCTATTGTCCCGGGCCGTGAGGGCCTTTTGTCGCGGTTGGCCAACCGCCACAGCGGAGGCGGGACTAATGGTCGAACCATTAGTCGCGGACCTGTCACCAGCCGGGACAAAAGGGCCTCAACCTGGCCGTGCTGGGGGGCAGATCCTTTAGTTGCGGTTCGTATAACGGGCCGCGACTAATGATTATCTGCTGCGGCAGAAGTTTGGGCACTTTCTGTGCCGAGGCAGAGAATTCATTTTGGTTAGGGTTTAGGGTTTACTAATTCTCTGCCGCGGCAGAATTTGGGAAATTTCTGTGCCGCGGCAAAGAATTCATTTTGTTTTATTTTATTCATTTCTTCTCTTCATTTCAAAATAGTTTTCGTATATTTCGACGCTACCACATACCGTACACGATCGAGCATACAAATATATACAACTTTGATAGTTACATGGAGATCACAATTACCGGGACTAAGCCCGTCTATTCGATTACACGGCCCGGGATCATCGGTGGCGCCTATTATTCACACTAAATTCTCCGGCGTCGTCTACCATCTATCATCCGTGCACCGTCAGACGGGACCTCCGATTCAGCCACGCTGCTTCTCCACAGAGATGGGTCGGCGGTAATATCGAGTGCACGATCTTGAAGGCGCTCTCCTCTAAGTTCGTCGATCTGCTGCTGCTGCTTGTCAATTCTTACTAGCAACTGGTTGAACTTGTCTTCCTCCTCCTCCCGTCGCTTCTTTGCTCTCGATCGGCTTCTATAAGTATCTTTGTCTTTGGGAAACCCAATCTCCCAGGGATAACTAGGGCCAAAGCCTCGTGTTCGTCCTCCGTGTTCTGGATTCCGGAGGACCTTTGTCAGCAAGTCTTTCTCTCTATCAGGACGGAACTTTGTTTTCCCCTCTTTAATTTCATTCACCACTTTCAGCCATGTCTCACTGGGTACCCTAATCCCCTCACTGCAAACAAGATCCCCTGTCTCATTGTCATACTCACTCCCATGCGCAAGGAAAAAATTTCTTGCCCTCTGTTCCCATTCGTCGCGAATTGGTTCTGGAATGATCCCTTTAGCAAGCAGCGCTTCCTCTATTTTATCCCACTTTGGCATGGCAGTCGCGTAGCCCCCTGTCCCGAGCTTATGGTGATATTTCTTTTTCGCAGCATTTGTCTTGGCTCATGTTGACTTTTCCGTAGCATCTTCTGACTTCTTGTACTTCACAAATGCATCCCAGTAAGCCTTCTGCTTCACTAGATAGCCCTCGAATTTTGGAGCACTATTGGTCTTCTGATACTCTTGCCATAATGTTTTCTTCCACTGCCGGAATAGTTCGGCCATCTTCTTAAGAGTGAACACCTTGACTTTGTCCCTCAATGCAGCTGTGTCGTCCTCTTCCTGACATTCTGGGAGGGTGAAATGTGCCATGAGGTCATTCCAAAGACCATCTTTGTACCTTTCGGCGACATACTCATTATCTTCCACCCCTTTGGGCTTATTCCACTCTCGAACGGTGATGGGGACGCGATCCCTAACCATAACTCCGCATTGTTTTACAAATTTCTTTGCAACCTTTATGGGTTCCAACGGTTCGCCCACTGGTGATATGTTCATAATTGTATAATGCGCAGATGCATCCAACTTTTTGGCCGGGCCTCGTTTGGAAAATTTGCTCGATGTGGAGGCCTAAGAGAAGAAACATTCGTCAATTCATATATATATACAACTCAATTAATGCATCTACTGACCATCGGACTTCATATATATACCTTGCCGGACTTCGTTAAGGGTCCATCATCGGAGCCGTCGCCTTCTCCATCATCAGAGGCGTCGGCTTCCCCCTCATTTTTGTCGACCTCTTCACCCTCACCGGATGGGTTCAGATACATCGAGGGAGATTCGGGTGGATCAGCACCGGTGGCGTTGTGGATTATGTCCTCGAGAATTTCTTCTTGTCTTAGGTCTCTGCGGATCGGACTAGGTGGATCCATAGTTTCTGCAAAATGCACACAATATCATTATCGCATACAATATTGCTACTAGTACATAAAAATACTACTAAAATAATACTACATACAAATAGTACATAAAAATACACCACGAATAATATCACAAATACATCTAGAATAATCCAGTTACATAGCTCGGGTCCATTATTTTTTAAACATAAAACATCGTCAATAATATCACTAATACATCTCCCATGCATGAACCTCTCAAACTAACTTCGACCGGTTCCTGAGCCGCGGGGTGCTGAGCCGCCGGCACTGCGCATCCAAAGAGAAGGAACCCTCACAGGGTCATAGCTCACATGATAAGGAACCCTCTGAAGAAACAACCAGCTATTGCTATAATGCCTATCCAATAGATACATGTAGCGACGGACGTGCTCGTCCTCCTCTCTGATATGGCGACGGACCACCTCCTCGGGTGCCGGCTCCACCAAAGAAGATCCGGATCAACGACATCACCCGGATTACTCACCAAGCCGCGCGTCCCGGAAGGTAGCACCTCCCAGTGCCAGCCCGGCGGAGCCCAGTCCCGCACATCACCCCTCTGATCCAACAGGGACATCGTCGCCGAGAACAATAAACTAAAAACACCTAAGTCAAAATTTCTATTTGTACACTACAAAAATAATACCAATTTAACTTAGCAAAATTTCTATTTCTACACTAAAAAAGTAATACCAATTTAACTTAGCAAAATTTCTAAAGTACCAATTTAACTTAGCAAAATTTGTAAAGTACCAATTTAACTTAGCAAAATTTCTATTTCTACACTAAAAAATAATACCAATTTAACTTAGCAAAATTTCTAAAGTACCAATTTAACTTAGCAAAATTTGTAAAGTACCAATTTAAATTAGCAAAATTTGTAAAATACCAATCTAACTAATCTAAAATTTAACCTAAAATTAAACTACCCTAAAAACTACCTAAAATTAAACTACCCTAAAAATCTACCTAAAATTAGCAAAATTTGTAAATACCAATCTAACTAATCTAAAATTTAACTTAAAATTAAAATAGCCTAAAAATCTACCTAAAATTAAACTACCCTAAAATTAGCAAAATTTGTAAATACGGCGGCGGGCTCAGAGGAAGGCTCGAGCGGAGGACATACGGCGGCAGGCTCGGGCGCGGAGGAAGGCTTGACCGGTGGGCCCAGGCGGCGGAGGAGGCGACGGCGGCGGGCGCGGAGGACGGTGGGCTCGGGCGGCGGAGGAGGCGACGGCGACGGGCGCGGAGAGGAAGGCTCGGGCGGCGGTAGCTCGGGCGACGGGCGCGTGGCGGCGGAGGCGAAGGGCGCGCGGCGGAGGAGAGCGGTAGGCGTGGCAGAGGAGAGCGGCCGGCGCCAGGAGGCGACAGTGGCAGTGGAAAATCTCGGCAGCCTGACGGCGCTATGTCACAAATGACCTCTGGTGTCGCGGTCTGAGCCACGCACCGGGAGACGCTGCTTTTATATACACCCCCCTTTAGTCGCGGGGCGTGGCTCCGACCGGGACAAAAGGGGGGGTCTTTAGTGGCGGGTTGAGCCACGCCCCGCGACTAAGGGGGGTGGGTGCGGTTTCAGATCGCACGCGCATCGCAGGCTTTAGTCGCGGCTGGTGGTACGGGCCGCGACTAATGGGCCCAAAATTTGCACGCACTAGGCCAAAAAATGTATTCGCGCGTTGTTTTCTCTGTTTTTTCAAATACTTACTCACAAATGGATTAACTCTACAAACATTTGAATATTTGAATGAATTTGAGAAAACTTCCAACATGAAAAGTACTTGAATTTGAATAATTAATCCAAAACCATTTTCTGTTTTATAAAATAATTATTGTAACTCTACAAACTATTAACAATTTTGCCATTTTCAATTAAAAAATGGATTAACTAATATTTTTGCATATTTTGAATCTTGGAGCCAATGACAACAGTGGATCATTTGATAATAACTAGTTCATCGACCGAATACAAATCATTTATATTGCTCGTAGCTCAATGGAACGTTGCCCCAACCGAAAATTCGTAGGTCTTCTAAGTCGTCGTCGTCCTTGCCCTTTTTCTTGTCCTTCTTGTCCTTGTTGTTCTTCTTCTTCTCAAGTTTTGTCCCAATGATAGCATTGGAGAGAGCATAGAGACTCGGAGTAGGATTGCCGGTTGGGTTCCGGCGATCCCTCTGGAGGTCGACCGCGGACGGAATAACAATTCCGTAGTAGCGCAGCATCCGCACGTCATTGTGGATAGCCACGCCGTAGAAGTTGATGGTCTCGTCACCTAAGAAATCCACGAGGAGCTGCGGCACCCCATCGGCCTTGCATATCTGGAAGACAAGAGTCTCGGACGCCACCGAGAGTTGAAGGACGGCGGCGCGCTGCCTTTTCTCGGGTGGAAGATCCCTCTGTCGACCCGGGAGAGGGTCGGTGAACTCATAGTCGAGTCCAACGCACTTGATCGGTGCGGCGTTGAGGAAGAACTTCTTCACGTCGCGGATTGATGTCTACACACGCATCTATTCTTGTAGACAGTGTTGGGCCTCCAAGAGCAGAGGTTTGTAGAACAGCAGCAAGTTTCCCTTAAGTGAATCACCCAAGGTTTATCGAACTCAGGGAGGTAGAGGTCAAAGGTATCCCTCTCAAGCAACCCTGCAATCACAACACAAAAAGTCTCTTGTGTCCCCAACACACCCAATACACTTGTCAGATGTATAGGTGCACTAGTTCGGCGAATAGATAGTGAAATACAAGTAATATGGATGATTATAAGTAGTAATTGCAATCTGAAATAAAAATGGCAGCAAGCAAACATGTAGTAGAACTTGTTGTAAATGGTGTTTCAATGCTTATAAACAAGGCCTAGGGATCATACTTTCACCAGTGGTCACTCTCAACAATGCAATCATAATTGAATATAAATATAAGCACTTCAATATACTACTCCGAAGTATTCTCCGGCTGGATAATGAACACTAATTCATTGTGTAGGAATGCAAAAGCACGCCTCAAACATATATTCCCAAGTACTAATGAATACCCCACACTGGATCATGAGCATTCATAGGAGGTACTAACAAACCACAATTTCATAGAGACATCCAACTCAAATAATAAATCAGTTAACAAGTATCTTGTGAAATATAGCCTAAAGACCCACACGGTGCACACACTGTCACCTTTACACACGTGGGACAAGGAGTCTCCGGAGATCACATAAATAAAGCCCACTTGAGTAACATAAGAACATCTAGATTGCAAAGCTCATGATCACATATAGATCACATCATGGGAGAGAGAGATATAGACCACATGGCTACCGGTACGGCCCTCAGCCCCGAGGGAGGACTACTCCCTCCTCATCATGGGAGTCAGCAACGGCGATGAAGATGGTGGTGGAGTCGATGGAGATGGCTAAGGGGCACTTCCCCGTCCCGGCAGGGTGCCGGAACAGAGACTTCTGTCCCCCGAAACTTGTCGGCGATGGCGGCGGCGCTGCAGATGTTTCTTTGGAATATGACGGGGGTCCGTCTAGGTTTTATGCATCGGGGGCAATATATAGGCGAAAGGGCGGCGTCGGAGGGCTCCCGTGGGCCCCACACTACCTGGTGGCGCGGCAGGCATGGGTCCCGTGCCACCCTATGGTGTGGCTGGCCCACGGCCCTCCAGGTCCTCTCCTTCGGGCTCCGTGTAGTCCATTGAATTATAAGACTGCTTCTTTTTGTCCCGTCCAATTCCGAGAATATTTCCTTAAGTACTTTTCTGAAACGGGAAAACAGCAGAAAACAGGAACTGGCACTGTGGCATCTTGTTAATAGGTTAGTTCCAGAAAATGCATAAAAATGCTATAAGATGTAAACAAAACATGTAGCAAATGGTATGAAAACAAGCATGGATCATAAGAAATTATAGATACGTTGGAGACGTATCAGCATCCCCAAGCTTAGTTCTACTCGTCCTCGAGTAGGTAAAACGATAACAAATAATTTCTTAGGAGATATGCTAACTCACAATCCAGATCAACATAGCAATGCAAAACACATGATGTGAATAAGGTGATTCAAAACAATTGTCTATAGTTGACATTAAGCAAACAATGATTAACAAATGCTAGCTAAAAGAAGCTAGAACTTTTCATGAATCAGCGTGTTGGAGACAAGGAACCATACATAAGGTTTAGAAAGAAGGATAGTAAATTGTGTCTGCAATGTAAAATGTCAATCAATCTTCAAAGCATCAAATTCAGTCAATAATAGAAATGGCCAAGCTCAAGTCAAGTGTCCTTAATCCATCCACTTAACTTATCAACTGTTATGAAGTCCACTCAACTAATACAAGCAAGAAGAAGGCTTGGCACCATGATGTTATGGCAAAGAGAATAATAATGGGGGTTTGGAAGGCCAAAAAGAAAGGCTCAAACAGTGGAAGAGGTAACCACAAGACAAGAGGAAGTCCCGTAGTAGACACTGAATGAGGAGTAGTGATTGCCATGCAACGGATGCATATAGAGCTATATGAATGGAAGTTCTCCAATGGAACTAGTGGGGGTGCATCCAACTTGCTTGCTCATGAAGACCTAGAGCTCACTTGAGGAGGCTCATCATTGGAATATACAAGCCAAGTTCTATAACGTTTGGTCCCCACATAGTTATACTAATGAAGCATGAAAACTCACTATAATGATGTAGGTGCTACTAGCACAAGTGTGGAATAAAAGGATAGTAGTGTTGCCCCCTCTCTCATTTTATATTCTTTTTTCTTTTTCTCTTTTTTTGCTTTTTGCTTTTTGAGGCCTTTGTGGCTCTTTTATATTTTTCTCTCATTGGTCTCTTTTGGACTCTTTTGATTGGCCACTTTGGACTCTTTTCAATATGCTCACAGGTAGAGGCAACACTCTATTTTACAAGATGATCATCACACTTTTTGGTGTACTCAAAACTCAAAGACTAATACATGGTGTATGGTGGATATGCATGATCGAGCGTAGTGTGGAAAAGATGTAAAACATGTGTAAAACCACGCATCGCACTAACTCAAATGGTCAAGCAATACTATATGGTAATGAAGTAAAAATGACATAAAGTCATGTAATGTAAATGATGGATGTTGCATGGCAATGTATCTCGGAACAGCTATGGAAATGCTGTGATAGGTAGATATGGTGGCTGTTTTGAGGAAGATAGTTGGCTTATGTGTAGGAGAACAAGATGAAGATCTCCCACGGGGTTGGATGTACTTGCGAAGTATGCACCAATCTCAGTGTGAAAAAGGGCAATGCGAAGCACCGAAGAGGCTAGCAAAATATGGAGGTGGAAGTGCCAAAAACCAAAAACTCACATAGCATGTCATATATTGCAAACAACTAATAGTATCAAAGTTTTACAAATGGTTAGAGACACCCCGAGAGGGATCGTGGCGGCGACACAAGTTCCCCGTTGGCTTCCCCGACCGTTGCAGTAACTATACCATTAAAAACTTCTTTTCAACTAAGAGAAAATCACGACACTAAAGCACTATTGACTTAAGTTGTTTTTAGTTCAGAAAAGTACGGCTCCACGCTCTACTAACACATCTTCACTAATCAGCTCTTAACAACATTAACCAACATATTTTAACCATTAGTTATTTTAATACCTCAAAACAATTGAAGAGGAGCAAGTTATCTACACAATGGTCTACAAGACTATGCAGCTTTTCTCTATTTCATACCACTATCACAAGCATAGCATTTTCCAATCTAACACATCAACCAAGCAACTAAAACAACTCTCTAACAAATAAGAGTGAAATACAAGAGAGCTTAACACAAAGAACTAGCAGCTCTAAACAAGATAACATGCTAAAAGCGAGAGCTTACTAGAAAACAAACAGTAGCTAAGAATACTCAACAAATATAAGCGAAGCACAAGAGTATTCATATGAAAAAGCGGAGCGTGTCTCTCTCCCACACAAGAATGCTAGGATCCAACTTATTAAGCAAACTAAAACACACACTCAAAATAAAAACAGACGCTCAAAGCAAAATACATAAGATGTAGTGGAATAAAAATATAGTATCAGTAGAGATGACCTGATAGTTTTGTCGATGAAGAAGGGGATGCTTTGGGCATCCCCAAGCTTAGATGCTTGAGTATTCTTGAATTTGCTGGGGATGACCCACCGGGGCATCCCCAAGCTTAGGCTTTTCACTCTTCTTGATCTCATCATATCGTCCCTTTTGCTTACTTGAAAACTTCCACCACATCAAACTCAAAGTAATTCTCATTAGAGGGTTAGTGCATAAACCAAAAATTCACAAGTTCTACTGTGACACAAGCACACTTTAATGCGTTATAACATTAGCTACAGCCACTGATGCTCAAAGAATCAAAAAGATCCAAATAAACATCGCAAAATAAGCAATGCATAATAAAAGGCAGAATCTGTCAAAATCTGAACAGTCTGTAAAGACGAATTTTTTCGAGGCACTAGAGTTGCTCAAATAGAAAATCACTGAACTAGAAAAAGTTTCATACATATATGAATATTCAGCACACAAAATCTCAAAGCATTTCGTCGCTTCTGGAATAAATGACGAATTTAATGGTGACAGACAGAAATCTGTTTCCTGTGCAGAAATCCAAATATAGCAAAAACTTTTTACTAGAGACCTTACTTGGCACAACATTGCAAGAAAATAAAGATACAAAGAAGTTGCTACAGAAGTAAACAAACTTCTTGACTCAAATAAAGAAAAGATACTGAAAATAAGGGGTTGTCTCCCATAAACGCTTTTCTTTAAAGCCTTTTAGCTAGGCATGGTAATTTTGATGATGCTCACATAAAATGAGAGTTGGAGCACAATAAGGGAGCATCAAGAAGCAACTATAAAACTCATTTAAGTCTAACCCACTTCCTATGCATAATAATCTTGTAAGTAAATAAATCCATGAAGCATAAATTGACTAGCATAGGAAGACAAAATAAGTGCAACTTCAAAATTTCAACAAAAGGAGAGGAGATTCAATATAATTGTGATATATGAAGCCATGTCTCCCTTTTTCATAAAAACTTTCAGTAGCATCATTGATAAAATCTACAATATAACCATCACATGTAAAGTTCTTATCATGATCCATATGCATAAAAGTGTCATTATTACTACTCTCCACATAAGTAAAATCCTTCTCATTAGTAATAGTGAGAGTAAAACTATCATAGCCATCATTGTAATCATCATATATAGGAGGCATATCATAATCACAAGGGAATTTATGCTCAATAGTAGATGGACTGAAAAGATCACATTCATCATTATAATCATCATATATGGGAGGTATAGTATCATCATAGCAAATTTCCTCCTCAAAGCTTGGGGGACTAAAAGATCATTTTCATAAAAACTAGCTTCCCCAAGCTTAGACTTTTCCATAGCATTAGCAATAATGGTGTTCAAAGAATTCATACTAATAACATTACTACCACTATTATGCAAACAAACTTCCATGGGTTTTTTAATTTTCTCTTCAAAAGCATCATGTCCTAATTCAATATAAAGTTCATAAAGATCTCTAATTTTTTTGTTGTTTTCCATTAAGCCTAACTAGTGAAATTGAAAACAAGAAACAAAAGATATAATTACAGAATCTAAAGGAAATAACTTCGAGCACTCACACAACAGCAACAGTACTAGAAATAGCTTAGTAGCCAGATGATGTGAGTACCTTTTACCTTACCTCCCCGACAACGGCGCCAGAAAATAGCTTCGTTGCCGGATAGCTTTGTTGTTGGATTGTGAGTGCCGCTTACCTTACCTCCCGAGCTCGTGCCAACTTGGCGCTACCCAGAAAATAGCTTGATGTCTACACACGCGTCTATTCTTGTAGACAGTGTTGGGCTCCAAGAGCAGAGGTTTGTAGAACAGCAGCAAGTTTCCCTTAAGTGAATCACCCAAGGTTTATCGAACTCAGAGGAGGTAGAGGTCAAAGGTATCCCTCTGAAGCAACCCTGCAATCACAATACAAAAAGTCTCTTATGTCCCAACACACCCAATACACTTGTCAGATGTATAGGTGCACTAGTTCGGCGAAGAGATAGTGAAATACAAGTAATATGGATGATTATAAGTAGTAATTGCAATCTGAAATAAAAATGGCAGCAAGCAAACATGTAGCAGAACTTGTTGTAAACGGTGTTTCAATGCTTAGAAACAAGGCCTAGGGATCATACTTTCACCAGTGGTCACTCTCAACAATGCAATCATAATTGAATATAAATATAAGCACTTCAATATACTACTCCGAAGTATTCTCCGGCTGGATAACGAACACTAATTCATTGTGTAGGAATGCAAAAGCACGCCTCAAACATATATTCCCAAGTACTAATGAATACCCCACACTGGACCATGAGCATTCATAGGAGGTACTAACACACCACAATTTCATAGAGACATCCAACTCAAATAATAAATCAGTGAACAAGTATATTGTGAAATATAGCCTAAAGACCCACACGGTGCATACACTGTCACCTTTACACACCTGGGACAAGGAGTCTCCGGAGATCACATAAATAAAGCCCACTTGAGTAACATAACAACATCTAGATTGCAAAGCTCATGATCACATATAGATCACATCATGGGAGAGAGAGATATAGACCACATGGCTACCTGTACGGCCCTCAGCCCCGAGGGAGGACTACTCCCTCCTCATCATGGGAGTCAGCAACGGCGATGAAGATGGTGGTGGAGTCGATGGAGATGGCTCCGGGGGCACTTACCCGTCCCGGCAGGGTGCCGGAACAGAGACTTCTGTCCCCCGAAACTTGTCGGCGATGGCAGCGGCGCTGCAGATGTTTTTTTGGAATATGACGGGGTCCGTCTAGGTTTTATGCGTCGGGGGCAATATATAGGCGAAAGGGCAGCGTAGGAGGGCTCCCGTGGGCCCCAAACCATCTGGTGGCGCGGCAGGCATGGTCCCGCGCCACCCTATGGTGTGGCCGGCCCACGGCCCTCCAGGTCCTCTCCTTCGGGCTCCGTGTAGTCCATTGAATTATAAGACTGCTTCTTTTTGTCCCGTCCAATTCCGAGAATATTTCCTTAAGTACTTTTCTGAAACGGGAAAATAGCAGAAAACAGGAACTGGCACTGTGGCATCTTGTTAATAGGTTAGTTCCAGAAAATGCATAAAAATGCTATAAGATGTAAACAAAACATGTAGCAAATGGTATGAAAACAAGCATGGATCATAAGAAATTATAGATACGTTGGAGACGTATCACGGATCCACCTCTCCACATGTGATGCACGGAGGGTGACCCATACCTTGAAGTGCATATCTTCTTTGGTGTAATAGTACAACCGAGACCAAGGTGGGCGCGTGAGTGGCTCCATTGGAATAAAAGAGAGAGGGATCGATAGAGAGAGTTTTTGCAAGGATTAGAGAGAGATTTAGGTGTGCTTAAGGCCATGGATTACTGTAGCTTTATATAGAGGGAAGAGGCACTACTAGGGAAAAGCCTAGCCGTGGCACACCAGATTGGGCTACCCGTGGCACAGGCGCCTGCGCCACGAATTGCCACGCCACGGGTAAGTAATTAGCCGTGGCGCAGGACCCCATGTGCGCCACGAGTAGTTAGCCGTGGCGCAGGATACTAAGTGTGCCATGGCTAAGTGGAAATACCCATGGCGCACTGGTGGACTGTGCGCCACGGCTGTGGTGCGCCACGGCTACCCTCTGACATGCGCCACGGCTATGATTTTCTGTATTTTTTTATATACAAAAAATACAGTATTTATACATATTATAATATAGGTATTTATATAGACATATATTCTATAATACACATTGCAGAACAATACACAAAATACATAGATCACATATGCATTATAACTGAAAATAGATCACGGATCATCATATACATCACATCGATCGGAATCGAGTAGCAAGTTCGAACATCATCACATTACAAAGTAAAGGAAGTTTAATTACAACACGAATTTCATCGACTGTTTGAACATAAGCTACACAGGTAGATAAGCTAGGCGTCGACGATCTTCGGGGCCGGGAAGGGGCGGACGCCTTCTTTCGTCGTGAAGGGCCGGATGTCGCCTTGTGCCTTTAGACGTCGTTCCACCTCCGCATTATCGAGTGGAGCGCCGTCGCAGTAGAACATGCCTCCAACGGCGCAGACATCGTGTAGTATGATCCGCGCGAACGTCTCCTGGATGCGATAGAATTCTTGTCGAAGATCACGATCCTGGATAGTTGCCAAGTTTTCGGCCCAGCGTTGGAGTTGATCTGGCAACTTAAGTTTCTCTTCATCCCGTACGAAGGCATGGATCTGATGGATGGCGTGGTAGGCATCCCTCTCGCTGTTCTTTGGTTGCGTGACGCACACGAATTTGATAATGTGGTGGAATGAAAGCACACCTCCTCTTCCAGGTCTCTTCCTTTTGAAGACGCCTCCCCTCATACTGAAGCCAACTAGAGCATTATCCAGAGCCTTCTTGAGGTTGGTGTAGTCTTTCGGTTTGTCCTCCCTACCCGAGTCCAAATATGTGACTACGGAATATTTCGGGCAAAGAACGATCAGGACGCAATACTTGTCTCTGGGCAAAACAATTTAGATAGAGTGTTAGAAAAATAATGATAGAAATCTAATGAAGCGTCTTAATTATGGCGTAAACAATAACTACTTAGTCGGGGTAGTAAGGCAAGAGAATGTAATCCTTCCACTTATTCTCCACCATGATTTCTTCAAGGTGTCTCAACATAAATTGCCAGCCTTGATGGCTTCTGAAGTTGGTCTCGATCATGTAGTAGGGGTCCGCTATCGCGACGCCCCCGATCTTCTCTTTTAGCGCCTGGTGGGCCGTACTGAGACATAATAAGCGGACTAAATGAGGATGGAGCCGCTTCAAGTTAAACATCTTGAAGATGTCATCAAATCGCATGAACAGCAAATCCGTCGGCTCTTGTTTGCAATAGCCATCAACTGCCTCTGGCACCTTGGCAGTAAAAAGCGGGTGTGGGTGTGTTGGATCTTTCATTTTAAGAAGATCCAGCTCTCGTGTCAGAACACGCTCATGCAGCTTCTGCATATCCCCACTCATGAGTTCGAGCACATCAGGCGGTACCATCGGTCGACCCGCAATATGCATTTCCCGCGCAACATCTTTGCTCGGTCCTGGTCCGTCCTTAAACCGGATCGGCCGCGGAGCCGCCAGCTGGCTGCTAGAGGCATTGGCACCCTGCTGCGGCTTTGGAGGCAGCGACGGCTGGCTGGCGGATGCATAGTCGCTCTTCCTAGTTCTTTTCCGCCCCTTCTTAGCCTTCGGAGGGATGCCTCCTCCGGCCGCTAGCGCTTCACGACAGGTCCCAAGTAGTGTGTTGGGGCTCAGGATAGCTTGTGTTGCTTCTTTCTGCGTGAAGTCGTCGGCTGGAGGCGTCTCTTGAGAATCGAACAAACGCTTCGTGCACGTGGCTTTATCTGTTTGACCAGCGGGCTCGTGCGTGTGCGGAGCAGTCGGTGGTTCATCAAGAGGAGCCATTAATCCTCCGTCGTCGCAGCAGTCATCATCGATGTAGCAGTCGTCAAAGATGTCGTCTTTCTGGGCCGCTGGCTCTTTAAGTTGTGCTGGTGCTGGTGCTGGTGCGATGGCCTTGACAGGGTTTTGCCCCAACCCGACTTGCGGTGTTGCCTGTGGAGTGTCCGGGCTTAGACGGATCTGGGTTTTGGCCATACCATGGCCCAGGGGATGCATTCACGGAGGAGCAGATGGTCCTCGGCTCCCACAGGTTGATAAGGAGGATCCACCTCATTGCAGCCCGAGAACACCCTAATCAGTGATACCTTAAAGCAGCCATCGGGTATCGGCGTGTTGTGGTGCATGCGATTTTTGGGCTTAATGATGGTAGCCCTAGCAACATCCTTCAACTCTCCATTCACATGGTGTAGGAGAGTGCATCTAGTGTCGCCCTGCGAAGAACATGCATGTAGGGCGTTAGAGATGCAAGGCAAAGGCAAAATTGATGAAGTAATATGCATTGAGCCTACGACGCTTAGATACCGTGAGGGCGTCGAGCTCGGCAATTGTCGAGACACCGCCGACGTCTTTCGACACGGAGTCAGAGTGGGCGCCGCTTGGGGGGTTGCTGGCCGGCGAATTCTCCGGAAGAGGCGACGGTGTGGTGTGGACCGGCAGATTATCCCGAACAGGTGGAGGTGACGGCGCGGTGTTGGCGGATGAAGCCGCCGACGCGGTGTTGGCCGTGTTGCCTCCAAAGTTGGGCACTGGACACGGCCCTTGTCGACCTCTGTCGATCCAATCCGTTACCGAGGTCACGACGAAGGAAGGAAACCGGCGAGCGCCTTGGCTATATCCTCCTGCTTGCGCTTCTTCCTCTCCTTCCGCGTCTCCTTGTCCTCGGCATAATAGTCACACCATAGGACCTTGCCTTTGCCGACAACACGGCCACCTGACGGTGGCTTGTCCAGATCCCGCCCCTTGAGCTTGTTCAACGCCGCGTTGAATGGAGTGTCCCACACGGGCTTCGTCGATCCCTGGGAGGAGCTCTCATCCGCGGCTCTAGAACTTTCTATGTCCTCCAGAGCCTTTTGGAACTTCACGACTGCAGGATCCATCTTAAGTTCCTCCGTAACCGGGTCCTCCGTGAACCGAGCCCTGACAAAATTTCTAGTCTGGTTGTCTTTAAATTTGTCGTAGGGGTTAGAGATGCCCTTAGCTGCCCACTCAGCATCCTGCTTCTCCCATTTGGGCTCAGCCGCGAAGTAACCACCACTTCCGTGATGGTGGTGTCCTACATTCTTCGAGTTCATCCACCTCCCCCATTCACTCATTTTCTTGGATGCAGGTAGTCCGAGCCTGCCCCGGAAAATCATAAGGTCTTCTTCGTTGACCCGCTCCTTGTTCCAGATCACCTCGGGACTTTTATCGTCTTCGATCATTTTTTTGACCCTAGATCTCCAGCTGGACAAGGCCGTGCTCATCTTCGTGAGGGCAAAGTTGTTCACGGCATTGAGTTTTTTCAAATCATGATTACCATCTTCATCGGCCCTGTAGGCTGGCGGGAACTCATACCGTTCATGCAGCCTCTTGATGAGGCGGAGGCGCACACCCTCTTTATTAGCATCCCTTATGTTATCCTCATAGACAGGGACGACCTCTCAAAGGATGCATGCCACTTGGAGGCCATACCCTGCGGCGACCCCTGTAGGCTCTAGAGGCGCCCCACCGTCGGACACTTGGGTGATCGCTTGCCTCAAGGCCCGGACCTTGTTCTTACTCCTTTCCTTCCTAGACTTTTTGGCTTGGCTACCATCTGTGCGTTCTCCGCCATCAGTGGTCGCGCCGCCATCCCCGGCACCACTAGTAGTGGTATCATTGCCATCCTTGGCGCCAGTATTATTGGCGCCCTCGTCGCCATCCTCGGCACCACTATTATTGGCGCCCTCGGCAACATCCCTGGTCGGCTCATCGTAGTAGCTCCAGAAGTCCGCGTTCTTCTCTCTGGCTAGGTCTTTCATGCTTAACTGTAGAGAAGAAGCTCCGGCCTCATCGTTGTTAGCCATGTGTTCTACGTGTGACAGCAAAATGGAACATGTTAGTTAAAAGAAACAAAAAAATACATATGCCGATGTTTTATCGAAATGTCGAATCATTTCCATTCCGGCAAATTTCCGGTGGCACTCCTATTGCCAAAAATTAGCAAAGGTCATGCAGAATTTTTCACGGAAAAATTCGGCATGACCTTTGCGAATTTTTGGCTATAGGAGTGCCGGAAATTTTCCGAAACGGAAATGAATCGACATTTCGGCAAAACATCGGCACTCATCTAAAATCCCTACAAAGTTCACAACAAAACCGGCACACAACTCTGGCAAGATACAAACATATTCATCACACATATAAACCGGCACACAACTCCGGCAAGAATACAAACATTCATCACAGACGAACCAGCACACAACTCCGGCAATATACAAATATTCATCACACATATAAACCGGCACACAACTCCGGCAGTATAACATTGAAGAAAAATAAACCGGCACACAACTCCGGATTCCATCACATGCATCCTACCTTGCTTCAACTTAACCAGCAGCAAGCAACTGTAGAGGAGCAAGCAACACCACCACCACAACCTGCAAGCAACATCAAAAACACAATTAGAGGAGCAACCTGGCAACTGCAGTTTTCAAATTTTTTGGTGAACCAAAAAATTCAAATTTCATTTTCCATTTCAGTTTTTCCTAAACTCTAATCATTACCCTAACCCTAACCCTAACCCTAACCCTAACAGCAAGCAAAAGCAATAACACTAACCCTAATTTCATTTTGCATTTCATTTTTTATTTTGCATTGCATTTTTCTACACTAACACTAACCCTAAAAATTTTGCATTTCGAATTTTTTTACACTAATACTAATTTCACAATTCGGTATATACAGGAACCTTTCAAAATTCTAAAATCTACACTAAATCTACCTAAATTTTGATTGCAAAATTATGCAATCAAGCAAAATTATTGCTAAAATTATTGCTACTGCTAAAATTATGCACTAAATCTAAACTATATAGTGCTAAAATTATTGCCAAAATCTACTAAAATCTACACTAAATATACACTAAATAGTGCTAAAATTATTGCTACTGCTATACTCTGAAAAAAATACACAGGAGGGAGGAGAAGCTCACCACACGCTCGGGAGGAGGAGGAGGCCGGCTCAGGGAGGTGGAGGTGGCCGGCTCGTGGAGGAGGAGGAGGCCGCCGGTGCGACAGAGGAGGGGCGGGTGGGGAGGAGTAGCCCGCGCGGCGGGCGGAAGGAGGGGCTCAAGGAGGGGCTCGTAGAGGAGGAGGGCTAGGGGGGAGGAGGAGGCCGCCGGCTCAGGGAGGTGTAGGTGGCCGGCTCGTGGAGGAGGAGGAGGCCGCCGGTGCGACGGAGGAGGGGCGGGTGGGGAGGAGTAGCCCGCGCGGCGGGCGGAAGGAGGGGCTCGAGGAGGGGCTCGTAGAGGAGGAGGGCTAGGGGGGAGGAGGGCTAGGGGGAGGAGGGGGAGGCCTGGAGGGGGAGGCGACGGCAGGGAGGAGGCACGGCGGCGACGAGATCACGTGGGCGCGGCAAGAACAGCGGCGACCAGTGCGAGGTAGGAGAAGATGAGTCGAGATGGGGAACGGTTTCGGCCGCGCGCGCGATTTTTAGATCTAGGTTAAATTAGCCGTGGCGCACGGTCGCTTCCATGCGGCTCGGGTACGTATAATAGCCGTGGCGCAGCGTCACTGACCTGCGCCACGGGTAAGTTACCCATGGCACAGGGGTTAGTTCTCTGCGCCACGGCTAAGAAGTTTTTTTATATTTTCTTTTTGCATTTAATTTTTCATTTACTTTTCTTTTTTCCTTTTGTGCATTTCATTTAAGACATTCATATAATATTTAATGTGATATAGTATTCCAATTTATGATTTTAAAAAATTTAATATTAAGGATTACACATATCATATTCCTATTTAATTTTAAGACACATATGCATATCAAATATATTAAAAATACTTAATATTTGGATTACAAATTTTAGGATACTTAATTTATAATATTAATTCCTAGGGTTACAAAATCAAGTGTCGTATTTCCCACACCGTCTAGCTAGCGTTTCACAATCTTCTTTCCCTTCTTGGTGGCGGTTGAATAATTTAGACCCGGAACATGTCGACTTCTTCTTGCGAACGGAAGACCACCTGACTTGGGTAGAGTTGTCCTACTTCTTCTTGTGGTGTATGTTATTTCTTTGTCGTCATCGTCATCTTCCATTTTTGGGTCTCCGTACTGGTCAAAATCTTGCTCGTTGGCGACTCCATCCATTCCGATGATGCTCCTTTTTCCTCTTCTCACGACAACACGGCTAGGCATTGTCGGGTTGGTGATGAAGAAGCATTGGTCAACTTGGCTAGCCAGTACCCATGGTTCAGTTTTCGCGATGACGCTCGCGGTAGCAGCAGACTTGGAGGCTTCGGGTATAGACATGGTGGTGAAATATCCGTCTTCTTTTTTTGGACTGACGCTCTTAGCCCATCTGACACGGAACATCGGCACCTGGTCTCTAGAGTAGTCCAGCTCCCAGATCTCCTCGATCCTTCCATAGTATCTTTCTTTGACGTCACCGGTGAAGGATTCCATCATTATCCCTGAGTTCTGATATTCGCTATTCCTGTCTTTTTCCTCCGTGTAGAACGTGTAACCGTCGATATCGTATGCCTGATATGTCATCAGGTTGGGCGCGGGGCCCTGTGACAAGAGGAATATGAGTTTTCCTTCTGCGGAAGTCATTGACGGAGGATTATCTAGAAGGTGGCGTTTGAAGCAACGCGTGAAGGTGGCGTTGTGCTCTTTGATTATTTCGACGTCCGTTCGATGCTGACCACGTTCACTGTACTTCTTCTCAATAAAGTTTTTGTGCTTTTCCAACCAAGGATCGACCACTTGTATGTGTTTTAGCGCTACAAAGTTTGCACTGTGAAAGTCGGCGCGTCGGCTAGAGTCGTCCACTTGTAGTTCCCTCCTGCCTGTTTTGTGACCTGCTCCATCGAGCTTGCCAATGTGCTTATTTTCGGGCAGACCAACAGAAAGAGATGCACTCTTCGGTGAGATAGCCCTGGACGATGCTTCCATCTGGAGTTGCCCTGTTACGAACGTATCCTTTGATAACACCATTCATCCTTTCGAACGGCATCATGCTGTGCAGGAACATCGGCCCGAGCTGGATGATATCATCCACGACATGGATCAGCAAATGCACCATAACGTCGAAGAATGCGGGAGGGAAGTAAATCTCAAGCTCATTTAGTATCACAATGATCTCTTCCTGTAGCCTTACGGCTTTCTTCATGCTGATCGACTTTCGAGAGATGATGTCGAAAAAGTTGCATAGGTCCAATAGCGTTTGGCGGACGTGTGGGTCCATTATCCCTCGGAGTGCAACCGGAAGTATCTGCGTCATCAGCACGTGACAGTCATGCGACTTCATCTCGCTGAACTTTTGTTTCGCTGCGTCCAGATATCTACTTATCTTCACCGCGTAACCGGAAGGAAATTTCACTCTGAGAAGGCACTTGATAAACTGTTCGATCTCCTTCTGGCTTAGAGTGAAGCATGAAGGAGGGCAGTAATAGTCATTCTGTTTCGCCTTTTTGCCCTTCCGACGACCTTCCGTCTCCTCCTCCTCGGACAGATCATTATCATCGTCAGGGCATCCTCCGTGGAGATCTTTCCTGATGCCCAATGATCTTAGGTCGTTTCTTGCTTTTGGCACATCTTTGGTCCTCTCCGGCATGTTGAGAAGGGTGCCAAGCAGACTCTCGCACACGTTCTTCGTGATATGCATGACATCAAGGCTATGAGGTGTTTCGAGGATCTTACAATATGGCAAGTCCCAGAAAACAGACCTTGTTTTCCATACCTTCAGCAGTGGTGGCGGAGCCTTTTGCTTCTTCCCCGGCGGAGGGCACTCATCCCAGCTTCTCAACAGCATGTCGATTTCTTCGCCGCTCCTCTTACGTGGGGCTCTTCGGATCTCTACGGTACCATCGAACAGCTCTTTGCGGTTTCTCCACGGGTCGTCCCTGCGAAGCCACCTTCGATGTACCGTGAACACTGTTTTTGAAGACCCGGGATCTTTCTCTAGCTACATATATGTTGTATCGTCCATGCACCTAACGCATGCACAGTGTCCGTGTGCCACCTGGCCTGCGATATATCCGTAACCGAGATAGTCTTGCACCGTCGTGATCAACGCGGCTCTCATAGGGAAGTAATCTTCCGCGACGGCGTCCCAGGTGCTGACCCCTACATTCCATATCTTGTGTAGCTCATCTCTCAAGAGCTGCAGATACAGATTGATGTTGTTTCCTGGTTATTTCGGCCCTTGGATTAGCATGCTCATGTGAATGTACTTCCTTATCATGCACAACCATGGGGGTAGGTTGTATATCCATACAAACACGGGCCACGTGCTATGTGTGCTGCTCTGGTTGCCAAACGGATTGAGCACATCGGAGCTCACGCCCAACCTGACGTTTCTTGGATCGTTCCCAAAAGTTGGGTATTCAAAGTCTAACGCTTCCCACTGCTTAGCATCTGAAGGGTGTCTCAGCATCTTATCCGTCTCTTCGTTTTCCGGCTTATTCCTTTCCGCGTGCCAGCGCATTAACTTTGCTTCCTTAGGATCTGTGAAAAGCCGCTGCAGACGAGGAATTATCGAAAGGTACCATACCACTTTCCGAGGAGCTTTCTTTTTCCCTTTCTTGTATCGAGCAGCGCCGCACACCGGACATGCAGTTGTCTCCGCGTCATTTTCCGGATAAATGAAGCAATCATTGATGCAAACGTGGTATTTGATGTGCGGTAAATCAAAAGGGCACACGATTTTTTTGGCCTCTTCGATACTACTAGGACACGTGTTCCCCTCAGGAAGACGATCGTGCAAAAATTTCAAGTTCTCGTCGATGCTTGAGTCTGTCCATTTGTGTTTTGCCTTCATCTGCAGAGCCATGAGCGTTACTTTCAAGCGGGTATCCTCGGGCCGACATCCCGCATACAACGGAGCATTCGAGTCTATGTCCAGCTGCACCAGCTTAGCCTCTCTAGCAGCGTTACTCAACTTTCTGAGAAGCAATTCTCGAACATGAGGGTCCCGCACGACTGAAGTTAGCAGCGTCGGCGTGCCCGCGTCTTCTCCACCATTTACGTCGGCTTCTTCTTCATCATCATGCCCGACATATTCTTCGTCATCATAATCGGGAGGCGCCTCTTCATCTTCCTGATCATTTCCCGCCGCGCCCCCATGGACGTCATCATCATCATCCTCGTAAGTGAAGTCATCCATAAAACCTTTCCTGAGCAGATGCTCCTGCAATGTGCTGGAAAAGGGATCGAGCACGGTGCCGAGTTTGCATGTTCGACACGGACACTTTATCCCGGTGTCGTTGTTTTTAACCATTACGGTTGTCGCATATTTCAAATATCTAGCAACAATACTTTCGCTTATCATGATGACCATTTTTACCCCCGCTCTACATATAGAACAAAGGAATTATATTAGAAACAAAATATTTCACAGAAAAATTTGGCATGACCTTTGCTAATTTTTGGCCTTAGGAGTGCCTGAAAATTCGCCGAAATGGAAATGAATCTACATTTCGACGAAAACATCGGCAACTAATCATTTCTACACATATGCAAACACACGCAACCACACACACATCCTCATCCATCACAATGCATGCAACCAATTCATCCATCACACATGCATACAACAACCACAAACATATCACAACCCTTCTCATCCATCACATAGAACCACACACATCAAAACCTCTTTCTCATCCATCACATACACTCACATTCCAACAAATTGACGTCGAAAGAGAGAGCGCCCGGAGGAGGAAGATCGAGCACGAGGTATGGAAGATGTTTCCTCACATATACATGAAGAAAATAAGTAGATTTATGTGGCAAAATATGTGAAGAGAGAGAAGAAAATGAGGTGGGGAGAGGAAGGGGGCGTGCAGATCTGGAATTGAGAGGTGGGGAGGAGGAAGAGGAGAGGAAAAGAGGAGAAAAGGGGGTGGTGGTGGTGGCAGCCAAAAAGCAAAAGTGCCCACAGGCTTAGCTGTGGCGCACGAACGGTTCCTGCGCCACCACTATATCCTAGCCGTGGCGCACAGTAATTCCCTGCGCCATGGATAGGTGGGGTACAATTTGCGCCAGAAATGGTGCAGATGGGGCCCACACGTACCCGTGGCGCACCAGGGCATAGTGCGCCACGGCTAAGTGGGGTAAAATTGGCGCCAAAAATGTGCACCGGGTCCCACACTTAGCCGTGGCGCAGGGTATTACAGTGCGTCACGGCTACGCGGCTACCCGTGGCGCACATGTTTCTGCCGCGCCACGCCTAAGTGTGCACAGGCCGGCCGTCCAGGGCCCAACTTAGCTGTGGCGCACATCTTAGAGGCCTGCGCCACGGCTAAGTTAGTGTCCGTGGCGCATCACCAAGAGGTGCGCCACGCATACTTAGCCATGGCGCACCATTCGGACAGTGCGCCACGGCCACGTGGCTTACCTATAAGCCTTTTCCTAGTAGTGAGGAGTCCGGCGGGCAGGAGAGGGAGACCGGCGGCAGCACAATCGAAACGGCGGCCGCAATTCATTTTCACGTATGAATCAACGCCGGCGCCGGCTGATCTTCCAAAGCACAATTAAAATGGCGGCTTGATCATCTTTCAAACACGAACCGTCGCGGGAGAGTAACAGGCGCGGACTTCTAGTCCCGGTTCGAGACATGACCCGCGACAAAAGGGGGGGCACCTACCCGCAGCGGGCCGCAGACCACTTTTGTCCCGGTTTGTATCTCAAGCCGGGACAAAAGGGTCCTAACGAACCGCGACAAATGTTCCGCCGATTTTGGGGCGACGGGGCCTAAACTTTAGTCGCGGTTTGAGACACGGTCGTGACTAATGTCCCGGGCGAAATGCCTGTTTTCTACTAGTGATCCGTCTTAGGAGGAAACCTATCGGAGACGGTTTGCTATATTGGTCGCCTCTACAAATGCATGAGTTTCAGCTCCGGCGTGAGCTTCGGGTAGACCGTTCGCAGGCGGCAAGGCATGATAGGGTTTGCTTGTGGGGTGTGTCCCGGAGGGGATGTTTTTCTCCCGTCCGCGTCCCGTAGTTAATAAAAGTCACAAATCCGGCTCTCCTCGGGGGCAGCGCTGGCCGGCCTCCGCGTGGGACTGGTCGGTTATGTCAACTTATGCCGCCTGCATATTCGGAACAAATTAATGCATGCATGCATGCTAATTGGGACATTTTTGCATGTAAAATAAATATCTGGGGGTACGGACATTTGGAGGGTCCGGGTATGCTCAAAGTTTTTACTCATTTTCATAACTAATATTTCTCTAAAATTGTGCAAGAAATGTTCTAATGCAATATAAAATAAACTAGAGCTAATGTCACTTTTCGGAAATATTTAAATTTGTTTTTCTATATTTCATGCATTAATATAATACATAGTTATTTTCTGTATTTTCCGTAATACATGTTACTTACAAATTCAAAAACTGCTTTGGTATGTTTGAAGTATCGTTGTAAAGAAAAACATCCTTCTAAAATATCAGACCTTTTTCGTATAAGATACAAGTTTTGTACTACCTGATAATTTCTCTTCGTTATATGAATATAAATTTTTTTCTACAACTTAATGAAGTAAGTATACATAAACATTCATCTTCCATTTTGTTTGAAAATTTGTATTTTTTGGATTATGGTAAATCTCAGAGGGAACACTTATATCCGGACGGTACAGATTGTGAATAATTGGCGGCAAAGTGAAAAAATTCGGGCTGGGTAGCTCCAAATTGATAACGGGGAGGTAGAGTTTTCCCCTTCTGCCGCCACGCCACAAATTGAAATCCCTAGCCCCTACCAAACCCTCACCCCCCCCCCCCCTCATTGCTACGCCTCCCCACCATTGTTCCTCATGGCACTGGTTCACCGCTGTCTCCCGTCGTCGCGCCTCCCAGCCACCGTATGTGCCCCTCCCTTCTACTGTCGCCCACCCTCCGCACCGGCCCTCCCCGTGCCAGCTTGGCCTCCGTGCAGCTAGCTCCTTGGTTTGCCCCTAGCTAATTCGAAATAGAGCTCCTTTCAATTAGTTTCAGCAATTAGTTTTTCTTTACTATTTCCTAGTATATATGTTGTTTTGCTGTTTATTCAAGCTATATATGTGTTAGGAATTTGGGATATCCCTATTATAGTTTGAAACTAGAGTATAGCTTGAATTACTATTTTATAGGAATTTGTGATATGCATATGTTTCTATAATTATAACAGGAAATGACATGCCCATTATGCAAGAATGAGTGCTCTAACATGCACTTCACTGGATCTAGTTTTAGTGTTCATTTGCAAGAGTGTCGTCATCGCAAGTCCATTATAAGAAGGACTACAACTTATATTACGTGTTTGTGTGTTTTTTAATATATAATTAATGTATGTACTATTTCTTTTTTTGTTGCATATATACAGAAAGTACCATGCAACGCTCGACAAACGTTCAACCGGTTAGTAGGCGACACTGTGTTGTTCTGTGCTCTTGGGAAGACATACAACATTAATGTGACCAAAGGACGGAGGAAGACCCATTTGTACAACAAAGGATGGAATCAGTTCGCCCAGCAGAACAATCTCAACGGGGGATTAGTGCTGCTAGTTTTACTATGACAGGATCAAATCCCAGGATCTTTGTTGCCATTATGAACTATGTTAACGATGAAGAGGAGGACAATGACGAGGATTCTGATAGTTCTGATTATTATTCTGATAGTTCTGTAGGGAGTGATGAAAAGGGCAGTTACATAGTTGCCCAAGAGTGCCTCCTGGAGTCTTCTTGGAAAAAATAAACAAGAGGTCGATCAAGGTTGCACGACCTGCGGCTCCCTCTACATCAGCACCTGGGACACCCGAGGTCGACGCCTCGAGCTCCGAAGCACCCGACTCGGCAAATCATCCAGTCGAGGTGTTACTCGTCGAGCCTATATGGACAAAACTGTTCCTGGCGTACATGCTACGACAAGAGCTTCTAGAAGATACAGTCGAAGCACAACGCATCATCCGCCGTGCCAAAGCATTCACAATAATCAATGGGGAGAACTCTACAAGCGAAGCATATCAGGCATCCTCCAGAGGTGCATTGCATCCGAGGATGGCAAGGCTATTCTCCTTGCGATCCACGCCGGCACATGTGGGCACCACGCCAGCAGCAGGGCCTTAGTCGCCAAGGTGTTGCGAGCTGGGTTCTACTGGCCCACAACGCTCCATGATGTTGAGGACATCGTCAGGCGATGCATCGGTTGCCAGAGGTTCGCCACCAAACCTCACGCACCTGCTTCGGAGCTGAAGACAATCCCTCTTGCTTGGCCGTTCGCCCAGTGGGGACTTGATATGGTGGGACCACTAAGGAAATCTGCTCATGGTGGACACACTCACCTCTTGGTGGCAGTCGACAAGTTCACAAAGTGGATAGAAGCTGTGCCAATCACAAACGCAGCGGCAACGACTGCTGTCAATTTCATCAGGTCCATCATCTTCCGTTTCGGTGTGCCACATAGCATCATCACCGATAACGGAACAAATTTCACCGCCGAAGAGTTCCAAGACTTCTGCAAAGAACAAGGGATCAAGCTCAATTACGCCTCGGTCGCCCATCCACAGTCCAACGGACAAGTGGAAAAAGCGAACGGCCTCGTCTGCAGCGGCGTCAAGAAGCGCCTCTTCGTGCCACTCAAGCGCGCAGCAGGAGCCTGGGTGGAGGAGCTACCCTATATGCTATGGAGTTTGCGCACCACGCCAAACAGATCAACCCAGTACACCCCATTCTTCATGGTGGAGGAGCTACCCTCTGTGCTATGAGAGAATTTCTTATTTGACACTCCTTGAAAGTTTGGTTCCTTATTTGGCCCTGAGAAACTTATTCTTCCGTATTTGACAGCTTGTGTAATTTTTTTTGCCCAATATGATACTCTAGTTCATTTTCAACACTAACAGTGTTAAATTGGAACATGAAAAGACGATTTTACCCCAGGTCCATTATTTAAGCAAAAATCTGTAGAATATAAAATCAACACCGCTATATGTGACAGATTTGGGCATGAAGAGATACAAGAGATACGAAACACCTAGTGTACCGCAAATACCATCCTCTCCTCTCATTGTTGATGGTACTTTTTTTTGAAATGCGGTCATGTATTACCATAATAACTTCAAAGTGGGATATAAATTAGCCCATATGGTCTATGCGGATGGGGATGATTATTAAAATCTTAAAACACTGCAATTTTTTGTTCCCGTTGTCGAGCACCCCGACCCGACAACACTCGGCAATGGAACTTTTACACTGGAAAAGTACCCGTTTTCTGGTAGTGCTAAAATGATATAATAAACAAAGACCAATAATTATAAACGGTGCAAACATCCACATGAGGTCATCTCGATCCAATCAGCCAAACTAAAATTATCATTTCTAGTTTAGTTGTCATTTTGTTTGGTTATAGCCTACCCAGACTTTGCTAGACAAGGTTGTAATTTCAATCTCCAGAGTGTAAGAAAAAAGTACAATAGTATAAGAGGTAACCATCATAACAAACAAATACCCATTAATACTACTTATCAAAGAGGCAAACATCCACATGAGGCCACCACATTTGGAGAAAACAGAACACAATAGCAAAAACAAAACATATAGCTACAAGTTTTAACCGAGATGTTCTTAACATGATATAAAATGAGTACAATTAACTCAGTCGACATAGGTGGATAGCTCGACATAGGTGGGTGCGTACATCTCCTATTAATATGAGTAGATATAAACTAGATAGAGAGGTGGACCAAATGCTCAGTTGGAATGAATTGGAGGACCCTTGTGAGCTTCGACATCTTCCTCTTCATCACAAGCGTCAGAATCCTCTTCATCACTGGCGTCAGAATCACCATAACTGATCAGACGAGCATCTTCTAAACTAGGAACATACTGGCGAATAGAACCTTCGCGTATCCACTGTTGCATCTGCTCAGGGGTAGCCACACAGCGACGGAGTTCCTCCGGGTCAACAGACGCAAATGGTCTCCAGGCCGCAGCAGGCTTGTTGGCCTTTTCTTTGCTGGCGAGGAAGTCCTCGCCAACCTCATAGTAGCCATTCTCCTCGAGTCCCCTGATCACCTCCTGCCTGAACGCCTCGTACTTCTCGTCCCTGTCCCCGAAATAGGCCGCATCTTCCTCATGCTGCCGCTTCTTCTCTGCGATCCACTCCGGCGGCTCGAACTCGGCGAGGTCGTCGAGGTAGTCGGCGCTGGGGAAGGGCTCCGGCTTGAGGGCGATGATGCTCATGATCTCGCCTTTTGTCAGCCGACGCTTTGGTTTCGGTGCGGGTGCTGCTGCTGCTGTTGGGCCACCCTGCTTGTCGACGGGGACGGTTGCATCTGGCAGCGCCGCCGCCATGAAACCCTTCTCCTCCAGCTTACCCGCCATCAGATCGACGGAAGAGTCCTGTTCGATTTGAGCGGCTGCTGCTGGTTTTGGGAAGGCTCGATTTGGAATCTCGATTTCTGCGTTGGAGCGGTGTCTTGTCGATCTATATGACACCTCGCCGAGGCTCCAGATCCCAATCAGCATCCGGAGAAGGAACTACGTACATCGATCTCCTAGAGAAATCTCCACGCTACATACATGCCGGAAATACCTCCGATCTTTTCCGGCGGTCGTGGCAATGCAAAGCGCATCGTAACCGAGCTGAACTCAACTAAAGAACCTGGTGGTGCGGAGTTTTTATTCTTGGAAATTAACCAATCAGGCAACGCCTTGATGTATCGCGCGACCCATACTCTTTTGATCTTTTCCTTTTCACGCTGCACCATGCCATGGTCTAGCTGGATTGCCTTCTCTTGCCTCTCTTGGTGTACATGCAGCTGACCAATCATAATAAATGTGAATCGTCCGAATTGAACTGCATTAGCTACAACCTTGACGTGCACTCTAGTTTAACTGAATAATTATGCACTGTCGCCTGCATGCGATTCAGAGATGTAGCTAGATGTTTAGAGTTTCAGCGAGCGTGTAGTGTTAGCTACTGCCTCGGCTGTGTTCCTATAAGGGCAGTTCAAGAAACTGTTTACCATCACAAGAACATGAGAAACCTGTACGGCATGGTAATTTCCTATTGATCGTGTGCCTTATCTTTGGTACAGAAATAGCTTTACAACTGTTGTCCAAGTAGTTCCTTCGTGCCTACGTGACATTGTCATTCCTAATGTACTGCAGCAGTTGTTGGAGCTCTTGGAGCAAAGTATTATGGAGATGAAACATGGACCACGGACATAGAGGGGTACATGATATTGTGTTTAATTTAGTTAACTGATAATTCAGTTATATCTTGAGGAAATTACGTCAACACCAAGGTGGGAAATTCTTCTTCGACAGGGTTGACATGGAAATTTCAGGTAAGGTGTTCACATGAGCCACTAGAGATAATCATGGCTGAATTCTTCACTTCACAGGGTAGTGGCAACTATCAAAATTTTGCACTACGCACAAAACTTGCTAGATGCTTATGAATGGCCAACTTATTGATTCAAAAAAAAGAGGTTACTGTTCACAGCTGACAATATCTACCCAAAGTTACTAGTTTCCTTTGAAGATCTAGAACTCCCAATAGAGCATTCAGCAAGTGTGTCAGGCAGACTCTATTGGGAGCGCCGCCAAACGTTGCCGGGCTATTGGGGCCGGGTGCCCTCACCGACGATCCCAATAGGTTTTTACAAAAAGGGATTTGAAACCTGAATTTAAAAGAACCGGTGATTTTCATTGAAATTTAAACGAAACTTTACAAACTCAAACGAAATTTTAACTAAACCATGGGTCTATTGCCACTCTTCCGGTCCTTTGGGGAATAGCCATGACCAACATGGCCAGCGGTAAATTCCGGCCTTGAGGAAGTTAGATGATGTTGGCCACGTTGATATCGATGACTGAAGTGACCGGCGGCAAGCTCCAGCCGGTACCGATGGCAATGGGTACCCATTACCCACCTACCCTAGGGTTTTTACCCTGTAGGGTGATGGTTTGGTAAAAAAAGCTTTACCCATGGGTATGCAAATGGTAAAAAGTGTGTACACAGTGGGTATAGTGGGTGCGGGTATGGTATAGCAGAACCCATACCCACTACCCACGTACCCCGTCTATTTTGCATATGACATGTTAGTTCTCTAGAAAATCACAATTTCCAAAATTAATACCTACAGTAAACATGACAGGTGCTAAATTTATGGTCAATTTAGTTTAACCCTGTGACCAATTAGGTTTTACTTTATACCCCCCTCCCGCTTGACTGCCATGTCTAAGTCAACTCACGTCATGACGCCCCGCCCAGTCGCCCATGCCTCGTGTCTCCTGCACCATAGACGTCCCGATGCCCCCGCACGATCGATATCATCACCCAAGGACGAATTAGTGAATAAATGATCCTATATGTTATTGTTTTTCTTATACATTATGTTGTTAATATTACCTCGTTAAGTTGTTGGGTGGGTTACCAATGGGTTTTTAATACTCTGACGGGTGCGGGTATGGTATAAAATCTATACCCAAGTGCGGGTACAGGTGTGGGTGCGGGTAAGATACGTAGGATGTGGGTGCGGGTTTGGTTAAGCTATACCCATACCCAATGGGGACGGGTGCCATCGGTACCAGCCGGAACTTGGATGCTGTTGGCCCACGTAAATGTCAATGGCCAAAGTAGGCTGGAGAATGTTGTCCTGGGGTGGCCTAGTTAGACTCGATGTCAATGAATGGCGCAGCCGGGAGGTGGAGATGGAGGTGGACGTGGTGGAGGCGGCGGCCCTGCCAAGGACGTGGCGATGGCCTCCTGCATGCTGGGCCACTGTGGGGTCTCCGGCCACTCCTCGTCGTATTCGTCTTCTTCCTCCTCCTGTTCGTCCTCCTCTAGTGTCGGGCCTCCATCTTCTCCCGGCTGCTGCATGTATATTTTGTCGGAGTTCTGTGCAGCATCTAGGTCATCATACTCTATCTGCACCGACGAGAACCACTCGTCAGGAGACACCAGGTCGTCGGAGGTGGGGAAGAAATGGCGGAGGCGGCCGTCGTACTCCGCCTGCACCATGGCGTCCAATAGGATGACCACATGATGTACTGCGGGTCGCGCTGCTGCTTCCATACATGGTCTGCCACAACATTTTGATGTACTCGAGTCGTGGCTTCCCGGTGAGTGCCGGTGCAACCGGAACATTGACAATGCTAGACAACCAACCAGTCGAAAGGCAGCAATCACATGGCACCGCGATGTTGTTGCGTGGTTCTAGGCCTCCTGGACCGTGATGAGATTATGGCTGTCAGACGTGTAGGACAGGAGCGGTGGAGGTGGAGTCGGAGGTGGTGGCGCGTGTGACGAGCTGTCGTGCTGCTCGAGTCTTACGCCGGTGTGTGTCACGATGACGAAGGTCAAGGTAAGCTCACGACGATGAAGGTTGCGGTCCACCTGCTCGCGGCGGCTAGGCATGCTAGCGATGGATCTGTTAGCGTCTAAGTGTGGGAGGAGAGGGCCGACTGTGGACTGTGTGGTGTGGGGGGGGAGGAGAGGGCTAGGGCACCGTTTTAATGCTGGCCAGATGAGCGGAGTTGGGTGGCACCATTAACGTCGAGTAGCGGTTCCCCTGGCGTCCATTAACGTCGCGTCCTTCTGTGCTCACCTGGGGAACCGTTGTTCTCATTAAATCATGCCGACCGACATTCTAAGTCGTTGATAGGGGCATCTCGCTAGTCAGGATCGGACGTAAGGATGGTTTCTGCGCCTGTCCGACACTCCCATGCCGGTACCTATGGACCGGAATCGTGGTGGGTTGCCAGACGTGTTATTTGGTTTGTCCGGCAAAACTGCAGCTATTGGGGCCGCGACTGCGTACCGTTTTTGCGCCGGATGCCCTAATAACCCTATTGGAAGCGCTATTCGAGCGTCGGTGGGATGCTCTTACAGTGTGAGGGGAATATATAGGAGACGTCAATGTCTCGCGGTTCATTGCAGAATTGAAGAGAACCAACAAGAACAAGTGTGGTACAAGCTGATGTGTGTGCACGGTGCAACAATTCAATAAATAAAGAGTGTTCATCAATAATCATTCCACGTCATCTATACCTCTAATAAAGCAAAACCCCACTCATGCAAAGTATCCACATCACCTCTATTTTAGCCAATCAGTTGTGCATGTCATCCCCACTAACGCCTATCTACATCATCTATGTTTCATCCATTCAGTTGTCCACGTCACCAGTTTTTAGTTATGAAGTACAAAAAAATTCACTTCAACTGAATTTAGCCTTTCGACAATGGTGACCAAATAAATCTTACATATTTTTATAACCAACTTCATAATCCATGGGTCTTATAACCCTTTTTACACAATAAAATTCTTAAAAATATTCACACCGCAACCCGTGGAGTATCTTTCTAGTTAAAGACAATAATTAAGCACCAAACAGGTTCAGCGCTCACGTTTCACATTATTACAAACAGTATGAAACAAATAAAAACAGGCACGCGGCCTGAGTACGGAACGCATACTTATTTATCGCTCTTGAGTAGCAGAGATCCGGATTCTACAGCGTAGTAGTAAAGTCTTGAGTGTCGTCTTCACCATCGCTTTCCTCTTCGTAGTTCTCCTCAATACCATTCGTCTTTTTTTTATTCTTTAATATAACTAGCAGAGATGACGACCAAGACTAGCACCCGATGAGAAAACACCGTGCTCATCCGGATACTGCGACGAATCTTGAAGACTAGTATTTGACAAGTCAACAAATGGATTAATGAACATATGAAGCAAAATCTTAACTTGTCTTCTACGACTCGTAACTATAGAAGCCAGTAACACTTGCTAACCGCTAAGTACAAAAAAAGAGGACGCATCATACCTTTCATATCCAATAAATTTTCTTTCAATGTGCTGAATCTTCTTCCAATTTGGATCCTCAGGTGTTGTACAAGACCTCGCGAAATGATAGCACCCATGAATCTCCAAGTACTTGAGTGACGGGGGTAGTTCTGGAAGAGACATAAGGTTATAGCATCGGCTAATAACCAATACACTGAGCTTCTCGAGGTGTTCCATATGATCCGTCCAGTTATTCCAGTCGCAATTTTGTAAAGTGAGTCGGAGAAGATTGGAGAAAAAGGGACTACTTCGAGGGACTAGTGGGCTGCAGCTTTTGAGTACAAGTCGCTGCACGCGCCATGACCGATCCTGGTCACCAACCATCCAATCTGGATATCTTTCACCATTGTAGTTGATGATTTCTAGTTCTTCAAGGTGTTCCGATGGGCAAAGGCCCTCAAGTACATCCGCTTGTCCTTCATCCTTCTTGCGATCACGATGGTAACCTCTGCCTTCCCACTGCAGTACTAGTTGTCTGAGTCCTACTCCTACCTTATCAGCTAGCTTGGCTTTAAGAGCTTCGTCCTTGCTTTTAACGAGTTCCAGACCAATGATCTCCAGCTTGCCTTTGAGCTTGTCTAGTCCCGCAAGCTCAGATAACTCAGACCCAACGCCCGGATGTTCTGTTATCCGGAAGAATGGCAAACTTTCAAGCCTCGTCAGCCCGCATACGCCGCTAATTTCTCCTTGGAGCATTAAATGCCGCAAGTTGATGAGCATACCCATACCAAGACTGCAGGTAATCAGCAATCTCTCGCAATCACCAAAATCTAGCACCTGCATGTGGTAAAGCTTGGTGAAAGCATCCGGTAAATCTATATTGTCACCGATCTCCCACCGAAGAGCAAGATAACGTATATGTTTTAAACCAATAGATGCTGGCAATGAATACGGGTCCAGCGAATTCCGGAATCTGAAGGCTTGCTCGACCACCAGTATCCTTAACCTGATCCTGTTCTCAAGGATATCCATACGCAGTTCATTTCCATTGCTATTTTCACCGCTGAGAATGATCAGACTGCGTAACTTTTCTAGTTTGATGACATGATCCATCGAAAATCGACGAGAGGTCTGAACAAAAAGATGACGAACATCCAAAGGAACTTCTCCTCTCCAGCCATCCTCAATCCTGAAGAAATCATTTCCACCAACCTGCTCTGCTATATCATGTAACAGGTCATGAACTAAAAAGTACTCCTTGCCCCCGTTAAAGTACTTCTCTCTGTGTTGCATAAACGAGGTTGATACTAACTCACTAAAATAATAATTGCCAATCTCTTCCATCCGTACTGCACTGTTAGCCTCTATGAACCCTTCTGCCACCCACAGTTTGACTAACTCATCACGTTCAAAACGATGTCTTCTCGGAAAAATACCACAGTAAGCAAAGCATCTTCTGGCTTGCTCATCAAGACGCTGGTAGCATAACCACAGAATTCCCATTACCCCTTTCAAAAGGTACGGATCATCCCTCACACTTACCCAATGATCAGCAGTCATTTCCTTATGCAGGAGTCCTCCAACAAGAGCTGCCGCAAGAGGCGATCCATTCAACCTTTTCACAATGTGAGCTCCAATCCCTTTGAGGGTTTCTTTGACTCTGACATGTATCATGTTTCCTCCAAGTGCACGAGACATGAACAAGCTAGAGAAATCCTTTTCACTTAAGTCCTTTATTTCAATAGTAGTATCTTCCACATCATGACCTATAGCAGATACTGCATTTTTATTCCGACTTGTCACCAGGATCTTGCTCGGTTCGCAACCAATCTTGCGCAGCACAGAAAGTAACTCGTATAGCTTATACTTATCAGAATCCATATCGCACCAGATATCATCTAGTACCAAGAGGAAACTTTTCCGCCATAACTGCTCCATCAACTGTTCTTTCAACTCGCGGTCTTTTAGTCTGCGAATATAATTTTTTCTATAATAATATCTGTCGCCGACTGTAACTTGCTGAAGCATCTCCCTCAAGATGTCATACACACTAAAATTGCGAGAAACATGAATCCACATAAAAAGCTTGAAACGATTTGCATTTTTCTCAGACTGGTAAACATGTTGTGCGAGGGTTGTCTTTCCAGACCCAGCAATGCCATAGATGCTGATTACAGATAAATGTTGTCTCCTTGCCAGTTGATCGACACCAGCTTCTGTGTGGTGAAGCAATTCAGTTATCTTTATAAGATGCTCGTCTCGACCAATTGAGTTTTCTTTATAAGAAGTGTTCTCCGGTCTATCTTTGACCTCTAGTCCGCTTGGCAGTTCTTCCAGCTTAATGTTATCACGGGCTTTCTGAAGGGCTTGTTCTATCTTCTTAAGATTTTCCGTCAGACGGGTTGTTACAGATTCCGGTAACTTTTGACTTGATTGGAAGGCAATGCCCTACATTAGGCAACAAAATTGGGTTAGACTTGGAAAAAAATTAAATTTTGCATTGGGACAAGTATCCACTTTGGAACACCTGTATTCTATTTTCAATTCTAATGTGACATTATTATTATTTGTACTAACTATCACAGGGGCCCTCGCGAATGTGAGGATCCATTGTTAGTACATGTAGTTACAAAACTCTTTATGTTACGGTTGAAATAACAATAAGGGTTGGTAGAGCAACGTCTTGCTGATATTTTGATAATCTTATATCGAGCTTATTTTGCTTGGGTGTAGCTAATAATATTGACCAATCTGTTGGAGATATGAACTAGAGACAATAAGATTAAGTTGTTATTTATCTCCAAGTTCACTATTAAGGTTTATATATTTATGCTATAACTGCTGCGGTACTTGAACAGTGAGTATTCGAAGAAAAACCCACATGCACATGTAGAGATATTAACAAACAAGTATTCCTAATCTAGTCTCTTAGGTTAGTTTATATGAGGTGTGATGATCACATTTTCCTGACCATGGATTTCTATAAGTCAAACAACTATGAGGGTATATTGTTAGGATAACAATAGTGCCGAACCGACCCAAGTATATGATCATGCAATAAAGTTCCCATGCTTTCTTCGATTTCCAAGTTTTGCCAAACGTGACACCGTTTTAGGGCCGCATGGTGCGCTAGGCCGAACGACCCGCCAAGGGAAGGGGCGAGAGCCCACCATTTATGTTAGCATTCTATACCCGTCCACTTCCTCCGGCTATAGGGAGGACGGAGGAGAGGAAAACCGGTGGCATCTAGGGTTTTTGCCTGTCGCACCTGACACCTCCCTAGGAGCAACGCAAGCATCTATCAAAACAGATCTGGCTGGACCTATTTTTAATTATTACTAAAAATAAAGTTACATTTGTACCAAATGCTTCGTAACTTTGGCAATAACTTTTGTTGTCAATTAGTACTGTTGTAGAAATTATGCACCTATCTCCTCTGTATACTGTTGTTGGTTTTATTACGAAGGGAAGATCTACACTAGCCTCCTCTGTATATTTTTTGCTATTGGCATTTTTAGGTTACTGTGAGCTTTTGACTTCCTCTAGGTTATTGCATTCTGCCGAATCTTGCCTTTTCTCAAGACTCCAAAACAATGCCAGTTTTGATAGGACTTACATTGCCAATTATCAACACGGTCACCGACACGGTTCTAGGCTTTTCTCTTTGGCAGGCTATGTGGATGTAAGCTAATTAATTGTCTGGAATACCCTCGACTCCATAAATATGAAACTTTTATTGATTTAATGTAAATAATGTTTTCATCACATATATTACGATGAAACACTAATTTATTTTCAACACTAATTGGTGCAAGCCATACACAACGTCGCCGACAAAGCTGTGAGCCCGGGGCAGCAGTGCTGCAGCCAGATGGCAACAATGCTGCGAGCTTTCCCCATTGGTCAACGTTTTTAGTATTGCGGTGAACTTTGGAGGAATACTATAATTCACTATTTACTTTCCGGATATAGGTTTGAGATCCATATATACACTAGGATGTGTTTTTGGGTCAAACATCCCCCTCAAGATGGATGATACATATCTATCATTCTCATCTTGTTATAAACTAGATTACATTCATTGACTCCCAAACCCTTAGTTAGAAAAACTTGTCCTTGTTTTAAAATGAAGAGTGCTTGAATACGCAACAATGTTTAGGAGGTGGATATGATTTTTTTTAGTTAGTCATTGTTATCATGTAATTCAAGAACCTCTCTCTCTAGTAATTCAAGAACCGCGTTGGTGATAATTTGATCAATCATCGGACCACCTAGGTAAGTTTAACGTCGACCCATAGTCAGTTAACCAAACAGTATGAGACATGGCACATATATGTTGCTTCCTCTCCCTAGCCTGCCTGACGATAAAGTAGACATAGTTTGTTATTCTAGTTCCAACCGCCATAGTTACATATTCATCTCGGGCGGTTGGACTTCCTGTAACTAAGAATCCCTTACTTGGCTATACAGCTATACGTTGTTAGATAGAGTCGCAGACATGCTGTCAAAACTTGCCAGATTCTGTGGTAATTGTATCTGGTCGAACACTCTGCCACAACATGTGGAAAACCTTGTAACACAGGACACAAGCTTGAGTTTTACTATGAACATATAAGGCTCTCTTTTCTCTCTCTGTCTCTCTCAAAAACAAATAAAAGATAGATGAGACCTCTACAAGGATTTGCCACGCGGATAAAAACCTGTTTAGTCTGAGAACAGTTCGCCGCAATACTGGATTCACAATGTTGTAAGATTAATGAAATTATCAGAAACGGTTGCTACCAATGGAAGTATCTGCTATTAGTCTCTGCGATTGGAAGGTAATGCGAACAAACCTGATTTGATGGGCCAGCGTCACCAATCGAAGCATGGTCACGCTTGTTTGGGTCGGTCAGCTGACTTTCGAGACGATCGTACTCCACTTCATCCAGGGCCTCTTCCAGGTCATAGAAATTAGATTTGAGCTCCTTCACCAATTTCTCAAAGGATACCGTAAATTCAATGCTCTCTGTTGCTTCGATAGTATGCTTCAGTAGAGGGATCATGTGCGCCGCCAGCTTGCTAACACTATCATTTAGTTCGCCCGGTTCCATGTGGGAGAGGGCTTTGTCAACAAGTCTGGTGAATACGGGGGACAGGATCCACCCTGCGGTGGCTATGCCCCATCCCACTGCGGCCAAAAATGAGGCAAAATTATAGCAATATATTGGTTGTCAGGAAGGAATGGACCAGTAAACTAAATATGAATACCTGGAACCGGTAGACGTGAAGACCATCCAAGTTTTTTGCATAGAATTCCTCCTGATTACAACAAATATATAGCTTGATTAGAATAAGCAAGGTCGCCATTTGATATATTTTTTCTTGCTAGTTATTTGCTAGCATTATTCTATTTCACTAGCAACTATATACATTAGACTTCTGCTTCGGTACACCTACTCCACAAACTTAAACACATAAAGGGCTGAGACGGCTCCGTTTTTCTTTGTAATTAAGGGTATGGTACTCATTGACGAACAATTGATTCGTTACTAATGATTAATTAAATTGTACTCCCTCCGTTCTTGAATATATAATGTTTTAGCGTTTAGAAATGAAAAGGCGTATGCATATATCTAGACGTGTTTAGCGTATAGATTCACTCATTTCGATCATAGACCATATGAAAATATTTAAAACATTTTATATTTAAAAACGGAGGGAGTAGCTAGACTGTATAAACCCGTATGGCGCAATTGAACATGTACGAATCCGCCGTCAGCAGGAGAGCTGCACAGCGGCTGCCGGCGTCATCATGGATGTGGTGGAGCTCTCCACGGAGACATTGCAGATCTGCTGCATCAGCCGGTGATGGTCTACGACTGCATCTTCAGCTCACGACATAATTGCAGTGCTGCCCCCGCTGCATGATCCGGGTGTTGCTGGTCATGGAACGCGGTGAGCTCATAATACTGTTGTTGCGTCAGCTGGTCCGCAGCGGCGAGTAGAGCATGGCATGGTGGTGGCACTACGCCATGATCGACAGGCCTCATCGTGAGCGTTCTGTGCATGCAGGGGAAGATGCATGGAGGTGACAGCACGGTGAGAATAGTGTCGGCAATCAGCCTTCCCGGAGTGCCACGTCTGGACGCATGGGTCACCGCCTTGCGTGGGCCGAAATATTGTTAGCACAAGCCATGCCCGTGGTGGTGACCTGCGTGCGTGCGTGCGCAGGGTGAACGCTGCTTGCGTGGGTGCTGCGTCTCCAAGGAACTACAAAGCCGGCTGCACTGATGCTAGGCGGGTGATCTGGTTAGTTTGTTAGTGCTCATGGCCAGGTCATGTGGCTGTTGCTAAGAAGCAGGGCAAGTGGTGTACGTGGGCGTGCATGTAGTAGCAAGTAGTTAGTGGCAGTGCATGCATTAGTTGGTTAGTGGACGCGTGTGTGTGCCTATATAAAGGACTGCGAGCTCGTGTGTGAAGTAGGGCTAGGGAGAGAGATGTAGTCTCCACTGTGAGTGGGGCGAAGCTCCCCATAGGGCAAGGTAGGGCAGCCGCCCTACGTTGATTTTTCGCGAAAACATTGTTATGCATATGTTTTTCTGAACATTTTGAGTGGTCGAACGTTAAAAACGGATATCGTATGAGAAAGTTATGCTTATTTTAATAAAAACTGCGTAAAATCAATTCCGGACTAAAAATAAGGATAAGATCTAGCCTAATAAAACCAATTCTTTCTATCTTCAATAGCTAGTTCTAAATCTAACAAAAACAGACATTAAATTTGAAAAACTATGGTTTATAGCCACTATTAAAAGGTGTCAATTGCGCAGAAAATGACATCATAATTCTACATATGAGAAAGGGGAGAGAGGTCACTGTTGATTTATTTTTACAGCATGGAAACCTTTTATATTGCTATAGCCTCTATTATCAAAAACTGATATTGTATGAGAAAGCTATGCTAATTTTAGTAAAAACAATGCAAAATCGACTCCGGACTAAAATAAGGATAAGATCTAGCCTAAACAGAAATCAATTCTTTCTATTTTCAATAGCTAATTCTAAATCTAGCAAAACCCTACGCTAAATTTGAAAACAATGGTTTGTAGCCCCTATTGAAAGGTGTCAATTGCACAGAAAATGCCATCACAATTCTAAGTACGGATGAAATGATAACAAATACAGGAAAATAAGAAAAGGGAAGAGAGAAGGTCACTGTTGATTTATTTTTACAGCAGAAACCTTATACTATATTGCTATAGCCTTTATTATCACCAATTTTGACAATTGTTTAATTGATTTATCTTAAGAGGGTTTTGGAATTCTATTGTCTTGATGACTATAGAGACTCGTTTTATAGATTCAATGTGTATAACCTTGCTCATATTACAAAGATCTGATGATGTTCTAAATCAAAAGTATTTTCCATTGGTATGTTTTAGATTTTACTTATACTGAAATATGTTTAAATTTCTATATATTAAATTATTATGAATCATATATAGTGTTAGTGTCTTGATTTTATTATGCATCTTTTTTTTTAGTTCGCCCTACCTCAAAACTTTTTCGTCCTTCGCCACTAACTGTGACCGTGGTATGTGCCCGGCTGGTAGGAGAGCTCTCCATGCGTGTGTACTGTGTTCTCAGTAATAAAGCCAACATACAGGCCGTTCCGCGGCCGGGGCATTCGTCGCCAGAAAAACAGTGCTCTTCTTCTACCTCCGTCAGTGCGAGAGTGAGAGCGATAGGGGCCTGGCAACTACAAATATCTTCCCCAAGGGGAGAACCAGAAGGTCGAGAAGCTCATAAGGTCTGCACCCTGGGGGTGCCGGGGCAGGGCTACCCCCGGCGCGGGAGGCTCGGGGGCTTGCCGTCCAGGATCTTTGAAGGCAAAGGTACGCGTGCCCGGTAAGTACGGCGGGCCCTTTATTTGTTGTTTTGTATGAAGAGCACGTGACCGGCGTTGGAAGGACACAGCCAGGGCTTCCTTCCAGCCCAGGACGGACACTTGGCGCGAGCAGTCTGCCAAGTCCCACGGGCAAAGCCAGAGTCCGACATGCGTCACAGCAGGTGCAGCAATTTGACGAGACTGGACGTCCGTCCTATCAGCTCCTGGCGGCACGTATGCAGGACAGCTCGTAGCCGGTCGACGCCACCTCACCATGTCATCGAGACTCGTCCCGCACACCTGGCGCGCATGCAAGCTAGCCTCTTCTTGTATCCCCTTTGTGTATAAAAGGAGGACCCGACGTGTCGAGCAAGGGGGTTAGGCATTTGGACAACTTGCGAGCACAAGAGAGGTGGGTTGGTGAGGTTGATAGAGTATATAAAAAGTCAGGAGAGAAGAGTGGAGAAGAAGGCTTCGGGGACTCCTTCCCGGAGTCATCTCGACCAATCTTTGTACCCCTATACCACATAAGCAATACAGATCAGACAAAAAGGATGTATGGTTTTACATCTCGGCATGGCCTAAACCTAGATAAAAAACCGTGTTATGCATTTGTGTCACGTGGCTCGATTTCCGGGCAGGCCGCGGACGAAGCTACCTACGTCCCTTTGCCGAATACAAGGTATCTCCGGTGTCCGCGTATCGAAACGCCACAAATAGTGCAAGTATGCATAGATAATTAGGCTAGAGCGTATAGGTCACTGACTTCCTTCGTGCATACTGTATTTTTTTTGAGCCATTCGTGGCATACTGTAAGCAGGAGGAAAGGTAACTCCGGGCCGATTGTATACGGTTGGCTATACGCCGGATTTGGATCTAGATCTGGTTGGGCGGGCCTAATTAAATCAGGTAATTACTAATTAATGGCAAAAAGACCATAATGACATTTACAAGTTTGTGTGTGCGTGCATGTGTACCGAAGCATACCTCTATACATTATTATTGACTTATCATTCAGAATATAGTACCATAACACACGCTTTGAGGAAACATGACTGGATTTTGGTTAAAATTTCACCGCTAAATATATTGTTTATAAGAATACTGGTGCGTGAAAAATGAAAAGATGAGGTCATTACTTTCGTTCGTTGTCCAGCAGCAGGGAGGATTTTCCACCTAAATAAGCTCGACATTAGCGTATAAATCATACTAAAAAACCGGACAATGAAAAAATAAGCCACACCAGGTAATTTCTGACATACTCCGTACTAGGTTCCTTTACTAAGGCTACCCATAGTGGGCATAACATAACTAACATGCATTCAATGTAGGTAAAAAAACTAACATGACAACTATTTAATGAGAAGAGAGAGGATTGTGTTAACCTAGCTAGTTACGGTAACATCATATATCCCAAGAAAGTATGAGTCTATAATCTAATAAATATGACACTACACAAACATTACTACCAACTGTGGAGATAATAACATGTACTAATAATATAAGCATGTTAACGGTCTATGTTACTACCTATTGTGAGCAGCCTAAAACTGGCCACAATGGGAGTAAATTAGCTAGAAACAACACACAATTCAAGACAAATTTTCTTATATGACACATAGTTAATGAGAAGAGGAATGTTTGTGTTAACATAGCTAGTTACCGTAACATCAAACAGTTAAAAACAAAATGAGTGTACAACCTAATAAAGAAAATCTTATATGACACCACATATAAGTTAGTTCCCATTGTACAGGCAGTAACATAGACTAGTAATGCATGTTACTAGTCTAAGTTACTCTCTACTGTGGCCGGCCAGCTAAGACAAGTACATATGTATGTCCTTTGTGTCTTTAATAACTACTATTTAGTCTTATTGTTTAGGCTGACCACAGTGGAAATAATTTAGGTAGTAACATCACATATTTTAATACAAATTTTCTTATGTAACAAGTAGTTATAATTAGAGCGGTGTTTGTGCTAACATAATATTTTAATGTAACATTACACATAAAGACAAATGAGTCTATAAACTAATAAATAAAGAGTTGTATCACATACTCCCTCCATCACAGTTTAAACTGTGATGGAGGGAGTAACATATATGTTACTATCCACTATAGAGGTAGTAACATAGACTAGTAACAATTTATGTTACTAGTCTATGTTACTCCCCATTGTGTCCAACTTTGATCTGGTAAAGGATCATGTAAATTGCGAAATTGATTGTATGTACAAATCATCTACGTATTATAGCATGGGCTTTGATCTCGTTGGTGAACCTGAATTTGAAGCAGCAATGATCGACTCCTTGTTATGAATCGTGACGTGTGGGGTGCCTGACTGTATAGATAAATCCTCTGCAAATTGAGTAAACACTACAATAATTAATTTTAACATGCAGAATTAGCAATAACCTATCATCCCCTGAAGCACATCATGCATATCTGTAATTCCTCCATCCCAAAATATAAGACGTTGGTCAACAACTTATACATTTGACTATAATTTATATTCATAATATGTTCATAAAATTAGTATAAATATATATGAAATAAATGAATTTAGTAAGACTAATGCAATAATATTATTTATACATCCGCAATATAAACTAGTTAGTATTAGTAGTTAAATTCATGCATCAAAAACTATAAGAAAAAAGGCATCATGTATTTTGGGATAGAGGAAGTACATGAGAATCATCTTCAAACCAACTAAATGACAAAAAATTGTGATTGAGCTCCCACGTAGACACACCCCTGTATCGGGCCTCTGATTAACCAGATAGTATTAATTAATCAATCAGAATTCTACCTAGCATCTTGCAATTTGAGTTTAATGAGGACTGTAAGCTCGATAAGATGGTTTTGTTCTCGTCCTGCTTGCTTGGACAGTAGTTGACCTGCAAACACAAATGTTCACGAGTTAATATACAAAAAAATTGTTTGCAAGGGTCTCTTCTTACTCGTGAATCAACGGTACTATCTTGTACTTATCTATTAGTTGTGCTAAACCGACCAATTTATTTCTTAATTAAACTTACTAGCTACTCACGTGCAGGAGCGACTATGTCTCAGTCGGCTGATTTTTTTGTTAAGTCTTAGTTATCTTAGAAAAGTGTAACTATAATTTAGACAAAGTGCAATTGTACTTTTCTCCAACTCGTTCTAAACTGCCATTACTTTTCTTAAGGTTTTGGCAGTGACTATTTATCGGTCAACTAATTTTTTTTTCAAGTTTCAGTCATCTCAGAAAAATACAAATATAGTTAAAAAAGAAAGTGCATTTACACTTTTTTATCAGAAAAGTGCAACTGTCTAGAAAAGTCCAACTGTGGTTGCACTTTCTTAAGAAGTGACATAGACTTAAAAAAAAATAGTCGACTAATGCTTGGCAAATCTGTTAGCTTTTTAAGGGACATGAGCATCACTATTAGTGTGTCGAAGGCAATAGGTTCATATATTCATGGATATTTAAATTTTTTGTTGTTGATTAATATGAATTTCTATTGACTAACATAAATTTCGATTGATCACACTAGCAGAGGCGAAGCTAGCAAACTAAGTTAATGGGTTCATCTCGTCATAGTTGTGAGGTTTAACTAAGTAATAAATCGTAATAAATAGCAATTTAATGGAGATTAGCATAAATTTATTGGGTTCAGCTGAACCCAATCCCTGTATGCTGGCTCCGCCACTGCACACTAGTGCAAACATGACCATCCTGGATAGAACCTAGAGCCAGTTCACCCCCCAAAAAAAATTGAACTGTTTGTGATCAAATCCTTTTTGTAGGCAAGAATTTTAAAGATGTCTCTAATATTAGTGTCGGCCATTATTCGTGACCCTCTTCAATATGCTGATCATCTGAGATGGTTCATAATACTGGCGCCTCTAGAACGTCTCAGATGGCTGGTATTTCCATCCGTCTTAGGATGAAACCTATCGGAGATGGTTTGTTATATTGGCCGCCTCTACAAATGCATGAGTTTGAGCTCTGGTGTGAGCTTCGAGTAGACCGTTGGCAGGCGGCAATGCATGAGAGGGTTTGCTTGTGGGGTGTGTCTCGGAGAGGATGGTTTTCTGTCGTCTGTGTGCTAGAGTTAATAAAAGTCACAAATCCGGCTCTCCTCGGGGGCAGTGCAGGCCGGCCGCCACGTGGGACCGATCGGTTATGTCAACTTATGTCGCCTGCATATTCGGAACCAAATGCATGCATGCATGCAAACTGGGACATTTTTACATGTAAAATAAATGTCCGGGGGTACGGATATTTCGGAGGGTCCGGGTATGCTCAGAGTTTTAACTAATTTCCTTAACTAATATATCTCTAAAATTGTACGCGAAATGTTCTAATGAAATATACAATAAACTAGAGCTAATGTCACTTATCGGAAATATTTAAATTTGTTTTTCTATATTTCATGCATTAATATAATTCATATTTATTTTCGGTATTTTTCGTAATACATACTACTTACAAATTTCAAAAACAGCTTTGGTATGTTTGAAGTACCGTTGTAAAGAAGAACATCCTTCTAAAACATCAGACCTTTTTGGTATAAGATACAAGTTTTGTACTACCTGATAACTTCTCCTCGTTATATGAATCTAAATTTTTTCTACAACTTAATGAAGTAAGTATACATAAACATTCATCTTCCATTTTGTTTGAATATTTGCGTTTTTTGGATTATGGTAAATCTCAGAGGGAACACATATATCCGTACGGTACGAATTGTGAATAATTGGCGGCAGAGTGAAAAAAGTTCGGGCTGGCTAGCTCCAAATCGATAGCCCCCTAGCCCCTACCAAACCCTCGCCGCCCCCCTCATTGCTGCACCTCCCCGCCACCGTTCCCCGTGGCACCGGTCCACCACCGTCTCCCGTCGTCGCGCCTCCCAGCCACCGTACGTGCCCCGCCCTTCTACTGCAGCCCGCCCTCCGCACCGGCCCTCCCCGCACCACCTTGGCCTCCATGCAGCTAGCTCCTTGGTTGCCCCTAGCTAATTCGAAATAGATCTCCTTTCAATTTGTTTCACCAAATAGTTTTTCTTCACTAGTTCCTATTATATATGTTGTTTTGCTGTTTATTAAAGTTATATATGTGTTAGGAATTTGGGATATCCCTATTATAGTTTGAAATTAGAGTATAGCTTGAATTGCTATTTTACAGGAATTTGTGATATGCATATGTTTCCATACTTATAATAGGAAATGACATTCCCATTATGCAAGTTTTAGTGTTTATTTGCAAGAGTGTCGTCATCGCAAGTCCGTTGTAAGGACTACCACTTATATTACGTGTTTGTGTGTTTTCTTAAATATCTAATTAATGATTGTACTATTTCTTTTTTTATTGCATATATACAGAAAGTACCGTGCAATGCTCGACAAGTGTTCAACCGATTAGTAGGCGACACTGTGTTGTTTCGTGCTCTTGGGTAGACATATAACATTAATGTGACCAAAGGACGGAGGAATACCCGTTTGTACAGTGAAGGATGGAATAAGTTCACCCAGCAGAACAATCTCAATGGGGGATTAGTGCTGCTAGTTTTACTATGACAGGACCAAATCCCAGGATCTTTGTTGCCTTTATGAACTATGTAATGATAAAGAGGACGACAATGGTGTGGATTCTGATAGTTCTGATTATTATTCTGGCAGTTCTGTAGGGAGTGATGAAAAGGGCAGTTACATAGTTGCCCAAAGAGTGCATCTCAATAAACATGAGACCGACAGTCTGGTTCAGTTTTTACCCTTATAAGCCTATGTTGGTCCTCCTTTCGTGACTCATTTGATGTCCAGAAATTTGAAGAGACATGATAAGGTATATATATGCCTCTCTTTCCTAAGTTAAGATTCAAGAAAAACCACCTCTTTACCCTGTATATATATGACATAATATACTATGTTGTCTTTTATGCGCATACACTACCTAAGATGATAGTGCAAGACGTTGTACTTTATAATCATGGGAAAGCTGGATTACGACTTGGAGCAGCAGTGGCCGTCACAACCATTGCGTACAACAAGAAAAATGACGGCCACATGGAGCTCGACAAGATGGGGTGGAAGAATTTCATTGAAGGTAACCATTTTCAGATTAATCAACCTATTATAATTGTTCTGAGGAATGTCAATCACCAAAACTTGGAGGTCATGGTTGAGATGCAGATCATGTAGAACAAGTTTCTTATTAGGTAGTTTGTTTGCACAAAAATTACAGTTTGAACAATATATCTAGTTTTTCCAAAATTTTCTACATATACGTTATCACATATTATATTAGTTGTTCTATAACTGCTTGGTTAATGTCATCTCCTTTTTATAAATAGCTCGCTATAAAAAACTGATTGTTGTAATGATTCTGTTTTGATTTAAAAAATTGGACCCCCGGAAATATACGCGAAGGCAACAGATATTATCCACGATATACAGTTGGAGGGACCCCCCTGGTTTTGTGACGTCACGTATTACGCACGTCTCTCATTGGTACATATTTACCGCCGGTCGTAAATCAGCCGTCTCTATATTGGAGACGGTCGTTATTTCTAGCCGTCTAAGGGTTATGCTCATTACAGTCGGTTCCAGGAACCGACTCTTATGGAGCGTACATTAGAAACACTAGGCTTGAGACTTTGGGGCTGGCTATAATGTGAGGTTCTGCACTAGTGTCACATCAAAGGAGAATCATACAAACTTAGTTATTATTTTTTGCGATTTATAAGTGAAAATATTGCACCAATTGATAACAATATGTTTAGCTTTTCTACGAGCTTTATTGCATGTTTGTCTTTTATTCGCTACACTTTGATTTTAAAATAGGCTTATTTTGTGAAATGTATAGTTAAAATTATGATGCATCAAATCATGATTTTTTAGTTGCACTTATGAATTTTTATTGGTCATGGTACATTAATAAATACATGTCTTATATTGATGGAAAGATGTTATAATTTTGACGGGAGTTTCTGTTACATCTCAATTTCTTATTGTATTCGTATTTGATGGAGTAATATTTTGTAAATACGAATATTTCTAGTCTGATGTATAATAGCATGATAATTATAATTATCTCATGTAACAGTAATTAATCTTTTTATATATCACCACACGGACCATGTACTTGATAAGAGCGTACAATATTATGCCAACTCACTAAAAATTCTACAAGACACTGTACATATCACTTTTTGAATTGTATTGTTGCTTCTTACTATATTGATAATCGCCACACCATTTATAGATTTTTGGTAGAATAACTTGATAATTTTATATTTTGTTGGGGAATAATTAGTAGGTTATGTACGTGACCATATGGATGCAAACACTTGATATGAAAAAATTATACTTTCAAGGGTTTGAATTTTTGCTATCGTTGGAATTTTATATGTTTGATTGTGTTTGCAACGAGAAAATTAAACAAATACTCCTTCCGTTCCCTAATATTAGATGTTTTGCTATTTCATTATAGACTAATACTAAAAGTGACTACGTACATACGAATCTAAAAAATTTAGAAACGGTAAAATATCTTATATTAAGGAACGGAGGTTGTATATTGATCGATCAGTTTAGGCGTTATCTATTCAGTTTATATATTCCACCAAACCAACTATCAAATGGAGTGGGCATCTAACACAATACGGGTTTAAAGCTTTAAAAAATGCTGCTATGTTATCGTTGTGTGTGAATCGGACTGTGCGTAGGAAAGATGTGTTTGGGCTCTCGTGACTCGCTGGGTGACCGGCCCGTGCTCCGGCTCGGCGGGCGAGCGGCGGCCTCCCCCTGGGGGAGGGGAGAAGCGGCGGCTACTTCGCACCCCTCGTTGGACTCGGCGATTTCATCCAGGTGGCGCTGGGCTGCTCGCCGGAGGACGACTGCACCCCTCATGTCATGGAGCTCCAATCTCCCAAGGTCTTGTCTCATCAGCCCGTGCCGAAATGGTCCGTTCCGGCCGGGCTGGAGTTCCCCCCCTCTACCCTTGTCCTCGGGGCGGTCACCGTTGAAGACTGTTGGTATGCGGCATGACAGGGAGGTTCTTCTCGTCTGCTCCCTGGAGGTGGACATCTTGCCGACAAACACAGCGGTGCCACCACCATTCCTAGATCTAGGGTTTGGGGGGTGACGCGTCGTGCAGAGGAAGACGCCGTGATTCTTGATGGGACAAGCCAGTTGATTGGTCCTTGTGTCCTAGGGCCCTCGCAGTTTTTGGAGGTGGGCCCTCTATCCTCGTGAATTGGCCTGGTGCTCTTCGGCCATAGGCGGCCGCAATCCCAGCTTCTCTAAAGCCCACTCCCAATCACCAGTCATTAATATATGTGGAGATGACCCCTCCAGCAAACCCTAGGTTGGCAGTTATGGTTTGTAGCTCCCCCCCCCCCCCCCACGATGTGTAGCGCAACAAATCAAGAGCGAAAATCCTCGTCTCCCCCACCAACCCCAACCTCACTCCCTTCCGTGCTCCCGTGGCATTTACCATCATGACGACTTCCAGTGCGGAAAGAGGACCTTCGAGGAGTTCCCCGGCGATGGGGGCCGCCACGAGCTCAATGCAATGCTGGACCGTGACTACAAGGAGCACCGTAGGAAGAAGCGCGAGCACGAGCAGGAGCTATCTTCATGGCTCAGGAAGATGAATGGTAGCGCGAGACCCATCAATGTGCACCCCAAGGACTGTACCCACGAGGGCCCGAGTAGGAAACAACTGGCTCGGCCACCAAGCAAACCCAGGAGATCTGAGAGCTCGGCTATGGGATCCGGGATGCCAGGGAAGAAGAGATCACTAGTACGGAATACCTTACTCGTGGCGCACCTATTTTTGATACTGTGGCGCAGGTGCCTGCGCCATGGGTAACGCGCCACTACTAACCAGTTACCCGTGGCGCAGGCGTTGCTGCGTCATGAGTAGCACCATGTCTGTGGCGCAAGGAGAGCAGATGCGCCACCACTACCAATTTCAGGAATTAAAAAAACACGCCTGCCGCCTCCGCGGGGGGCTCCATTCTACGCCGCAGGGGGCTTCGTCCCTGGCCACCAAGGGGCTTCGTGGATGTGCACGCGGAGAAGCTTCCCGGTAAAACATCGACACGCGTGTGAGGGGCTTCGTCCCCGGCCGCAAGCGGAGGAGCTTCAACGGGGGGCTTCATCGACGGCGACATCGACCGCGCAACGGGGGGCTTCCCGGGCGGCGGTGCGGCTACGAGGGTGGACAGGGGGCTTCACGCGGCTGGAACGGCCGCCATGGACGTGTCCGGGGCCCTGGTCGCCATCCCTCCCTGCAGCGGCGCGGACAGCAGGAGGAGCGTGACCCACTACGGAGGCAGCGGCGAGGGGAGAAGGAGGAGCGTGCCTCCCGGCGGCGGAGCAGAAAGCATGCAGGAGGAGTGCGAGCTCCCTGCTTCGAGTGGAGGGGATAAGGATAAGGTGCAGCGAGTGAGAGAGCATAAGCATGGGGTTCTTGATTGTATATGGATCTGGTAAAACCGAAAATTTGGAACACATAGTAGTGGCGCACTACACGTCTGTGCGCCACGAGTATTCGCTTAGCCGTGGCGCACATAAGTTTGGTGCGCCACGGGTATGCCTGCGTAGCTTGGGCGCCCACGTCCCAACTTAGCCGTGGCGCACGGACTCAACATCTGTGCCACGGGTAATGGCTTACTAGTGGCCCACCTGTTTTCGGTGCGCCACGGCTAATAGCAGTGGCGCACCAAAATTGTGGTGCGCCACGGCTAGTTCGTCCACCTATAAGCCTTTTCCTACTAGTGGATGCCGCCACCACCAGATATCTCGAAGATCACCTTCTACAAGCGCGGCCAACGAGGACACCTTCAAATCTCCTGCATCGAAGACCCGTTCTACATAAAGTGCAAATCCAAAGGTCATTTTACCGCTATGTGCACAGGGGTAGGGGCCCATCACGAACCATTCTGGGATGGGTCTGGTGTTGATGGTAAAGACTTCATGTGGTTGGAAGTGCCAGAAGATGAAACGGAGAAGGAGCCACCAAACTCGGCCACACTATATGTTGACAAAGACACGCTCTCGGTGGAGTAGGTCGAGGCTGAATTCAAGGAGCTGGTGGACAAGACGTGGTCCTGGCAAGCGAGGCAGTTGAACAAAATGGTTCTCTTAGTGAAGAGGGGATTGCTCATTAATATTCCACTCCCTACACCCCTCAACAAAATGGTGTTACGGAGAGGAAGAACCAGACTCTTATGGATCCGGCTAGGACCATGATTGCGGAGTTCTCTGCTCCTTATATTTTTTGTGCCGAAGCCATAGCCACCGCATGTCATGCCTCCAACCGGTTATATCGCTGCAAGGTCATCAACAAGACTCCATATGAGATCTTCCTCGGTGAGAAGACGGACCTATCTTATTTTCGTGTATTCATTTGCAAGTGCTTCATCAAAAAGAAATGTACCCATGTATCTGAATTTGAAACTAGATCCCCTGAGGACATATTCGTTGGTTACTCCACAAGTTCACATGCCTATAGAGTCTACAACAAGTCCACCAGACAAGTTGAACAGGCTTGGGATGTGCACTTTGATGAGGATAATGGCTCCCAAGGAGCACGTGTTGATCCTTTGGTTGTAGGTGATGCAATTCCTCCAATCTCCGTAAGAAGAATGGGTGTCGGTGAGATCCTCCCCGTTGAGGAACCACTTGTGGTGGAAGCAGAAGGACAATGCTCTACTCATGTGGAGCCATCACCAATATCAAGCGATCCTCAAGCTACTCCGGAAGCTAACCAAGATCAAATGTCAAGCCCTCAAGCAAGTGAACAAAATCAAGGACAAGATAAACCCATGAGTGTTGAAGCCCAACCTAGTTGTGATCCTTCACGAAGTGATGATGTCCAAGATCAAGTTCAAGTTGAAGAGCAAGATCAAGCTCAAGATTGTATTCAAGATAATTCCCAATTCCCCAATGATGAAGGAGATGATTAAGATACATCACAAGAATCTTAGGTGGAGTTGAGAGAAAGAAGAGAAAGAAGAAGAGATCATTGTCTCGAGCTTCATGAACATACTTCATACCAGGTCCTTGGAGACATTCGTGGCAAGGTGTCTACTAGAAGGCAATTGGGAAACTTTAGTTCTAGTCCTTCTTTTGTATCCGTCATTGAGCCCAAGAAGGTGTATGAAGCTCTTGAAGATCAAGATTGGCTCGAGGCTATGCACGATGATCTCAACAATTTTGAGAGGAACAAGGTGTAGAATTGGTGCCAAGACGTAAAGATTGCAAGAACATCATTGGAACCAACTGGGTTTTCAAGAACAAGCAAGATGTAAATGGTATTGTTATCTGCAAGAAGGCTAGGTTAGTGGCACAAGGTTTTCCCCAAGTGGAAGGTATTAACTTCGGTGAAACCTTTGCTCCCGTAGCTCGTCTTGAATCAATATGTGTCTTGCTTGCTTATGCTTCTCATCATAATTTTAAAATTGCAGCAAATGGATGTTAAAAGTCCCTTACTTAATGGTCCTATAAATGAGTTGGGATATGTCAAGCAACCTCCGGGGTTTGAGGACCCTAAGTTTCGCAATCATGTCTATAAACTAGGAAAAGCTCTCTATGGAATCAAGCAAGCACCTCGTGTTTTGTATCAACACCTTAGAGTTTCTAGTAGATTGTGCATTCCAAGTTGGGGTAATCTATCCCACCCTTTTGGTACCAAAAGGGTTGGAGGTGACTTGATTATATGCCAACTTTATGTGGATGATATCATTTTTGGCTCTTCTAACACTCGGTTCAATGATGAGTTTGCTAAGTTGATGTTAGACAAATTTGAGATGTCTATGATGGGGGAGTTGGAATTATTTCTTGGCTTTGACATCAAGCAATTGAGAGAAGGTATTTTCATCAATCAAGCCAAGTTCACCCGGGACATGCTCAAGAGGTTCAAGTTGGAAGATGCCAAAGGTTGCAAGACTCCCATGTCCAACTCTACCGATTTACATCCGAACCTTCTTGGGAAGGATATGGATCAAAAGGTATATTGCCGCTCCATGATTGGCTCTTTGCTTTGCCTTTGTGCATCTAGACCGGATATTATATTTAGCGTGGGCATATGCGCAAGGTATCAATACGCTCCTAAAGAGATCCATTATAAGGCGGTTAAGCGAATCTTCCGATATTTAGTTCATACCCCAAGCTTACTTTGGTTTCCTAAGGGTTCGGACTTCACTCTGGGGGGGTACTCAGATGCGGACTATGCGGGTGACAAGAAGGATAGGAAGTCCACCTCTGGGGCTTGCCAATTTCTTGGTAGGTCTTTGGTGTGTTGGTCTTCCAAGAAGCAAAATTGCATCGCCCTATCCACCACCGAAGCCGAGTACATCTCCACGGCAAGTTGTTGTGCACAGTTATTGTGGATGAGGCAAACTTTGAATTATTTCGGTGTCATTGTTGACAAAGTGCCTCTTTTGTGTGACAACCAAAGAGTCATCAAGATCGCTCACAACCCGGTACAACACGCCAAGACAAAGCACATTGAGATTTGTCATCATTTCATCCGGGAGCATGTGGAAAGATGTGATATTGAGCTGTCTTATGTTGGCACCAAGGATCAACTTGACGACATTTTCATGAAGGCCGTTGATGTCCAAAGGTTTCTAGAGTTGAGGAATGGACTAAATGTCGTCGATTCGAGTAACTTTGAGTGACCGTATCGCACATGCACATGGTAGATGTTCTATCTAGTTTAGATGTAGGCATGGACATAGGGGGAGTGTAGTTCAATTCATGAGCCAACACTACTCATATTGTGCGCAAATAGACAAATCTTGCATGAGCCAACACTCCTCATATTGTGACAATTTGTGATTTAACGATGATTTTTTGAGTGAGAACCCAAGATACATCTTCGCAGTGTCTCACTCTACTATACTCATACATGGTGGCTTCAGCTACCGACCTCCTCATGTGAGGAGTTGGTTTGTTTTGTTTTCATTTGGTTTTTCTAGACCTAGATGTGTCAATATGTGTGCCCCATGGAGAAACACTCATAATTGGCCCTTTTCGTTTGCATCTCGCGATTATTAGTGTACTACCATAACAGCTTGAGTTCTTCACCTAAGCCCCAAACTTATCCCATAAGACACTTCTTTCCTTCGTACGACTTTTTCCCAACCTTCTCAATGGCGTTTTGTCAGTGGCCAACGGTACTACCGGTGGCTCCAGTGGTACTACTGTAGCCTAGAACGTACCTCGCGCACCTCTCAATGATCGTAGTACCGCCGGAGGTACCGACAGTCCCCAGGCACCGGTACTGCCAGTGCACAAAGCGGTACTACCACTCCTCCTGTGCTCGTCCACACAGTTTTCCTGGATCAGTATCACTGCATTGCTATTGCCCTTCCCAGGTACCGGCACTACCGCATGGGCTAGCGGTAGTATCATGTGCCGCGTTTCAATGAAAAGGGTTAAGTTGGGCACGGCGAGGGGTAATCTCATTTACCCTCTCACCCGCCCCGGACCCCATCGTCTCTGGAGCGCCACCGCCACTGCTCCTCGCCGCTAGGACGTGCTCCTCCGGCCACGGACGGCCCCTCTCCGGCCTGAGGAACACCAGGCACATCCCCCCACCCCCCCACCCCCCCACTCCCTCTCCCATTATGAGCTCGGGTAATACCTCTCTCTCCCTCTCTCAACTTAATTGATGGCTTGAGAAGAAATTGATGGACTAGCTCGTGTTCTTGTGGTAGAATATCTGGTAGAGGTACTTGATAGATTTTTAAGAACCTTTAGAGGTCGTTTCTCTGGACGAATTTCTTCAACTCCGCTAGTACTGAATGTCAACAATGAGATCCAATCTCAGATCTGCTATGAGCGGTACAAATGCTCCACTGGAGCGGTACTACTGTTCCAATGGTACTACCGCGGTTGCTAGAGATACTACCGGAACCTGGGATTTTTCTAGAGACGTTTACTTCTATTTCTCTCTCCATTTTGGTTGTGATTCGGTCGTACATTCCTCATCCCTATGCTATCCTCTATGCTTTCACATGCTCGGGTCTTACTCGTGGAGGTCGTGTTGCTCGTGCGGCCAAACGTTCCCGTCAAGAGGCTCCAGAAGTGGTGCCAAGTGCTCCCAAGCCGTCCATCAGCAAACACCGGCAACATTCCAACAAGATGAAAGCAGCAGCAGTAGCTAAGAGCAAATCAGTTCGGTTGATGTCCGCTATAGAGTTTGCCAAATAACGAGCAAATAATCCCTATGCCAACCCAAGAGAGCCATCTTTCACGAGTGAGTGCTTCTACAACCAATTTCAAGAGAAGATCTTCTATGAGCTCTTCCCGGATAAGAAGAACAAGGTCGTCAAGCAATACTCTATTAATGTTGATCACATGAGAGAACATCCGGCATATTTTGGTGAAGAGCTTGAGATCCTTGAAGAGTTGGGGATGCTAGACTACATTGAGATCAATCAAGAATATGATGAATTTATTGTTGCTCAGTTTTATGCCACTATTCACTTTCACTCCAGTGTTGAGAAGAAGATCACTTGGATTACCAAGCATAGGCAATTCTCTACCACTTGGTCTCATTTTGCATCTTTGTTGAAACTCTGTTATCTTGGTGATGAGTTGTCCCCTGAAGACGATGAGAAGTTTTTCCGTGTGTCCTACAACACCAACAAAGGCATGAGTCCCTCGGTTCTTTATGACCTCTAAATTTTGGGCCGTGCAGTTTGTGGACAGTAGGCCAACCTTTTGCCTACTTGGGATACTCTTCGTCACACTCTTGCTCCTCGAGTTTGAAATTTTGATCAAATCCATGGATACCTCATTGATATTCTTTTCTATATTCATGAGATGAAAGTCAAACAAGAACATTGACATCATGGATATCATTTGGCATGAGATGCACATGGCAGTCATGAAGAAGAAAGTTCCTATCTTTGCTCCTCTCGTTATGATCCTTGTGACAAATATGTGGTTGAAATATAAAAAGGATGTGGCCCTTTATGAGCACAATGACCAGCCCAGCACTCACTATGTTCGTGCTCTTCTTATCAAAAAGCATCTTCCTCCTCTCATTCCCAGTGTGGAGGAAGAGACCGATGGTGAAGAGGATTCAGATTTTGAGCTTCCAGCTAAAGAGAAGTCCCGTAGTTTCAAACTTTGGGTCTCCAATGCCCATCACAAGATTTTCTGCCATCATGATGATAGTAAGAAGCCAGCTTATGAAGCCCATGTGCGGGCAAAGATGGAGAGGCAGCGCATGAAAGGGTACTTCAAGCATGTGGGCTGCCCCGCTATTGATGGTTCCAAGGACAAGATCACGGAGTTTGAGGCTTGGAGGCCAAAGCATAGCGGTTGGGTTGATCCCAAGCTTGAGGATGATGCCACTTCCCCTCCATTCTGTGGATTCAAAAAGGTGAAGAAGGTCAAGCCTCTCATGTTACCGAGGAGAGCGACTCTGATGATGATGATGATGATGATGCCTTCCGCAGCCCCCTCAAGCCTCTAGCTCTGACGAGTGACTCCTCCGTGGGGCGTTAGCATCACTTCTCCCTTTTTGGTATCTTGATGCCAAAAGGGGATAATGTTCTACTAGGCTCTATGGCGATTTGCATGGGATGGGCACACAAGCTTGCATTTTACTTGGGTTTTTCTTATGCTTGTGTGTCTAGTTGGTACTCTACTTTGTGTTGAACCCTCTATGTTATGCATGTGGTAAGACATGTTAATATTGTCTGAACCGTGTGGTTGTAGTAGACCTTATTCCGATGCTATTTCATTGTGTATGTTTTCCTACGCTTTAACTTGTTGGTGATTCCTAAAATCTAGAGGGTGCTCTCTTCGTAGAAAGTATATGCATTTTGTGTTCGAAAGGCAAAATTTAAATAATGCATATCTCCAGGGGGAGCCCGCCTATATTTTAAATTCACCTATTCCATGCAAATTCTTGTGTTGTCATCAATCTCCAAAAAGGGGGAGACTGAAAGAGCATCTTATTTCCCCGTTTGTATTGGAACTGATGACAATACAATTATCATACTAATCGTGTGCTTGAGTGTATTCTTATTAGGGTCTCTAATCTTGATCACTCGAGTTCGTTGCCCTCGGTTGAAAGACAAAAAGACGTCGCTTCTATTTAACCTTTTCTTTATGTTTTTCTTGTTGAGGTTTGCCGTTCTATCAAGAGGGCGACCCATTGCAGAAAGGCTTGGAGGGATTCGACTGACTATGCACAAACCTAAAAGCACCCCCATAGTCTACCCAGTCCTTGGAGAGACCTTCTTGCCCTGACCTGCTTTTTCTCTATGTAGCGGTAGTACCGCATCAGCCAGCTGTACTACCGCTCCCCTGGGAGTGATATTGCCACTGTCTGGAAAGCGGTAGTACTGTGGTGGGCTGTGGTAGTACCGCTTTGCTGGGAGCAGTACTACTCTGGCACACCTGGTTCACGGTAATACAATGACCAGTACCGCTACTCTCTAGGGAGTAGTAGTACAGGTTTGGTGCTGGTACCGGTACCGCTGCAAACCGAAAATGCTTCTATATTCCATGGTACCCAAGTGGAACCGGGGTAGTACTACCGCCGAGATGGTGATTTATTTAAATCAAATTGGTTCCCAGCGGTAGTACCACGCCTGGGGAACAACAGTACTACTTAAGTAGTACCGCTGTGTTGGACCGTGCATACTGTTGGGTTCCGTTGAAATAACAGACAGTGGTAGTATTGTTCCTCCGAGCGTTAGTACCGTTGTGCAGTTCTTCTGCACATAATGGTCAGATCTGAGGGTGGCTATAAATAGGGGTCTTCTTACCCATCTCAAGTATCCACGACTTTGCCCTCTCTCTCCTCTATTTCTAAGAGGTTTAATTTCCTTGATCTCCCACTCCCTTGAGCCAAACACCTTGATGCTCTGAGGAGTGAAGGAGGAGACCTAGATCTACACTTCCACCAAAGGAACTTTGAATCCCCCCACTTATCCTTAGCGGATCTTGTTGCCTCTTGGGTTCCTTGGAACCCTAGATGGATGATTTGGTTTTGTAAGAAGCTTCAGAACATTTGTTGAGAGTATCCAACTTGTAGAGTTCCTCAACCTTGAAGTAAAGGTTTGGTCAACGCCTTCAAGTCAACCTCATAGTGGAAAGGGCTATTCCCTCGTGGGAGTAGCACACGGAGAATAGGGGGAGCACATACGTGCATATGGGATTGCCAAGGAGGGTCCACACCAATCCAACGTAGACGTACTTCCCTTGGGAAGCAACTACGGGAAACAAATCTTCGTGTCCACTTGTGATTACCTTGTTCCTTCACTTTCCTTTGTGCTATTACTTCAAGTATCTTGTATCTTGTCACTTAGGTTGTTTCACCTAGTTGCACATCTAGATAACTTGTTATCTTGTTATTAAAGCCTTAATTAATTGAAAAGATTAAAAAATTGGTAGTCTCCTATTCACCCCCCCCCCCCCTTCTAGTCGACCATACGTACTTTCATTATGTGGAGCAGATGAGAACGCTGCTCACATTTTCTTCACCTGCTCCCTCGCCCGTTTTACCTGGAGCTTGTTGCGCCGTGCCCTAGGGAGGACATGGTGGCCCACAAACTTTGTGCAATTTTTCTCTATTCTTTCCACCTTTTTCGGGACCGAGCGCCGTCTAATTTGGGTGTTCTTCGCCGCTCAGTCCTAGGCTCTGTGGAAAGTGCGCAACAAATGCTCGATTTAAGCTAATTTTATCAAGCAACGACTGACATTATCTTTAAAACCATGATCTTCCTGCAGATGTGGAGCTCCACGCAAAAGCATGAGGACGTGGAGGGCGCAAGACGGCTAACTAGCGAGCTGAAGAATTCCCAGCTCGTCATAGTTTATCTTTGTAGTTTCCTTGGCTAAGCTGTATGCCACAACATTGTACCTTAACCTGCTGAACTTTGATCTTTGTTAAGTCAAAATTGGGCAATAAAATGCCTTTATCTAAAAAATATCATCATGTGAATGGTGGACGGTTCAATGGAAAAAACAGGCACTTACTCACGTACGTACTTTTATGTGACTATTAACTATTCTAATATCTCATTAAATCATATGACAGTACATACTCCCTCCGTAATATAAAACAAAGCTAAGCTAAACTAGACTGCTAAAAAGGCATACATTATGGATCAGTCATAGTATTTTTTTATATGACTACTATCTACTAATCTCCCATTAAGTCGTAGACACATATTTTAGATTTAACAGTTTTAATAATTTGAATGATGTGACTTAACGGGATGTCTCTATTAGAACACACATATATTGTTTATATATATATATATATATATATATATATATATATATATATATATATAGATAGATAGATAGATAGATAGATAGATAGATAGATAGGTAGGTAGGTAGGTAGGTTGATGGATTTATGTTTTCAAGACGTTGAACTGATTATATATAAGTTTTCAGATTCGATTAATGAAAGAAGTATATTACTTTCTGTTTGTCCCTAGAATTAAATACAATCGCCTTCTATATATATATGCTTAGACTAGTCATAGCATGAGTAAGTTAGTTAGTAACGTAGATGACATGTAGGTAAAAAAAGAGACGTTTCACCTAATTAATTAAGAAAGAGAGAATTATGGAGACATAATATGTTACCGTAACATCACATACCACAAGATAATACGAGTCTACAACCTAATAAATGAAGCTTTACACGACAACATGTCTATGTTACTAACCACTATGAAGTTAGTAACATAGTCTTGTATTACGTGTATGTTCTACTCTATGTTACTCCCTACTATGAGTAACCTTACTCTCCTTCATGTTCTAGGAAAATATGAGATTATATACCTGACCAGATGTAATTTCCGCCGCCGTACGACTGTTGGTACTCTCCATTTCAACAATTTTGCTCATTACATATGATATAGAAGGCCGTAAATCCGGATCATTGTTCTGGCAGAGTGACCCAATTTCAGTGCATCCGATTACTTGTTGGTGGTATTCTAGTGGTGTTTTCTTTTCTGATGTGCTCCATCTGTGCATCCATTTTCCAAGTATCTGCAGTTCCGTAAATGTGATTTAGTGTGATACATAAACAATTCATCTAAACAACCATGCAGACTGCAATGAGTGCAAGAAACAACTCAATATTGCAATTAGCATGCTGATTGTAAACATATCACAAGGAATCAATATATACCCACACTTAATACGTGAAATGCCGCTCTGACCTAGCTAGCGGCAGCTGCCCCATCGCATCCACGGCCTGAGGCACCTAACAATTCGGAAACCCACATCGCTAATTGCTACATAAAATTTGTGAAATACAGATAGTAGGGCCCAAAACCGGATGCCGAGCCTTTGCAACATGGCTGCATTTTAATGTAAGCAAAACGTTACTAGCTCTTTTACTGAGGGTTCAATCTCCCCAACAACCAACAAACCTACTGCACATCTTCGTTCTTCATGTTCAATAATCACGAGATGCTACTTCAGGCGCTAGCAAATTTAGTCAGGCACATAAATGGACATTTTGTACCTAGGATATCTGCAACCTTATTCAAAAGAAAGCATTTTGAATATGTTTTGAAAATATTAAAATTCGAACTAAAATTTCATATCTCCATATTTTACGTGCGTCGCATAAATGTTTGCAAAAAATGATTTTTTTCGCATGTGTAGAACAGATAAATTTCAGTGCTACACAACAAAACATCATGAAACATTTTTTGTCATTTAACACAAGCAAAAAACTGTTTTTCTTTTGAGAAACTTTATGTGCGCACATAGAACGTGGAGATGTCCGAGAGCATAGTTTCTTGTAATTTTTTGACATTTTCTAACAAAAACGAAAATCGCAACACGAAATATGTTCTATTCCGGGCTACATAAAAATGACAAAAATTAGAGGTATAAACATTTGCACTAGATCCGCATTTTTTCAAATTTACACACTAGCATGCATAGTCGCACACTAGTAAAATTTATAATTACCTATATCTAACACTTTTTGCATAAGTCTTTGAAGCTTGGATTTTTTTTTAAATGTACCATGTAGCCCGAGCAAGACGAGTTGACTGATGCAATGATTGTGGAAGATGATCATCTGGACGATCATTTACTCGTCGGTGATCACCGTACATGCACGTCGCCGAGGCCCTTCTCCCAAGGGTACATGCAACCTGAGTCGAGGACATGGCCGACACGGTAAATGTTTGCGCCACGTGGTAAAACCTAGCCGTTCAACAGACAAATATTGAATGATCGGGTGGGTTCGATGCCCTTTAAATGAAATTTTATATTCTACCGTATTCTGCTGGCTTTTCGGCCGCGCATCCCTGTGCAAACTTCAATCGTCCACTCTCCACTTAAGGGCATCCAGTATGTGAAAAGCACACCATAAGGTCTACGTGGCAATTCTTTAGGTACACCTTATACATAGTGGCTATGTTCAAAGTTCACCTTAAGTCTAAGGTATACCATAAGCTCGTGGGTTGTCCATAAGAATTAAACAATTATTTCTCTATATCCTTCTGTCTCTCTTGCATGCTACGTGTGTGCATTTACTGACATGTGGGATCCAACTTGTGGCAAAGTACACCTTATTCATTGTAGCAATTTCCTCAAGATACGTGGCTCTCACCTTATTGCTAAAGTTCACCTTATACATTGTTGACGCCTTGATACACGCTAGCTATGAACAAGAAAGGGAGCACAAGTAATGGCGGTTCCACGCCCCGACACACTGTGTCATACCACTCTGGCTGTTTCGGTTGTCTTTTTTTTCTGTCTTTGGTGTCTTCTAACTTTAAGAGCAACAACCGAGATGCGGTTGTTCCCACTTTTATAAAAATCTTAAAGCATACATTCAAAAGGAAAATGGGACGGTATTGTTGAATTTGTATGATATTTTCCTTTTTAGGAAGAAGTATAATATTAACAAAGTTTAGGTAATATACATGCAGTTCTCCTTGTTGAAAACTCTAGAATAATTCAAAAAAAACTACCTTTAGGAAAGCCCAACATTTCTGATCGAATCAGGAGGAAATGTTTAAAGGTATTTTATTCAACAAGTAATGCGAATGAAAGGCTTTGATCCTAAATGGTGTGAACGGATTAATATAAGAAAAGGGAGTGTGGGTATTAGAGTCAACGATGATATAGGTTATTACTTTCAAACCATAAAGGGGTTGAGACAAGGAGACCATCTCTCCCCTTTCATGTTTAATTATTGGGGATATGTTGGCCATCTTAATTACTCGAGCGAAAGAAGATGGTCAAGTAGAGGGAGTCATCTGCATCTAGTTGAGGGGGGGAGTGTCTACTCTACAATATGCGGATGATACAGTCCTTTTTATGGATCATGACACTAAAAAAGATTTAAATATGAAATTAATTCTCTTCATTTTTGAACAACTTTCTAGATTGAAAATTAATTTTCATAAGAGCAAATAATTCTATTTTTGTATAGCTAAAGAAGTAGGAGACCAGCATAAAGAGTTTTTTGGATCTGAATCTGGATCTCTCCCTTTTAAATACCTAGGAATTCCAATCATTTTAGAAGACTTAAGAATGGTGAATGGAAGCCGATCAAAGATAGATTTAAAAACAAGTTGGCTTGTTGGACGGGGAAATTATTATCGTATGGAGACTGTTTAGTTTTAATTAATTCTGTGCTGACTAGCCTTTCGATGTTTATCTTGTCTTTCTTTGAAGTACCTAAAGGGCTAGGAAATAGATTAGATATGTTCAGGTTTTGATTATTTTGGCCAAGTGATGGCCACAAAAGGAAGTATAGACTAACTAAGTAAAACATTATTTACAGACCTAAGGATAAATTGTGTCTAGGCATTGAGGTTTTAGAGTTAAAAAATAAATGTTTTGTCAGCAAGTGGTGGATCAAAATTTTAAATAAAGAAAGTCACTAGTAGAAAACAGGCCTTTCGCCTCGGCCTTTAGTCGCGGACGTGTCTCAACCCGCGACTAAAGGTCTGGCCACGTCGCCCCGAAATCGGCGGCACATTTCTCCCGGTTCGTTAGGATCCTTTTGTCCCGGCTTGAGATACAAACCGGGAGAAAAGGGGTATGCGGCCCGCTGCGAGAAGGTGCCCCCCCTTTTGTCCCGGTTCGTGTCTCGAACCGGGACTAGAAGTCCGCTCATCTCCTTCGTGATTTGAACCCTTGAGTTCCCGCGCTGGTCGTGGATCACACGGGGAATGAAGAAAACGATTAATGTCTTTGGAAGTTGATCAAAACGCTTAATGGAATTTGGAAGTTGAAACACGCTGGATTAATTACCACCGCGCGCCAGCCTCCTCATCTCCCTTGCTAGCTCTATATAAGAGCTACAGTGCCATTTGCCAAATGCACCATCTGTCATCTCTCTAATCTCTACTCTAAAATCATCTCTTGAATCGCTGCCGCGCGCCATGGAGCCACTTGCGCGCCCACCTCGATCCCAGGTGTACCACTACAAGGATGACGCCATCAACATGAACTTTAAGGTCGTGGTCACTCTCCGTGCATCAACCGTGGAGAGATGGATCCGCGACGTCAAGAGGCGCTACCTCGACGCCGCACCGATGAAGATCGTGGGCCTCGACTGCGAGTTCACCGATGCCGCACCCGAGGACAGGCAGCGTGCCGCCATCCTGCAACTCTCCGTGGCGACCGACACATTGGTGTTCCATATTTGCCACGCTGATCGGGTGATGCAGGCCCTCAAGGACTTCTTTATGGACAAAACCATCAAATTATGCGGCGCGGCTATCAACAACGATCAACGTATGCTGGGGCCTTATGGAATTCATATTCCGTCTGCCGTCGACCTACAGCGGGCCGTTCACCCTAACCCAATTTAGCCTAATCTTCTGAGTCTCTATACTCTAGCCAAATTTACTATTGGCACAACGCTTGAGGAGATGAAGAAGATCAACAAGAAGAAGAAGAAGGAGGAGGACGAGAAGAAGAAGGAGGACGAGAAGAAGAAGGAGAAAGAAGAGGACCTCACATCAGGTTGGGGCAAGTTTCCATTGAGCTTTTATCGCATCAAGTGTGCTGCTCTGGGCGCTCGCCTAGGCTACGAGATTGCTAGGAGGTGTCTCGGTGCTATGTGATCGTATGTCTCAATGTGTCGATCTAGATCGTCTCAACAATAATTGTCATATGTGAGACGTTTGATTGAAATAAAAAGTTGTGTGATCTTTGGATTTATTTAGCCCTTGTTTTCCCTTTATATTGTTAATTATCTCTGGTCCGTACTAATATTTGGCCAAGTGGATCAAAAGTTATGGAATTTCAAAAGTTAAGGATTTAAAACTCTCTCTCTCTCGATCCCTCTCTTTTCTATTCCAAAAGTGTACGGTATGTGGTAGCGTAGAAATATACGAAAACTATTTTGAAATGAAGAAAAGAAATAAATAAAAGAAAACAAAATGAATTCTCTGCCGCGGCACAGAAAGTGCCCAAATTTCTGCCGCGGCAGAGAATCATTAGTAAACCCTAAACCCTAACCAAAATGAATTCTCTGACGCGGCACAGAAAGTGCCCAAATTTCTGCCGCGGCAGAGAATCATTAGTCGCGGCCCGTTATACGAACCGCGACTAAAGGTTGTGCCCCTAGCACGGCCAGGTTGAGGGCCATTTGTCCCGGCTGGTGACAAGTCCGCGACTAAAGGTTGGACCTTTAGTCCCGCCTAGCCTGTCCCGGTTGGCCAACCGGGACAAATGGTCCTCACGGCCCGGGACAAGAGGCCCAGTCCCCACTAGTGTAGTGTTTGGCAAGAAATTCTAACTAATAAATTTATTCACTCAAAAACTCTACCTCAAGTGCAACCAAAGCCAGCAAATTTCGCTTTCAGGAAAGGACTCATGAGAGTCAAAAATTATTTTTTTCTGGAGGATCTTTTGTTATTGGTAACGGACAAAACACTAGTTTTGGCGGGATACCTGGTTAGGAACGGGCCCGCTCTCACATCAATATCCGTCTCTTTACAATATTTGGCAATTAAAACAAGTTTTGGTGGTAATAACTATGGGAGACGCTAATTGAAATATAGCTTTTAGATAAGCGTTAACTGGTAATAAATGGGATATCCGGCTTCATTTAGTTAACTGGTTAATTGATATTGATCTTTCAGATAATATGGACACCCTCTTTTATGGTTAAATCAATGTATGTTGACGTACTGAATGGTCGCACTAGGTACCTACATAAGTACATCTGGAAATTAAGGTCCCATTTAAACCATGATTTTTATGTGGTTCCTTCATAGAAAAGTTATTTTGACAAAGGATAACTAAGTGTTTTTTTATAAAGACGAAACAATAGAACATATGTTCATATCTTGCCCTTTTGCAAAAATTATTTGGCGTATTGTGCACATGACTTTCAATATTTCTCAGTTGACCAACGTTAATAATTAATAAATATAAATATCACATCCGAGAGGGTGTTTGTGCTTTATCTTGGGCAGTATGGAATGTTGATAATAATTTGTTTTTAACAGATCAAAACCTCCCTCTTTTTTGAAGATTATCCCTTTAGCTACGCATTGGATTCGTCCATTGTCCTTTCTCCAGCCGAAGGACCATAGGAGGGACATGGATTCTGGGTGCATCCGTTTGGAAACGGTTTGCATGGGACTTCCACAACTAGTGCAGCTGGCGGCTTGTTCCTAGATAATCATGTCGATGTATCATTGTTTCATGATAATGTCTCTTTTTTGTTGGGTTGATGCATGTATCAACCTTATGTTATCCATGAATTGGACTTTGTTTGAATATTTTTGTATAAGGTAATAAAAGACTATATGCTCCATTTCGATGCAGATGTCGGGGCTATCCCTTTTTGAAAAAAAAAATTGACGCTAGCTATGAGAAAAATAAAGGCAGCACCTAGCATGGGGATACCCGCCACAAAGCGTTTTTCCTTGAACTTTGGCTTTCCTACTAACTTAAGAATCACGTGATATAAAAATGTTCTTAAAATTAAGAATTTGCATAACCGTGCATCAAGCCATCATGATAACACTCAACGTAGCCGACTCCACCGGGTAATGACAACTAATGAAAGACGGACACAACTCAATTGTGCATTAGTTTAAGTGAAAATTCGTTGTGGCGGTTGTTCCCCGCTATGCCGAGTCACACTGCACAAAGTATATCTACTAGGAAAATAGTCTCAGATAGTTTTATAAATAATCATAAGGGGGTGGGTGGGTTAGTTTTGGAAACATAGTTATTATGTTAAATTTTTAAAAATATATAGTTCGTAATTTGGTTAATCGGTTCAGAAGTTGTAGCATCTCGCATATATTTTGAAGTAAAACCATAATAAAAATAGACAATCTGGGCGGTCAACTTGTCACGTCCCCAAGGGTACCCCCCCCCCCCCCCCCCCCCTAATTATTTTTTAGAAAGTAAATTAATATAAATTTTTATTTTGTGGATAAATACGTTATGCACACTTCTCATAGGAAGGCCCGTTAAGCCAAAATTCTTGACTCTTATTTTTACATTTTATGCTTTCTTCATATCAAAGACGCTTCATGACCATGGGGTACTAGTGGAATAGGCAAAAATGTGAAAGGAAGATCAAACATCCAGATGAGAAAAACTGTGACATGACTGGAGGAGACAGTTGATTCACTTATAGATAAGAACATACCTACATATGGCAAAATGGCATTAAATGTATGTAGTATTAAATTTATGTTGGACTAATTTGGAAAAAAAATGAGAACTGCAAATGTAAAGTTCTGGCTTCATCCTAGAAAAAAAGGATGTTATGCATTATAAGATGAGAAACTCTTACATCATTATTATCAGCGGGGATATGCTTATGTCCTGCCACCAATTCAATGATTATGACACCCAAACTATACATGTCTGATTTGACGGACATCTTCCCATTAATAGATAGATTTTCTGGAGCGCAATACCCTCTGCATAAAACACCACAATGTTAAACTTTACGGCATAAACATTTATAAGAGGGTTCATGAAGATTGTTTGTAGTGATTTGTAGCGTACAGTGTTATAAAATGGTCTATGCTTGTTGTATGTGAGTTTTCCGCCGGTCTTGCTAGACCAAAATCGGTAATCTTTGGGACCATCTGATTATCTAGTAATATATTGTTGGGCTTTAAATCCATATGAAGAATATGTTTTTCCTCGTGTAGGTAATGCAAACCCATGCATATTCCTTTGATGACTTGGTAACGTTTATCCCATTCAAGTCCGTTCGACACATCTGCGGAAGATAAAAAGAGCAGGGATATATCAAATATCCAAAACATTAATTTGATTTGTAAGGCATGAGAACTTATTGCATCCAGATGATACAAGTACTCAGCTTTCTTACAATAGAGAGTTCAAGCATGGGGTGAAATGTAAAGAGCGAAAACAAATACTGTAATAAAGAAATATCGAAGAGCTGCAAAAGGAGCATGTACCGGCAATTATTTTATCAATGCTTCCACGGCTGATATACTCAAAACAGAGCAATCTTTCTCTTCTTTCCACGAAAATATATACTGCGGATCCTGGGATTTGCATTCGTTCTTCCATTGTCTGAGAACAGAAGCCAATAAACTGGACTACATTTTTATGGTTAACCTCCATCAAGCAGTTAACCTCACCACGAAAGAACTTCTCATTAATTGTCATGTGGCTATGAATCTTCTTAACAGCAACATTCCTATTTCCGACGATACCCTGTTGTATGTTGCCATGAGCATTTGATTACATCAAGTTTAGCAGCGCACTGCTTCGTTAGACAAATAGCACACCGAAAACATTAGAAAATTGGGTACACATCATCCAAGTACTTAGCTTCATACTACAACTTATACCTTTAATTCAACAAACAGAGGTTTAATCTGTTTACCTTATAGACTGTTGCAAATCCACCTTGACCGATTATTCTATCATCTGAAAATCCGTCTGTGATTTCCCGTAGAGTATCGTACGGAAGATCCGTTGGCTTCCTACTGCCCTCAAGTATTTGCTCCAGTATTTTTTGTTCCATTTCTGTATCTCTACGGGAAGTAGATGGGCACATCAACAACGACTAGAGAAAGGAAATCTAATCAATAGCAACTGACCCGATCGTCAACGATGGAAAGAAGGGATTGAAAACCTACTTGAGACTTAGCCAGGTGATTTTGCAGATCGAGCACGAACTTGAAACTGCTAGCCATAGACATGTTCAGCGGATCTAGAAGATTCCAAAACTACTTGAAAAGGAGCGGAGAACAGAGAGCAAAATAACGTACCTGTTAGCGGAAATGGATCAAGGTGCTCCGATGCCAAAACTCATCATCAACGAAGGCACGTGACGAGCTGGCCGCTTGAACTTCCGCGCTCCCTCCTCTCTAATCCACAGCTCTCGATCTGACCCACACAGCTCCGTTCCGAATCGGAAAAAGGAGCTGGAGAGAAGGAGACCGATTTGCTCTAGAGAGCTGGGGAAGCAAAGATTGACCTTGCCCCGAACCACGCTGTGAGATCGGTACCAAAATTATTTGCCAGGGAATCTATTCATTCTATATTACTATTAGCTTAGTACGACTTTGACAATTTCTACAGCTATGTCAAGGAGAATGCACGATTGCGTCGATGAGCTGGACCCCACCAACTGACAGCTATGCACAGTATCACCATAACCACTAATATCAAAAGATAGAGAGGGGTGATCCAATCAATAGTGACCATACGGTGGTTAATCAAACGGTTATAGCTTTTTTTTAGAGCGACCATATATTTTATTAATCGAAAATCAAGTTACAATAAGCAAGACATGTGAAAACTAAAAGATAAACCGGGATAAATGATTATCGTATGGCTAATCATGGACTAAGCACGGAATGGACTGAACACGGAGCGGAGCCGTACAAGAAAATCAATCGCATGTTTCTCTATCACATCTGGTTTCAAAAATATTTCTCTATCACGTGAACAGTGCATTAAAAGTCAAACAAATCAAAACAACACCGTCGTCTCCAGAATGACAAATCCCACGACGCCGAGCTCAGGGGCCATATTTGAAATCAGTTCTGCGAAGATGACAGATGTGTGGTTAGCTCGGCCTAGAGGCCATTTTTGACGAAAAATACTCTGTACTAGCTCTACATGAGGAATTTTTTCAAAGTCCGATATCTACTTATGGTTTTGTCAATAGCTACCTCCATGACTTGGAAATTATCAAGAACTAAGGGTGTCACCTATGACGCACACCTGTTATCCAAGGATAAAATCGTGGCGCCCAGCTCCAGCAAGGATGGTAAAAGATAGTATTGATGGTGCGTCGAACCGTGAAGGATCTCAGGCTGTAGTTGCTGCTATTTTTAGAAACTCAGATTGGCATTTTATGGGAGCATCTGTTCTTGTCGTAGCAGGAATTATCGGACCCAGGAACCTTGGAAGCACTTGCATGTAGAGAAGCCTTAACTCTGTTGTTGTCCGTCGAGATGCATTGCCTCTGATTGTGTTGGTGCAGATATGGCACTGCAATCACTTAGATTAGCAGGCGAAGAAGCTCGTTCGAACAAGTGGAGTTCAGGCATGAGATGAGGGAGGCTAACTGGGAAGCTCATTGTTAGCGATACAATTGGCTAGCAATACGTGATGTAATAGGACTCCTAAACCCTAGCCTATGTCGGTTGCCTCCTTGTACTATATATACATTGTAATCCCCAACTCAATCAATATAATCTATTATTCTCTCCAACTATCATGGTATCAGACGCCTAGGTCTTCCGCCCCTAGCATGGCACCGCCGCCAAACCCTCCTCCCCTAGCGGCGTAGCAGCTCTTCACCACCGCCGAATACCGCTTCGCCGCCACCATGGCATCGGCTCCTCTTCTCTTAGCCTTACTACCTCCAATCTACCACCTCCTCCTCTACCCATGGCATCGGCTCCCACCTCCCTCGCCGACACGATCGCCGACGTTTCGCCCTTCATCCCGGTCTGCCTTGACCTAGCCTCCCACAACTATTACCACTGGCGCCATCTTTTTACAATTCATCTTGGCCGTTGTGGCCTTCGCCATCACATCGACTCCTCCTCGACCGCGCAGCCAGATAATCCTCGCTGGGTCCAAGACGATCTTGCGATCATCCAATGGATCTACACCAGAATCTCTACCGAGCTCTTCAATCTCGTCTCCAGCGACGGCGCCACCGCTGCCGATCTATGGGAATCCCTGCGCCAACTATTCCAGGACAACAGCGACGCTCGGATCAACGCTCTTCATACGGAGCTTCGCACCATCACTCAAGGCGACTCATCGGTCACCGTCTTCTGTCAACGGATCAAAGCCATCGGTGATGAACTCCGGGAGCTAGGTGATCGCGTAGAGGATCGCACTCTCATCAACGCGCTCCTCGTCGGTCTCGGCGAGCAGTTCGACAAGTAGATCTCCTTCATCCCTATGATGTGGGCGCCACCCAACTTCTCCGAGGTCCGCTCCATGCTGCAACTTGAGGCTCTCACCCAGGCCCGCAAGGCCACTCGTCTGCCCCAGGTCTTCCACACCACCGTGAGGCCATCTGCATCTCTTGCACCACCGGCTATGGCACCCCCTGGCTGGTGACCTAGCCCCAACTACCGCGGAAAAAACCTGATCTACAGGCCACCTGCTACAACAACCACTGCTCCAACTCATGGTGCCCCTTCGTCATCGATAAACCCAGCAGCTCCCGTTGCTCCAGCAGCTCCCGCCGCTCCAACAACTTGGAGCCTGGCTCATGGTCCCTTGACTGGCCTGGTTCAAGCCTGGCCTATGCCGTGGACTCCACCATCACCCTATGGTGCCCCTCCAGCCTTCAGTGGCACCTGGAGCCCTGGTCTTCGTCCCTCCATGGGTTCTCCTGGACTACTTGGTGCTCGGCCACCGCCCTCGCAAGTCTACACCGCCACTACTCCTGCAACGTTCGGCGCCACACCACCTTACTACTACCCCAAGTACGGTGCGCCTCCCGCCCTGCCCTACCTGCCAGCATCATCGGCTCCACCTATGACGACAACTACGCCCACGCCCCAATGGGATCAAGCCGCCTTCATCAGTACCATGAACAACTTCACTCTTAATCACCAAGGTACGGATTGGATTTTTGATTCTGGCACATCCTCGCATATGTCTTCAGATTTGAATTCGCTGTCATCCTTTTCTCCTTCACAATTTTCATCCATCATTGTTGGTAATGGTTCCTCTATACCCATCAGTTGCACCGGCCACTCCTATATTCCCAATCCACATCAAAATTTTCTTCTCCAAAACATTCTTGATGCACCTTCATTAATTCAAAATCTTATCTCTGTCACCAATTTACTATCGATAATTTTGTCTCACTTGAATTTGACCCTTTCAGCTTATCTGTGAAGGATCTGAAAACCGGGATGGTTCTGACTCGCTACAATAGCTCGGGTGACCCACACCATCTACCAGCAGCGTCTTCTTCCACTCCGCATGCACTGCATGCCTCCATTGATCTCTAGCATCGGCGACTGGGTCATCCCAACAAACATACACTGTCCTCTTTACTTCAAGAATTTTGTATTCCTACCTCTAGTTCGTCTCATGATTCTTCTCTTTGTAATGCCTGTCAATGCGGCAAACATGTTCATCTACCGTTTAGCACCTCTACCTCAACTAGTTCTTTTCCTTTTGAATTGCTTCATTGTGATCTCTGGACATCTCCTATACCTAGTGTTTCTAGCTTTAAATATTATCTAGTTATTCTCGATGATTACTCTCATTACATATGGACGTTTCCTCTTCGTTCCAAATCCGATGCTTGCTGCTGTATTAAAATAAGTTGGGTGGTGCCCCAAGCGAAGGCGGAATTGCAGCTAGTAGCAGTTTTCCCTCGTTTAACGAACCGAGGTTTATCGAACCAGTAGGACTTTGAAATCAACAATGAGGTGAATGTTGAAGATCTCTGGCGCTTGACCTTCAACAGACGTGGACCTGCACACACTCAACCAAAATACTTTGCCCCCAACGGCGGAAAGGTTGTCAATCTTTCCGGTCTCACAGAAAACAAAGTGGTTAATTGTATGATGAAATAGATAAAATATGAAAAGTGACCAGAGGAGTAATGATTATTAAAAGCAAGTAAATGAGGTTGTAAACAATGTAAAAATATGGACCGGGGGCCATGGGTTTACTAGTGGAGTCTCTCAAGTAAATAAAATATGCATGTGATGGGTGAACGAATTACAGCTAGCCAATTGACAAGATCATGACACAAACCCAATTTAGCTATGACAAAAAGGACATGATAATATTTATGGAGGCATCGCGACAAGGAACAAAGACCGTTGAGTCCAACTGCGTCTTTGTCTAAAAGTCCACCGTGGGATCGCTATCCAGCCTGTCACCCAACGGTATTAAGTTGTAAGCAACAGACAATTGCATTAAGTAAAGTGCATAAAGAAAAGTGCATAAAGTAAGCAATACTAATCAAAAGAGACATTAACACCGCTGTTTTACCCTTAGTAGCAATAGGGCACCCTCGCCCTTAGACGTTTCTGTCACTCGTGCCCAGGAACAAAAGGGGCATGAACCCACTATCTAGTATAAATACCCTCTCTTGGAGATACACACAATCACTTGGCCAAAGTAACTACGCACATCGGAGAGCATGCAAGAACATAAATTTCTCATATAAGAATCATGCACAATCTGAACATAACTTCATAATCCATCGGATCCCACCAAACACATGACATAGCATTACAATAATCGATCTTGGCGTCAGAGGGAGCCGAGGAGGTGGCCCATGGGCAGGGGCTGGTCCCACCCATGGGTCCCCCCTAGGCCGTGGCAGGAGCCCGCCTACGCCCTGTGGGTCGCCTCCGAGGCTGCCCTTCGGACTCTGTCTTCGTCTTGGCGTAAAAATAATCTACGTAAATTTTGGTCCAATTCCGAGAATATTTCCAGAAGTAAATTTCTGAAACACAAAAATAACAAAAACAGGGAACTGGCACTTGGCATCTTGCATAAAAATGATGTGATATGATAATTAAAACATGTGACGATATCACAAAACTAGTATGTATCACTCAAAAATTATAGATACGTTTGAGACGTATCAGCATCCCCAAGCTTAACTCCTACTCGTCCTCGAGTAGGTAAGTGATAACAAATAATTTTTGATGAGACATGGAACCAACACAATCTTGATCAATATAGTAATGCAAATCAAAGGATGTGAATGAAGAGATACAAAACAATTGTCTATAATTGATAGCAAGAAAGCAATGAATAAATAAGTTGAATCATCCAAGCAAAACCTTTCATAAATAGTATGTCAAAGACATGAAAACAATGTGATCAACATATTTGACTAATTCATAAGGATAATAATTCCATGACAAAAGTGTTTGAGAATCAACACAAAGTAAGATGTAAGCATTAGCAAAGAGCTTCAACTTCTAACGGCTTATCTTAAAGATAAAGTCAATATAAAGATTTATGTTTAATCTTGATAATGTAATATGCTCAACGATACCCAGGGTCAATGCTAGATGTTTGTTTTTGTGGAGATAGAAGGAAAAAGGGAAAACTGAATCAACATTAAAAGTAAAAGAAAGGCCCTTCGCAAAGGGAAGCAGGGATTAGTCATGTGCTAGAGCTTTTTGGTTTTAAAACAGAAGTAAAATGATTTTGAGGTATGCATGCTTTCGTCAACGACTTCACAACAGAGAAGCTATCTAGTCCCTCATGACAAGCAAGGATTTTAGACTTGTGAGAGCAACTGGTTCTTAGAAGAGCGAGTACGCTCTTCTTTCTCCTTGGTTTCACCACTGTCCAATGTTTGGGCTGATTTCTCATATTTGCATTCCGTGGAGGAGAATTGTGAGTTATATTTATATTTTTCTTAAGCTGCTCTCGGGTTGATTCAAGTGAAGACGTAATCCATCAACACCGGGTGAAAGGGGGGAAATGACCTCGCTCGTCGCAAGTTATATCTAGCTCTCTACTGCTCCCTTATGAGCTTAAAAACAGAGGCACAAAGAAGAAGTATTTTGAATTTTTAAAGGTAGCACATGACAAATTTACTCAGAATGGTAGGAAATAGCATGCATAGGTAGATATGGTGGACTCAGCTGGCAAGAAAGTTTGTCTTTGGGGATTGGATGCACGAGTGAACCATACACTCAGTACGAATTTTTAGGCTTAGCAAAGAAGATATTTGAAGCAAACATCTAACCATAACCGGTAGCAGAACAACATGAGACATTTACCGATCATAACCATAAAAACTCTACACTGTCTCCCTTGTTGACCAAACAATTCTTTTGATGGAAAGATTAGCACTATGAATTAACAACTGTGAAAAACCACACAATTTCATGCTTTTAACCATATTCCTTTACTAATCAATTCCACTCAAATAACCAGCAAGTTTAAGCATTCAACTTAACATCTCAAAACAATTGAGGAGTGATGTATACTACACACTTCTATTCTTGTAGACTTGTTGGGCCTCCAAGCGCAGAGGTTTGTAGGACAGCGGCAAATTTCACTTAACTGAGTAACCCAAGGTTTATCGAATCCACGTGAGATAGAGGTCAAAGATATCCCTCTCAAGAAACCCTGCAATTAAGATACAAGAAGTCTCTTGTGTCCCCAACACACCTAATACAATTGTCTGTTGTATAGGTGCACTAGTTCGGCGAAGAGATATTAAAATATGGGTAATATGGATGGTAAAACAAGGTTTTGTAATTCTGTAATAAAAATGGCAGCAAGCAAACAAGTGACAAAAGTGACTAAAAATGGTGTATCAATGCTTGGAAACAAGGCCTAGGCTTCATACTTCTACCAGTGACTACTCTCAACATCATTAACATAATTAAACACATAATAGTTCCCACAAAAATACATGCACGGTAGACGTTGCTCGGAGATAATTCTTTTGTGGATCAAATAGGATGAGAATTGCGTAGGGCTACGTAAAGCACACCTTAAAGTTCGTATTCCACATCTATGGACACTTCATGCTGTCACTATCCGCATCCAAAGATAGTACTAACAAACACCACAACCTATTTCTTGAATAGTCTCTTTCTTCAGTAACACAAGCATCAAGAAACCTCATGATCTATTCAGTCCAACAAATAAAGAACAAACTCATAATGAAGATCCTTCCAATCTATTATCCATAGAGTCACACACGGCACCCATCCTGTCCCCGAGGGTACCATGATCACAACGGTGGCTCCGGAAATTGTACTAAATAACACCACTTGAGCAACATCATATCCATTACACATAGGGAAACATCATGTATTTAACTACACTAACAAAGCGCATGATCACAACAAAGATCACATCATGGGAGAGAGAGATAACCACATAGCTACTTGTATAAGCCTCAGCCCCGGTGAGGGACTACTCCCTCCTCATCGTGGGAAGCAGCGGTGTTGATGGAGATGGCCCCGGCGGTCGATCCCCGTCCCGGCAGGGTGTCGGAACATGACCTTCTGAACCCCCGAAACTTGTCAGCGATGGCGGCGGAGCTCTGTTGCGTATTTGGGAAAATCCTTCGGGGGCTAGGGTTTTTGCATCGGGAATGATTTTATAGGCATCGGAGGCGGCCGAGGGGTGCCCCACAGGGTAGGGGCGGGTCCCACCTGTGGGTGGGCCCTAGGCTGCGGCAGGGGGCTGCCCCTGTCCTGTGTGGGTCCCATGAAGATTCCCTTCTGGCTCCCTTCCTCATTTGTTCAATAAAAAATCCCTATAAATTTTAGTCCAATTCCGAGAATATTTCCAGAAGTAACTTTCTGCATCAAAAACATTACAAAAACAGGGAACTGGCACTGGGCATCTTGTCAATAGGTTAGTCCAACAAAATGGATAAAAATGATGTAATATGATAGTAAAAACATGTGACAACTTCACAAAACTAGCATGGATCATTCAAAAATTATAGATACGTTTGAGACGTATCAGCATCCCAAGCTGAACTCCTACTCGTCCTCGAGTAGGTAAGTGATAACAAAATAATTTTGATGAGACATGCAACCAACACAATCGTGATCAACATAGTAATGTAAAGCATAGGATGTGAATGAAGTGATACAAAACAATTGTTTATAGTTGATAGCAAGAAAGCAATGAATAACCAAGTTGAATCATTAAAGCAAAACCTTTCATAAATAGTACATTAAAGACATGAAAGCAATGTGATTCACATATTTGATTAATTCACAAAGATAACAATTCCATGACAAAAGTGTTTGAGAATCAAAACAAAGAAGATGTAAGTTTTAGTAAAAGCTTCAACTTCCAACGGTAAAGTCAATATAAATATTCATGTTTAATCTGACAATGCAATATGATCAATGATACCCAGGGTCAATGCTAGATGTTTGCTTTGGTGGAGATAGAAGAAAGAGGAAAACTGACTCAACATTAAAAGTAAAAGAAAGGCCCTTCGCAGAGGGAAGAAGGGATTAGTCATGTGCTAAAGCTTTTTGTTTTTTTACGAAACAGAAGTAAAACAATTTGAGACATGCATGCTTTCGTCAACGACTTCACAACAGAGAAGCTATCTAGTCCCCCATAACAAGCAAGGCTTTTAGACTTATGAGAGCAGCTGGTTTTTAGAGGAGCGAGTACTCTCCTCTTTCTCCTTGGTTTCACCACTGTCCAATGTTTTGAGCTGATTTCTCAGATTTCCATTGCGCGGAGGAGAATGGTGAGTTATATTTATATTTTGCTTAAGCTGCTCTTGGGTTGATTCAAGTGAAGACGTAATCCATCGAAGCCGGGTGAAAGGGGGGAAATGACCGTGCTCGTCACGAGTTATATCTAGCTCTCTACTGCTCCCTCACGAGCTTAAAAATAGAGGCACAAAAAGGAGTATTTAGAATTTTTAAAGATAGAACATGACAAATTTACTTGAAATGGCAGGAAATACCATGCATAGGTAGATATGGTGGACTCAGCTGGCAAGATAGTTTGGCTTTGGGATTTGGATACACGAGTGAACCATACACTCAGTACAAATTTGTGGGCTTAGCAAAGAAGGTATTTGAAGCAAACATCTAAAATTAATCGGTAACAGAGTAACATAAGACATTTATCAATCATAACCATAAAAGCTCCACACCGTCTCCAATGTTGACCAAACAATTCTTTTGATGGAAAGATTAGCTTAAAGAATTAACAACTACGAAACACCACACAGTTTCAAGTTTTAACAGTATTTCTTTACTAATTAATTCCACTCAAATAACCAGCAAGTTTAAGCATTCATCTTAATATCTGAAAATAAATAAGAAGTATCAATTATCCACACAATGATCTACAAGACTATGCAGGATTTCATTTCATTCCAATATCACATGGATAGCATTTTATCGCTAACAAATTAAACAAGCAATCATAGCAACTCTCTAACAAATATAAGTAAAGAACAAGAGAGTTTAACATCAACAAGTAGCAGCTCTAAACAAGATAAAAGCTAATCCGAGAGCTTACTGGCAAACAAACAGTAGCTAAGAATACTCAGCAAGATATAAGCGAAGCAAAGGAGTATTCTAACGAAAAAGCGGAGCGTGTCTCTTTCCCACACAAATAAAGCTAAGATCCAACAAAGATATGACCAGCAAACAAACAAACGAAACTGAAAGTAAAAATACGCACCAGGCATAGCACATAATATGTAAAGTGATAAAAACGAAGTTCAACGAAGACGACCTTATGATAGTCGATGAAGATGAGGGGATGCCTTGGGCATCCCCAAGCTTTGACTCTTGATAGTTCTTGATATTCAGAGGGGCTGCCATGGGGGCATCCCCAAGCTTGAGCATTGATCCATCCTCGTTTTCTTCATATTCCTCTCCTTTGGAACTTAAAAACTCCCTTCACACAAAACTTCTCATAATTTGATTAGAGGTTTAGTGCTCATAAATTAAAATGCACATGTGTTCAACTCATGACAAATTGCAAACAAACTTCATTAGACATAAGATACTGTTTACTAAGCCTCAATGTGGCACTCTACCCCTAGAGTTTCACATATGATGATGGTAAAGAGACAAATGCAAAATAAAAGCAGAATCTGTCAAAATCTGAACAGTCTGTAAAGATCCAATTTTTCGAGGCACGTCTGCATCTCAAATTAAAAAACTTAAAACTAACGAAAGATAGATAAAAGCATCAGTCTTGCTGTCAGAAATTATCAGAAAAGATAAAATTCTGGCGATTTTAGGATGTTCGTGCAACAGGCGCACAAAATCTGTTTTTGGACAGCAACACAATACCTCGCACTTTCAATGCATTAGAGGCTAAACTTGGCACAAAAAAACAAAAGAAAAGATACAATCAAGTTTCTACAGAGGAAACAACTCCATGACTCAAGAAAATAAAAAAGAGAACTGAAAGTAAAAGATGGGTGCCTCCCAACAAGCGCTTTTCTTTTAAGCCTTTTAGCTAGGCATGATAATTTAATGATGCTCTCATAAGAATAAGAGTTGGAACGCAAAAGAGAGCATCATGAAGCAAATATCAAACACATTTAATTCTAACTCTCTTCCTATGCATAAGCATCTTGTAAGAAAATAAATCATTGGAGCATAAAGCATTAAGCATAGGAAGGCAAAGCATGTGCAACATTAAAACATTCAACATAAAGAGGGGAAACTTCATAAGATAAAAATTTATATAACCACACTTCCCTCTCTCACAATAACTTTCAGTAGAATCATAAGAAAACTCAATAACATAGACATCACATAAAGTATTTTTCTTATGATTCACATGCATAAAACTGTTATTACTCTCCACATAAGCAAAATCTTTATTATTAGTAGCATTGAGAGTAGGACTGTCATATAGAACTTGGACATGATAGACTAATTGTGTATTAGAAATATGATGTTCAGTAGGAGAGTAATAATTATGACGAGTCTCGTAGGGATGATTAAAATCATTCTTTATGGCATATTTATCATCACAATAATCATAAAAAATTGGAGGCATAATATCATCATAAGCAAGGGGATATTCATCTTTCCAAGCATATATTTTTGTAACAATCATCATGACTTTCAATACCAAAAGGATTTTTAAACCCATCATCCCCAAGCTTGGGGTTTTCCACATTATGATTAGAAAAAACATGAATATTCCCAACAGTTATAACAATTATCAATATCATCATTTCAAAATTGGTGCCAAAAGATTTTCAAGATCATAAGTAGTATTATTTTCCCAATCATGATCATCACAATAGTAACAGGCGTAACATAATCTTCTTCAATAGTGCCTATAGACTTAACATCAAGATAATAATGAATACAATTAAGCGGATCATCTTCAATAATTTTTTATTCATGCTCATTAGGAACAACCATGATGGGAGAAATATGCTTAGGGATGATACCGTTTCCTCTTTATTTTTTACTCCTCCCTCTCTTCTTCTTCTTCACCATATTAGGAGGGAGTGGTTGGAAAGGAAGCTTCTTCACATAATCAGATTCATTATTAGAAAAGACAGGAAGAAACTTGGGAGAATCTCTCACTTCATTATTGGCAACATAAGAAACATATGTCTTTTATACTTTGGTGAAGTGATATTCTTTCTAATTTTTACAATGTAAGTATTGTCACGGCAATTCACAACACAATAATGATAAGCTCCCTTGAGAATGCTATTTTTCCCAAAAGTACTACTATCGAACAAGAAGTTTGTCTGATAACTCTTCACACCCGAAAAATAAATTAAGTTCATCACAAAGACTAGAGGTGATCATGTATCACAACAACTGGCTAATAATTCTATCATTAAGAACCTTCTTCATTGCAAGTTCACACATAAAAGGATAGAGGTCATTTAATTCTCTAGAAAATTTATATAAATCCTTAAGCCATTTGCTAGTTCTTTCATGCTTATATAGCTTACAATATTTATCTTCTTCAACCCAAGTGCTTTCACAAGGTCTATGCACTCCACAAAAATTAACATGCTTGTATGGAACATTATTTGTAGAGATTGGATCATGTATATTGCAATCATCATTAAACAATTTCATTTGTTTGCAAATGTCTTTGAAAGGTTCATGATGCTTAGACCATTTCTCTTTAGGAATATTAATATGAGAAGCAAAAGATTTATAGATATCAACAACTATATGAGAGTCAAGTCCAAACTTAGCACTAAGCTTATTAAAACATATCAGTTCAACAAAAGACTTAATGCAATCATACTCATAATTTATACCTGATTCTTTACCTTTGTCGATCTCCCAATCTTCAATGTTTTGTTGAATCTTTTCAATAAGATCCCATTTAGCATCAATCTTCTTACTTGTAAAAGAACCCACAGAAGAAGCATCAAGTATTTCCTTGTCATGACGAGATAGCCTTGCATAAAAGTTGTTAACAATAATATCCTTGGAAAGATCATGGTTAGGACATTTAAGCATTAATGATTTCAATCTCCCCCAAGCTTGAGCTATGCTCTCTCCGTCATTGTGGCCAAAAATTGTAGATATAATTTATATCTCGATGAATTTCATAAAGAGGATAAAATTTAGATAAAAGAGAGACATAAGCTCCTTCCAATCCAACAAGTGAGGATTGTCTAGCAGCCTATACCACACCAATGCTTTCTCCTTAAGTGATAAGGAAAATAATTCCTCATGATTACCTCTCTTGATACACCTGCAATCTCAAACAACTCACATAACTCTTTAATAAAAAGCAGATGATAATTAGGATGTATAGCTCCATTTCCTACATAGCAATTTACTCATAACACGATCAATTATCCCCACACTACCACAGAAAGGCTATTAGTGGCGCACCAAATTGCAATTCTGTGGCGCACCCCCAGGTTTGCTGGGGTGCGCCACAGAATTCTCGCCACAAAAATATTTTCTGTGGCGCACCTGGCTTGGTGCGCCACAGAATTCTCACATTTCTGTGGCGCACCAGGACAGGTGCGCCACAGAATTCACATTTCTGTGGCGCACCCCTCTTCCATGCGCCACAGAATGTTTTTGATTTCAAAAAAAAAGGGCGGCCAGATCTAAATCTGGATCTGACCAGATCTAGATCTGGTTGCCGGAATTTCGTTTTGTTTAGTTTTTTTGGAGGCCGTTAGATGGGTGGAGGAGGGAGTCGCCGGAGGTTGGTGGAGGATGGTGGTCGCCGGAGTTCGCCGGAGTTCGCCGGAGGTGGAGGAGGAGGTCGCCGGAGTGGAGTGGAGGAGGAGAGTCCCCGGAGTGGAGGAGGAGGTTGCCGGGGAGTGGAGGAGGAGGTCGCGGTGGTGGAGGGAGGTCGCGAAGGTGGAGGTCGCCGGGGTGGAGGAGGAGGGTCCCGGGAGGTTGAGTCGCCGGGGTTGTGGAGGGTGGTCGCCGGAGTTGTGGAGGAGGTCGCCGGAGGTGGAGGTGGAGGTGGAGGTGGAGGTGGAGGAGGAGTAGAGAAGATGTGGAGGAGAGGAGAAGAGATGGAGGAGAGGAGAAGGGGAGAGAATGTAGAGGAGAAGGGAATAGGAGAAAGGAAGAGAGAGTGGAGGGAGAGTGGAGCGAGAAGTAGAGGGAAAAGAGGGGAGAAGGGGGCTGGCGGGATTCGAAATTTTGATCCCGCCCAATAATTCTGTGGCGCACATGCCAAGGATGCGCCACAGAATTATTGGGCGGGATTCAAATTTCGAATCCCGCCCAATAATTCTGTGGGCGCATCCTTGGCTTTGGTGCGCCACAGGATTTTTTTCCCTTTTTTGATTTTTTTTATTTTGCTGGGAAATTCTTCTGTTAGCCATAACTTTTTTTGGTTTGGAATTTGAGGATTCTGTGAATTGCTGACCGGGTAAACCCGTTTTCTCTAGTTTTTTTAAGGTAGTATTCGCATTTTTTCGACGTCGTATGCAAAAGTTATGCCCGTTTTAATATTTTTCACCTACTTTTGGAAAAAAAGTCAAAATGTGTATTTCAAAATTTTCCTACCAAATAGACCCTAAACCTCACTATTTTTTATCATTTTCTTTCACTAGGTGCAAAACTGAAAAGGCGTCCACG
>QRDG01001560.1:0-220094 GCA_012064385.1 Puccinellia tenuiflora | reverse complement strand
ACGCGCTCGCCACCGTCCGTCCTCCCCGAGCCCGAGCGAGATGTCCAGACGCCCGGCCGCACCGTCCGGCACCTCCTTGTCGATCGAATCGAGCTGGGACTCCTGTGTGACGAGATCGAGCTCGACCACCTCGCCGCCGTCCGCCAACGAGCGCGCACGATATCCCCTCCGCCCGTCTTCCCCGTGCCCCTCCGACCGCACATCGTCTCCGGGGTGAGCGCCTCGACCGCTCGGTCACCTCCTCCCCTCCCCTCTCTCTCTCCGGCGTTGCCTCCGCGCGCTGCCGTGCCGCGGTCACCGCGCCTGCACGCGCCGGTCGTGGCGCTGACCAGCATGCGCGCGTGCCCAGCGTGCCCAGCCTTGCCCCGGCCTGGGCCGGCCCAAAGGCCGGCTGGCTCGGGAGGGTTCCCGGCCTGGCACCCAGCCTGGGCTGGCCAAAGGCTGGCCAAAGGCCGGACCACTCGGGTCCCTGCCCGGCCTACAGCCCGGCCTGGCCGGCACAAGGCCGGCCTGTCTGCCCCTTTGCCTTTTCTTTTTGTGAAATAAAGTGAGATAAAACTTTTATATCTTTTCGAATATGGATCCAAAAATTGCAAATTAAATATGAAAATGCTCAGAAAAACATTTCCTATCTTTTGGTAACATTGTCTTGCCCTTTTGACTAAAAATTTTTGCTGTTTAATTATGAATTCCTAAATTGGCATAAATGATAACAATTTGGGAAATTTCATAACTCGTTAAATATTTATCCAAAAATTATGAATTAAATATCAAAGTGATCAACTTGTCAAATGCTATCAAACCATACACTTATCATGTCATGATCACAAACTTTTATGTGATGTATTTTATAATTTGATCAAATGAATTAAATTCAATTATTTAATTAATTTGTCAATTATTCTTCGGTACTCCGAAATTACAAATAAAATACCAAAATGATCGGAAGAACGAAACCTATCCATTCATGTCATGTTCATGCATAATTGAGCCACCTCTCTAATAAATTAATATTTGATAAGGATGTGGCCATTAAGATAAATATGGGGTTGCTTCCAAATAATTGCACTAATTATTTGGCTCCTCATTTAATTTTGCTTTTAATTTATATAATGATATCTTTGCACCAACTTGACATGTCATCATGTGATTGAGCATTGCATCTTGTGTTCGTGCGATTTATGTGTGCTTTGTATTTTCTTTGGGTAACGATAGATTCCGGAGTCGAGGGTTCCCTCTCCTACCCCGACGAGCAATACTACGCTACCCGGCAGCAAGGCAAGAGATAACCTAACCTTCTTGGCATCTAGCATCCTATGTTTTTATAAACTTATTTTATCCACCATAATATTGCATGCGGTTCAAATGTCTTTTTGGTAAATATTAGAATATCCTATGAATGCATGTTCTTCCCCGAGCCAATCACATGTATCCCTACCTATGAAACCTAGGGTTGAAGTGTTGGCCGAGATAAAGATAAAGTAGTTGTATTTATATGCTTAGCTATGCTTAGCCATGCTTAAATAAATGCTTTATGTCCGTTATTTAATTCCATAATTGTTTATGTTGATGGAATGATTCGGGCATGGTGGATAATGGTGATGCTAATTAAAATGCTAAGACGGCTTGGGTGAGTTGCCATCGGGGATGGTGTTTTGCCTCACTCTAGCCCCTAGGTGCGAGTTCTTTACCTCTTGAACCAAGACGAGCGTGCTGCCATTGGTGGGTGTATGGGCGCCTTACTAACTGAATAACTTGTGCGGGCGTATCCAAGGGTCCTCTAGTTCGGTTTTCCATTTGCGTGTGAGTGGAAAGATGATGTTGATGAGGATTTGTGTTTAGGACGTGGCGATGGGGCAGGGGCTGGGGCTGGGTAAACTTGCCCTGTGGCCACAGATGACTCTTGGATAGTCTCACGCGAGGTAAAGGTTTAACCGCGCCTGCTTGCCGGCCTTCCCCGGAAGAGGGCCAACTAGGTGAGCCGGACGGTACCAATGGGTAAAATAGTACACCCCTGCAGGGTAAATCTTTTCGAAAAGCCGTGTCCACGGTTATGGACAATCTTGGTATCGGATATAAGATCATAGACAACGATAACCTAATTGATATGGCAGCTAGAGGTTGCATAACAAACATGAGATAAAGGTTCATTTCCTCGAGGGTGAGTCGAGGGAGTGCCTTGTGTGAGATGAGTGGTGACGGTTGCAAGTAGGTTCGCCGAGAACCGAAGATGAAAGTGTTACTCTCTTACCCCTTTATAAAAATATTCTGAGTAGACGAATGCCATGTGTCACTTTATATTTCGGTCTATTAAAATTAGCTTTATGCAAAAGAAATACATAAACAGCTTTAGAGCCTCCGTCAGTCATTGGGCCTATATCGCCCTACTAAACTTGCGAGTACATCGTACTCAGTCTCTCTTTGCTGCCTCTATGATTTTGTATTTCAGAGGAGGACGACACCGAGCAACTAGGTGGTTTCTTCGTTGACGTCGACTACTAGTCTGGGGTTCCCAGGTGGCAGCTTGGGACCGTGGAACAAGCTGGCTTGGGTGATGTTTATTGTAGGCCTCTTAGGCCATATATTTGCTTCTTGTTGTTAGACAACACTACCCGCTTCCGCTTGTTGAATTGTTGGATCTGTGATCCTTTTGTTTGTGATATTTGTATTCTTCTCGTTATATGAGTTGCTATATAAATGTTTTGTGTCGTAGAGTCATGCTTTGTGCCAGTTCTGTTCCACAAGTCTCGATCTTTGTTTTATACATTGATGGTTGTGTTGACTACATAGCCTCTCTGTATAATTCCGGGGTCGGGGCGTTACAAAGGGGTCCCATGCGGCCAGGGAATCTGGCCGTGTGGGTCTAGGTGTTTTGGCCCTCGGGCCTCCACTTCTTCGCCTCCTTTGCTCATACGCCTTGTTCCTTCGAAAAACTGATGCTCGTAAATTTTTAGGTCATTTGGACGTCGTTTGGGTCCCTAAAACATCAAAATATAGAAAATAGGGTTTTCTGCCAGCGCAGGGTTAATTCCAGAAAAATAGGAAAACTGTGAAATCTTCCCAAAATCATTATAAAACTATGATATAACCCTTATATGATGCAAATATGATTGAAATATGAGTGATATAATGCAAAGTTCATGTATGCATTTTACATGCATCACATACCACTACCACATGCACGACATTTTGTCATTCCAACATATCAAACAAGCAACCATAAAAACTCTCTAAAAAATATAAGTGAAGAACAAGAGAGTTTAATAACATAAACTAACAGCTCTTAAAAATATATAAGCGAAGCACAAGAGGTGATAAGAAAAATAGTAGCTAAGAATACTCAACAAGATATAAGCGAAGCACAAGAGTATTCTAACGAAAAAGTGGAGCGTGTCTCTCTCCCAAACAAGATAGATAGGATCCAACATTGCATATTACCAGCAACCAAAGCAAAACAAACTGACGCTCCAAGAAATAGCACATAATATATGAAGTGATAAAAACTTAGTTCCAACAGAGACGACCTGATGGTTGTCGATCAAAGAAGAGGGGATGCCTTGGGCATCCCCAAACTTAGATGCCTGAGTATTCTTGAATGTCCAGGGGATGCCATGGGGGCATTCCCAAGCTTGTGCTTTTGTCACTCCTTCAACTCTTTCATCATCCTCTCTCGTGGAACTTAAAAACTCCCTTCATACACAACTTCTCATAAACTGATTAGAGGGGTTAGTACTCATTAAATAAAATCCACTTAGGTGATGCAAGGACAAATTGCAAAAACTTAATTTAACATTAGCTACTGTATACTAAGCCTTTGTGACACCTTTCCACAAAAAGAAACCACAAAGAAAGCTCGTATAAGAGACAACGCAAAATAAGGCAGAATCTGTCAAAAATAGAACAGTCTGTAAAGATTGAATTTTTAGAGGCACTTACGTAGCTCAAATCAGAAAACTTAAAACTAATGAACGATCGATAAACGTATCAGGCTTGTTGTCAAAACTTTCCAGAAAAAGTGATGGGGTCGTTGCATAAAAAACAAAAATTTTCCTACGAAACAAGCGGAAGAAACCCCAAGGATCTAGATCTATTAGACGGAGGTGGCGAAGATGAGATCCAATCTCTTACCCTTGAAGAACGTTCAAAGCGTTTTGTCGATGCAGGGGTTGATCTGTCGATCCCCGCAACTAGACGCATCTAGTCGCGAGGAGATGTATTATCCGATCCGAGATCCAATCCGATGAAGCGCCGCAAGAGCAGCACCTCCGCGGTATCCACACGTACGGCTTGATGTAGACTCCGCCTTCTTGATCCCGCAAGCAAGGAGGGAGTGGCTAGATAGATCTCAGCACCACGACGGTTGTGGTGGTGTTGATGATGGAGATCTCTCCACGAACAGGGCTTCGCCAAGCCATGAGCGAGGGAGAGAGGAGGAGGAGCAAGGCGCGGCAGCCCTAGCAAGGGAGGGGTGGCGCGGCTAGGTGGAGGTGGACGGCGGCTAGGGCATGGGGGGTGGTGCGGCTAGGGCAGCATCTGGCCTAGGGTGTGCCGCACCCCCACCCCTCCTTATATAGGCGGCTGCCAAGGGAGGAGCCCTAGGGCCGGCCGGCTTGGGGAACTTTCCCCCCAAGTTAGCCGCCCTAGGGTTAGGGTTTGGGGCGCCTCCCCCCTTGGGCCCCTTTGGCCGACTTGGCCCATATGGGCCTATGGGTGGTGCGGCCAGCCTAAGTGGCTGCTGCACCCCCTTTGGTCCATGTGGGCCCCACTCATTAGGTGGGCCCCACTTCTAGACTCCTATAGAAGTTTCTAGAACCTTCCGGTACTCTGCCGGAATATTTCGGAACTTTTCCGATACCTCCGGAAACCACTTTCCTTATATGAATCTTATTCTCCGGACTCTTCCGGAACTCCTCGTGATGTCCGGGATCCCATCCGAGACTCCGAATCACCATTCGTACATACCATCAATTATCTCATCGCTAACCCTAGCTACATCGGAGCGTTAAGTGTGTAACCCTACGGGTTCGAGAACATGTAGACATGATCATATCAATAATCAATAGCGGGACCGGGATGCCCATATTGACTCCTACATATTCAACGAAGTTCCTTATCGATTGAACCACGATACCGAAGATTCTTAATCTCGTATACGATTCCCTTTGTCTCACCGATATTTAACTTGCCCGAGATTCGATCGTCGATATCTCCATATCTAGTTTCATCTCGCTACCTGGCAAGTTCTCTTTACTCATCCATAATATAGGATCTCCGTGATTACTCCTAATCACATGGTTGCAACCTTTCTGATGCTACATTACCGAGAGGGCCCAGAGATATCTTTTCCGTCACAAGGAAGGACAAATCCCACTCTTGATTCATGTCACCCAACAAATACCATCGGAGATACCTGAAAGCCACCTTTATAATCACCCATTTATGAAGTGACGTTTGATGTCCACAAAGCATTCCTCCGGTAAATGGGAGTGAGATAATCTCATGGTCTAAGGAAACTATATTTGGCATACTAAAAAGCGTTGGCAATGAAACTGTGTGACACGATCAATTGCAACTCTTTATTATTTGGGTCTTGTCCATCACATCATTACTCCTAATGATATGACTCCGTTATCAAGTGACTATAACAAGTCCATGGTTAGGAAACTCTAACCATCTCTTGACTAACGAACTAGTCCGGTAGAGGCTTACTAGGGACACCTGTTTGTTTATATTCCACACATGTATTATGTTTCCGGTTAATAAAATTATAGCATGGACAATAAACTATTATCATAAACATGAATATGCTAATAAACCATTTTATTATTGCCTCTAGGGCATATTCCCAACAAAAAGATCACGCTCTGGCGATTTTAAAGATTTTCTACAGTGAGGCACACAAAATCTGTTTCTGGACAGCAAAACAAAACTTCACACTTTCTATGCATTAGAGGCTAATTCTTGGCACATTATTTTTATGGTAGAGTGGGGAAAACACAAAAGAAAATATATTTGTATGAGAAGCTTCCATGAGAAGATTTGCATTGATTCCATAGGCATGAACACAAGTGTTCAAAGTCGACCCCACTTCATCAATGTTCACCTTTCCAATCACTTCTCAACTTTTTGAAAAAGTTTTTAGATTTTTTTGGTAATTCATGCTCCCTACCCATAACTAAGGATAGAAAACAACTTAAAACTGAAAGCAAAAGGAAAATGGGTTGCCTCCCAATAGCGCTTTTCTTTAAAACCTTTTAGCTAGGCCCAGTAATTTCAATGATGCTCACATGCAGGGGCGGATCCAAGTGTTGTCTTGGGGGTGCACAGGACCCCGGGTAAAAATAGTTTTATTTATAAAATTGCTTTTTTCACCATGGGTTCTACCTCTAAAAATGTAATTTTTACAACTAGGCACCACCGTGCACTCCTCTTGTTAGATCTCTAGCTCCGCCCCTGCTCACATGTGAATCTGTGTTGAAACGCAAGGGGAGCATCATGAAGCAAGTATCAAACACTTTTAAGTCTAACCCACTTGCTATGCATAGGCATCTTATAAGAAAATAAATCAATGAAGAACAAAGTATTGAGCATAAGAAGGAAAAACAAGAGCAACTTCATAACTTTTAGCATAAAGGGAGGTGTTTTAGTAACATGAGGACTCCAACAACCATATTTTTCTCTCTCATAGTAATTTTCAGTAGCATCATGAACAAACTCAATAATATAATTACCACTTAAAACAGGCTTTTCATGATCTACAAGTACATAATTTCGGTCCATCTCAAAAATAGTGGGATCAAACCCACTTTCAATAGCATTATAATTTTTACCATCAAGTAATATAGGACCATCATCAAGAGATTTATCATATAAACTTTCTAAGCACAACTCCTCATTATCATGCATCTCATTGGTTGTAGTAAACAAAGTATTATCATAAGATTTATCAATATAGCACGGATTATCATATATAACAAGATCATCTTTATCAAAAAGGGATATTTCAAAAGAATCTATAGGATCATAGCATTCATACTCCTTTGGTGAGGAAGGAGGACAATCAAATAATGTATGATTTAGAGAGTTACTCTCGTTAGAAGGTAGAGATGGGTAGCTATTCCATTCTTCCTCCTTTTGTTCATCACTCTCCTCCTCTTTTTCATCAAATGAGCTTCCAATTTCAGCAATTTCTTCTTCCATAGGCTCCTGCATGGCATTAGTCTCTTCTTCTGGGGGAGATAAACCCTTAAGATATTGAGTAATATAATCATTATCATCTTTGTAATTATCCATGCAATATTTAAGTATAGAAAAACTTTCAGATTTATAAGGAGCATCATCAACATTTTCAAGCAAAGAAGCAATTTCATAAGCACCCTTCCAAGCAACAAATTCTTCAATTTGTTCCACATCATAAAAATCATAGTTTCCCTTAGCATAAGATGCTAAGGTTTCATTATCATTGCAAGCACATTGGAAAGGAAGGTTTTCATAATTCAAGCAACATAAAGATTCATCACAACAATAAGATATATCATATTTAAAGCACAAGTCTCTAGCATAATAAGATTCCTCCATGAACCTGCCTTGCCAATAAGATCTAGTTTCAAAGAAGTTAACCATTGATAGCAATAACAATAAAGAGAGTAGAGAAAGTGTATACTTTCCAAGTGAACCAATAAGTACAGCTATGGCTCCCCAGCAACGGCGCCAGAAAACTCTTGATGTCCCACAAGTATAGGGTATCGCAATAGTCTTCACAGGTAGTACAACCCAATTTATTGATTCGACACAAGGGGAGCCAAAGAATTCTTAGAGGTCTTCGCAGGTGAGTTGTCAATATACCAAAGTCCATGACTCGACAAGATCAAGCAGCTGGCTGGCCAAATCCGGCTGGCCCTCCCGCTGGCCGGCCAAATCTGGCTGGCCAACCTGCCCGGCTGCTCGAAGGCGTGAAGACCTGGCCGGCTGGCCATCCGCCTCGCCGGCTGGCTGCCATGAAGACATGTCCGGCTGGCCATCTGCCTGGCCGGCTGGCTGCCTTGAAGCCCTGGCCGGCTGGCCATATGCCTTGCCGGCTGGCTGCCCTGAAGCCCTGTCCGGCTGGACAATCTGTCCGGCTGGCCGCCTTCAAGCCAGCCACGAAAGACCCGACAATGATGATGCCCGGTATAGTTGCTGCACGACGCCGACCACACCGACAAGACATAAAGGAGATCATCTACATCTCTCCACCCCCCTCCAGCGTGTTCATCATCAACATATACAGCAAGATCATCTCCATCTCTCCACTATAAACTCTTGGCAAACAAGATGTATGATGCAATATACTATTCCCTTGATCTATTGTGTCTCCCCATCTATGTTTGAGAAGTGATTGGTTCATGGCAATAGTGAAATAGTTTGTTGTTTGGTTGCATACAAGTTTTGTTATCTTTTATGATTGTCTTTATGTACAATATATGAGTGCACGCATATGTTGGGGAATGCATATAAGGTGATCACCGGTAATGTAATGGAGTGAGGGAGACTTGGGAGGACATGTAAACCTGAGACCGAGTCATGAAGTTACTTTATTGGGGGGTATACATAGGGGACCTTAGAACTTAAGGCTATGGTGGGACTTTTATGTCTTAATAAATCTTGTGCAGTCATTTACTTAGCCATAAGAACCATCATAAGGGGTTTTAGTTCATTCACTTGGCTACACCTATTTATGGCTCCTTCCTAGAAGAAACAATTAAGACTGAAACATGTGCTTCACTAATTGTGACAACCACACGAATGAAATAACAATTGCTAGAACATTTGCTCCCTTGAGATATTTGCTACTTCCTACTTTGAGAAACTTGCTTGAGAAAACTGCTGAGAGAAACTTGCTCTAAGAAACTTGCGTTCGAAGCTTGATTGAGAAACTTGTTACTAGATAAACCCATTCCACATCACTTACTTTCATTAGTTAGTTCCTTTCATATTTCAACTTATTGCCTTGCACAAACGGCCATGTAAGAGGGTTATAGGGCTTTAGAGAATAGATAGTTTACCTTCAGCTCTTTGTGGGTTCGACACTCAAATACTTATCGAATTGTGCTAAAGTGATTACTAGCTCTTGGGGATTATCAAGTACTTTTCTGGCGCCGTTGTGCTAAGCTTTTATTCTTGTTTGCATTGCATACTAACATATAAATCTAAAACACAAAAAAAATTATAAAATGGAAAACAACCAAATAATTATAGATCTGTATAATATCTATCTTGAGTTAGGACATGAAGTGTTTGAGGAGAAAATTAGATTTTATTTGCATAACAATCATGTTTGTGGTAGTACTAATTCTTTGAACACCTTTATTGCTAATGCTAAGGAAAACCTTAAGCTTGGGGAAGTTTGTTTTGATGAATATGATATTTTTTTGTCCCCCAAGTTTGGAAGAGAAAATTTATTTTGATGATGTTATGTCTCCCATTTATGATGATTACAATGATGTATATGATATTTTCAGTCCACCTACTATTGAGGATGAAAGTGATTTAATTGAGTTTGATGATCCATTATGCTCATCACATGATAAGTCTTTATGTGGTGATTCTATTCAAAACTATGTGGTTATGTTTAACTTTAATGCTTGCAACTATTATGAGAGAGGAAGAGATAAGAATCCCCTTTATGTTTCTATGTTATTTAAAATGCAAGCTATTGATTACTATATGCATTGGTTACCTCAAATTTGTTGTTATTTATTCATATATAAAATTCCAATGCATAGGAAGAGAGTTAGACTTAAAAGTAAATTGTTTAATATTCTGTTGTGTGTTCCCTATGCTTTAATTTCCTATTCGGTTTGAGCACACCTTTATATCGTTACCTATTGTTTGGTGACAATTTGTTTAAGATTTTCATTTTATATAAAATGTGGGAAAGTAAATTAAAAGGATGAGTAATGGAGAAGTTGGGGTCGACCTTGAACATGTGTTGTTCATGCCAATGGATCCGTTGCAAAGTCTCTATCATTGAAACTTTTCCCAAAGCTAAAAACAAAGAAAAAGAGTGTTTATGTTGTATATATTTGCTTCTCCTTTTGCCTTTTTGGTAAATTAAAAACAACAAAAATATTTTCCTTCTTCTTTGATTGTTTCTCTTGATTCTTGCTTGGTTCTTTGTGTTTCTTTTTGATTTTTATCTTCAACTTAAGTTTTGGATTTTTGAGTCAAGGTGCTTGTTTACTACTGTAACATCATCTTTGTATCTTATTTTTCATCTTAATGGCAAGAATAACCTCTTTTGAGAGGTAGAATTAAACAATAGCGATTTGCTGTCCAAAAAACAGATTCCTGAGCTTCACTGCGAAACATGTATAAAATCACAGAAGAGGAGTTTTGACTTGATATTTTACGACAGAAATATTACGTTATTAATACACATTTCATTAGTTCAAAGTTTTATGATTTGAGCAATGTAAGTGCCTCTTAAAATTCACTCTTTACGAGGTGTCCAGTTTTTGACAGATTCTGTCTTTATTTTGCATTACTCTCATTACTTGTGTTTTGTGTGGTTCTATTGATCAAAGAGCAATACACAACCATAGTAATATTAACTAATGTGTAGAATAAACTCATGATATATCTTTGCTGTAGCTATGAGGATTTCATTTATGGAGACACTAACCCCTCTAATCAAGTTTTATGATGAGTTTTGTGTGAAGAGAACTTTCAAGTGAAAGAGTTGAGGATGATGAATAAAGATCACGAGGGACAAACACTCAAGATTGGGGATGTTATCCCTAGGCTCACCCTACATATATCAAATAAGTACAAGAATTCAAGCTTGGGGATGCCAAGCCAACTCACTCCAACCATCTTGATACCAAGTAAGAAGCCTATCTACATGGCTATAAAGAAAGCGCTTTACGGGAGGCAATCCGGTTGTTTTTATTTTTGATTTTCTTTGTGTCCTCTTGCTTTAACAAGAGACTTAGTTTTTAGTTTTATTTCTGGAATTTCTAATAAAGTGCCAAGTTTTACCCATTTTGGATTGAAAAAGTTGCTTATTATATTCGGAGATTTTATTTCAGCACAAATCTGTGTACGGTATGATTTTTCATTCCTATTATGTAACTCCGAATGAGTTGATATTTTAACTGTAACTTCAACATTTCATTCTCTGTAAGCTTGAATTTTCTCAGAATTTTTCGACATATTTAAGTAGGGTAGAAAAATGCGTTTTCCTGCTGCTGTTTTTCTGGACAGATTCTGTCCTATTTTGTTTGATGCATTCTTTGAACTTTTAGGTTTAATCTTCTTGATTAACTTGAGTTTATGAGGAAGCATACAACATTATACACTTGCTGGACACTTATTATGAATTTATGTTCATGAATTTTTTTCAGCAAGCATTTTATCTTTTGTACCTACTAATATCACCCCACAGAAAAGAGATGGGAGAAAATTTTGTGTTGAAGTTTTTTCACAGGGATTAGAGGAGATGAACCAAGAGCTATCTAAGGATGGTGAAGACCATAAGCTTGGGGATGTCAAGGCACTCCACTGGACCAAACACTCTCGGTTTGCAAACGTCTATTTTCTGTTTTTCTATCAACGCATTACTATCACATAAACTTGGAGCGTCCTTTTATTGTTCTTTTTATTTTTGTTTTGCTTTTTCGTCAGACCATCACTATCATTTATTTTATGGGAGAGGTACTAGAATTTTGGGTTGAATTAAGTTGGATGCTATTAAAAATATTGGGATAGGATGTATGAGTTGATTCAAAAAGATACATATAGTTGCATGATTCATGTGCTTTTAATGAGTATTAATTTGCAAGAGTTTTATCAAGAGCTATCTCTTATTCATGTTTTGATGCTGAATGTTGCTTTACTTTGTTTAACATGGATTGGTTAGTTCTATGGACACTTATGCATGTATTTAGACGGTCAACTTTCTCCCTCTTGCTAGCCCAAAATTCCAACAACTAAAAACTTGTTTTCCAACACCTTCAACCAAAGTTTTTCCAGTGAGTCCACCATATCTACCTATTAGCTTTATGCTATTCCGAGTATGTTTATCATGTTATTTTGTATTATCTATACTTCTGAATTAAAATGCTTATGTTATTGATTGTTATGGGAAAAGTTGGTTAAAGAGCTCTCACGAACTTGATGCACACCTTACTTTTATTGCACTTATTAAACATGAACCATTGTGATTAAAATTATGAAGTTGTGAGCTTGACAAGAGTCTTGGTTGGGGGTTAGCCCATATGTGCTATCATATGGCAAGCTTTCAACATGTTCTTAATTATATTTAGTTGATATCATGTACTTTTGTTTATGGATGCCTATCATAGTGCCAAATAAATGTGGAAACAAAGTAAGTTTAAGTAGTTTATACAAATGGCTAGAGAGACACCTGGGCCACTAATCTAAGCCATGCATCATTCATGGTGGAAATTTACTTACATACTATTGTGAATCTTCAGTGATGCACCTCATAATAAAAAGCTATATCAATAGTAAATAAAAAGGGTGTTGAGATTGTTCATTATGTTTGTTTGTCTTGTCGTTTTGACATGGGCTTGTTCCATGTCCTGGGACAAGAGCTACCACAGTTGACCCTCTTAATGACGCTATTTTTACAATGACTTTAACTTGAACTTGCTTGGTACCCCAAATTGAGTAACACCATGGTGTAGGTACTCGTATTCACGGGTCATAAAGCTTTCAACCCATACTTTGTCAAGCACACTACTCATATTTGGTTTCACTTTAAACTTTAACCATTCAAGATGTTATGATGGGGGTAATGAGAGCTTGACACCAATGAATACCACATTGCAAACATTAACTTAAGTAGAAGCATTTGGAAGTTAGATGAAACTTATTCATGTTTTACCTCTACTCATTTATATATCTTTCCAAAGTGTCCACCTTTTATATTCAGATTTACAAGAGTACTCTATGACCATCATAGGATGTTTTTACTTTTCATTATGCATACATTTGGTTCATAGTACTTTCTTCTATGTTGCACTTTGTGAATTATCATTGAACATCCTTGCATTGAATATTTGATATCACTTCACAATCTATCTTGCATATTGCTACTCCTTTGAAGAATGAATCATTTGACTTTATGTAGCAATAGTAATCATCTTTGATATCCATTGATAGTCTTAAAATGCAAAGTCCATGTTAGTTTTATCACCTTCATACTCGAGGACGAGTATAGGTTAAGCTTGGGGATGTTGATGCATGTAAAATGCATACATGAACTTTGCATTATAATACTCATATTTCAATCATATTTGCATCATATAAGGGTTATATCATTGTTTTATAATGATTTTGGGAAGATTTCACGGTTTTCCTATTTTTCTGGAATTAACCCTGCACTGGCAGAAAACCCTATTTTCTATATTTTGATGTTTCAAGGACCCAAACGACGACCAATTGACCTGAAAATTTACGAGGATCATTTTTTTGGAAGGAAGAAAGCGTAGGAGCGAAGAAAGCGAACAAACGGAGACTCGAGGGCCAAAAGAGGTGGGCCCACGCGGCCAAATTCCTTGGCCGTGTGGGACCCCCATCTTGGGCCTCGTGGCTCCGATGCCGTCCGTTTTCGTCTCCGTGGCTTCGTACCTAAAACCGACTATAAAAATAGTCCCCCGAGGAGTTTCGAGAGGAGGCGGCGGAGAAACACAAAACCACGAAAGAGAGAGTCAGAAGGCTACCACCGGAGAAAATCGGAGGGGGGAAACGCTGCCGGAATCACCTCCGGAGGGCTCCACCCCCCTCCGGCGTGTTCATCATCAACATCTACAGCAAGATCATCTCCATCTCTCCACTGTAAACTCTTGGCAAACATGATGTATGATGCAATATACTATTCCCTTGATCTATTGTGTCTCCCCATCTATGTTTGAGAAGTGATTGGTTCATGGCAATAGTGAAATAGTTTGTTGTTTGGTTGCATACAAGTTTTGTTATCTTTTATGATTGTCTTTATGTACAATATATGAGTGCACGCATATGTTGGGGAATGCATATAAGGTGATCACCGGTAATGTAATGGAGTGAGGGAGACTTGGGAGGACATGTAAACCTGAGACCGAGTCATGAAGTTACTTTATTGGGGGATATACATAGGGGACCTTAGAACTTAAGGCTATGGTGGGACTTTTATGTCTTAATAAATCTTGTGCAGTCATTTACTTAGCCATAAGAACCATCATAAGGGGTTTTAGTTCATTCACTTGGCTACACCTATTTATGGCTCCTTCCTAGAAGAAACAATTAAGACTGAAACATGTGCTTCACTAATTGTGACAACCACACGAATGAAACAACAATTGCTAGAACATTTGCTCCCTTGAGATATTTGCTACTTGCTACTTCGAGAAACTTGCTCTAAGAAACTTGCGTTTGAAGCTTGATTGAGAAACTTGTTACTAGATAAACCCATTCCACATCACTTGCTTTCATTAGTTAGTTCCTTTCATATTTCAACTTATTGCCTTGCACAAACGGCCATATAAGAGGGTTATAGGGATTTAGAGAATAGATAGTTTACCTTCAGCTCCTTGTGGGTTCGACACTCAAATACTTATCGAATTGTGCTACAGTGATTCCTTGCTCTTGGGGATTATCAGCTGCCTTGAAGCCCTGGCCGGCTGGCCATATGCCTTGCCGGCTGGCTGCCCTGAAGCCCTGTCCGGCTGGCCACCTGTCCGGCTGGACAATCTGTCCGGTTGGCCGCCTTCAAGCCAGCCACGGAAGACCCGACAACGACGACGCCCGGTACAGTTGCTGCACGACGTTGACCACACCGACAAGACATAAAGGAGAAGGCCATACCGAAGACCCTGCCGACCCAGAACCGGCTGAGGCGGAGCCGGCAGGACAGGAAGCGCGCCACCCGGCTCCTCACGTCCCCGACAACGGCGCCTCCATACCGTGCGGCGTCCACTATACATGATGGAAGAGCACTGTGGGAAGGAAGAAGACTATAGCCGGACCTGCCGGGTCCGGGTCGGGCAGCCGGCCCCCGCCAGTCAGTGTGTAATGAGTCGGACCCACACATGCACAACACCTCCTCAGTCCTATATAAGGGGGAGGGGGTGCGGCCAGATAGAAGAGGAGGCTTTTCGGGAAACCCTAGACTGGGATAGAGGTGATCGACCAGTTCGCCTTAGAGGAAAACCCTAAACTACTCTACCCGGCCACCCTAGCCGGATGCTCATATACAGCTCAAGGAGCAAGTTTGTAACCAATACACCATGAATAAGCAAGAACACAGCAGGAGTAGGAGTGTTACCTCACCATGAGGGCTCCGAACCTGGGTACATCGTGTGTTAGTGTGCATGCTTGTGCCCAATCCCGCCTGCAGATGCCGTCGGCTGTGTTAGCTGCTCCCACACCACTCAAGCCTTCCCTTAGGCATATGTCCATACCACGACAAGAGGGGTGAAAGTAGCAGTGATTTGAAATTAGTAGTAACAATAACATGGAAACAATGATGGTGGAAAATGGACCGGGGTTCATAGTTTCACTAGAGGTAACTCTCTTAAGCAAATAATCATGCATTGGGTGAACAAATTACAATTGGGAAATTGACATAATTGTACTAATTAGTTATGATGAAGAAACCTAGTTAATGAATTATACGTAGGCATTTGTTCCGTATATAGTTGTATCTACTCGCCATGAGAATTCGCACAACATCTTTTGTCCTACCATCCTGTTTCTACCGGGCCAATTAAGGAACTTATGGTAATTAAGGTGCTCCTTTAATAAAGCATCGGAGCAAAGAATTAACATTCAGTAAACACATGTAATCCTCAAGTTACTAACCATCCCCATTGATGTACACGTTTCTGTCACTCGCGGTCGCCGGTTCCGGACTAGTAACAGGTGCATACAACTTGTAGATACGATCTAAGCAACAATTATATTCATGCAAATATAACGAGCCCAAATCTAAGATCATGTCACTCGTGCACTAGTGACAAGCATTAAGCATAACAAGGGTGCAACAACAACAATTCATAAACATAGTTGACTCATCATAATGTAACAATTCATCGGATCCCAACAAACACAACGCCGATTACATAAAGGTGATCTTGATCATGTAGGGCAGCTCACAAGGTCTAAACATGGTAGCACAAGGGGGAGAGAGTACCAACTAGATACTGCTACAAACCCGTAGTCCATGGGGGAACTACTCACAACTCATCCCGGAGGCAGCGATGGCGGTGAAGATGGCTCCGGGGGCCAATCCCCGTCCTGGCAGGATGAGTGAACAGGATCAATCTAGCCCCCGAAACTTGTCGGCGATGGCGGTGGAGCTCTGTATCGTATTTGGGAAAATCCTTCGGGAGTTAGGGTTTTTTCGTCGGGAGCAATTTATAGGCCAAAGGGCATCGTTAGGGGGTCTCCGAGGGGCAGCCAAGGGTGGTGGCTGCGGCCCCCTTAGACCCGCGGGTGGGACCCGCCCCTGGGCTGTGGGTCCCTCCTGGGGTCGCCCTTCTGGCTCCGGTCCTTATTTCCTCAATAAAAAATCTTCGTAAATTTTCGTCCAATTCCGACAATATTTCTAGAAGTAAGTTTCTGCAACAAAAACATGAGAAAAACAGGGAACTGGCACCGGGCATCTTGTCAATAGGTTAGTCCAATAAAATGCCTCAAAATGATATAATAAGATAGTAAAAACATGTGACAATGGCAGAAAACAAGCATGGATCAATAAAAAATTATAGATATGTTTGACACGTATCAGGACTCCCCTCGCGGCCTAGGTAGCGCCTTCATGAAGGGAACGACGCCGAGGCGCCGCCGCCGCCCGGTATGGAAACCAGACCTAGGATTTCGCCTGGCATCGAAGAGGGGAGAGCACGGGCAAGCCCAAATCCACACCTCAAAGGAGGAAGCGGCACCCGCGGGCGTCGCCGTGGGCAGCGGCCAAAGCCGCCGGGATAGGTTTTCACCAGGGTTACAGGACTGTGTCCCAGTACACTGGTAATGGGGACATGAAGCAATTCGCAGACCTGAACCACCACCGAAGAAAGCGCTCGCCATTGACGGAGAAGGGGAGCCTTTGACCTCCACCACGGCAGCGGCCTCAACTCCACAAATTGAAAACCAAGATGGCTAGATCTGGGCGGAGGAGGCCAGCCACCACCACCGGACGGGCAACACCAGCCATCACGCCACTCCGGCCACCACGAGGGCCACCAACCATGGAGAGCAGAAGCACCTCACCACGGTCAGATCCCGAGCTAGACTAGCTCGATCTGGGAGGGGGTGACTAGGCCAACCCGACCACCACAACCGCCACGCAGCCAACCACACTGCTTCCACACCTCCGCGCCGCCACCGCGAAGGCTCGCTGCTGCGCCGCCACGGCCCGCGAACCGCAGCACCCCAGATCGACGACGCAGGCCCGCACCAGCCCTGATCGCTCGAGGGGTCGAGAGATCCCCGCCGCCGCTGGTGCCTGCCGGGCTTTGCCCAGCCGCGCCCCTTGGCGGCGGCGAGGGAGGAGGAGGAGGTGGGGAGGGGGGGGGGGACCGGTGGGCGGCGGCTAGGGTTCCTCCCGGTCGCTCGCGGGAGCGACGCGGGAGGGAGGGGGAAGGGGGTCAGGAGCGAGCAGTCAGAATTTGTAAATGGCTCCCATGTAGCATCGCCAGCTAGTTCAGCATTTGCTATAAATGCTCTTACGGTAAATTTTGGCGTGCCCCAGTCGCCTTCAGTCTGAAGCCATATTACATGGACAAAGCCTAAACCTGGGACATACAAGTTGAATATTGATGCATCGTATTTTGACAATGGTTCAGGGGCTGTTGGAGCGGTTATGAGTAATCAGTCTGGGGAATCTATAGCGGGGTCGTTTGCTCCACTAGAATCTTGAGTGCTGCGACCGCCGAAGCTCTTGCACTTTCGAGAGGACTGGAATTTTTGGAGTCCATGGGATGTATTAATGTGATCACTGAATTGGATAGTCCGGAGTTGATTCAATCATGCAATGGAACTATTAAAATTTGGATTCCATATGCAGCCATTCTAGCGGAATTTTTTCTTAAGTTTAGTACGATAAACGATGTCTCATTTCAGCACTGTCCAAAGGAGGCCAATCGGGTGGCACATGAGTTAGCTAACTTCTCTTATGAATCAAAGGAGACACTTGTATGGGTTGGTGACCCCCCTGATTTTATTTTGCCTTTTGTTTTTACACGATTTAACACTTTTTTTTCAATGAATAAAGCGTCAGATGGTTTTTCCTCAAAAACAAAAGTTGATAGTATTTTCTGGCTAATGTTTAGGAGAACCGTGTATGCTACCTTTAGATCTTTTATCGGGATCTGTGCGCACATTTGTCATTTGTGTTCGGTTACATTTCTCAAAAGAAGACATACACGTATCTCAAAATTTTGGTTTGACCAAGAATTAGTCTAACAATACATGATTTATGTTATACAAAATAATATTACGCTCAAAAGAAGTTTGAGGTGGTATAATTTTGTGGCACATGAGTACAGAACCATGTTTTAATGATCAAATGCTTGGTTAAAATTAATTTTTAGGGCATGTACGCACCTTCTTTTGAGAAACGGAGGGAGTATAAGAGTTTTGACAACGTGCATGTGAATGTGGCCTACCCTAGGGGATATGCATAATGGCATGTGACAAACGTAAGCAAAATATAAAAAGCATGCTAATCACCATGTGTCCATGTTGACCCATATCTCCATGTCATTGCTTTCTTTCGAGTTCGACGACATCCCTAGGTCGAGCAGCGGTTTTGTGGTTCAGAAAATGGGTAGGCACCTTCCCGTGCACTTACCTCGGCACGTTCACATAGAGGAGGAGCGTCGTGGTGAACCCAAGTGTGTCCCCGTCGCCGACGGGGTCTCGTAACAGCGACGGAACGAGCCACTCCAGGAGGAGGTCCTCCTGCTAAGGCTGAGGTTGCGGCGTGCGTGGTGACGAGCCGATGACGCCGCCGCCCCGTCGTGTCCCGAGCTCCTCGGGCATTCACAACTTGACACCGCCGCGCTCGCCGTCCTCCTTATTTGGTGTGAGCAGCTGCGCGCGTGGTGATGTGTGTGTCGGTTCACGTGGCGGCTCGTGCAGGACAAGTGTTGCGGCGTCTCGCTGTCGCGCCCAAGCCACAACACCCTTCAGCGTGCGGTCGCGCCACCAGCTCCTCCGACGCCCGTGAGCCCACTTCTCCATGTCGTCCCAGTGTTTGTGTGCCTCGTCCCTCTCCCATTGTAATCGGTCGAACCACGCTGCATAGTTACGCTCGAGATTGTCGGGGTTGCGTCGCAGCGCCGGTGTCATGGCTTCCTGTTGCTACATGATGCGCATGGTGAGCTCCCTGATGCTAGTCAACGGATGCACGACACAGGCAGCTGGGCTCTGTCGCTACGACACGAGAAGATCGTAGCGGTCAAACAACCACGCCTCGTTGACGAGAGGCTGTGGCCGCGGTAGCCGTTGCCAGATCCATCTGCCTCATCCTTATGCGCCATTTATTGGGAGGGGTGAGGGGAGATTAGAGGCTACAGTCAGAGTGGCGGCGGCGGGGCCGGGGGCGGGGGGGAGGGGGAAGGGGCTATGGCTCTGCTTGCGTTAATGTAGGTGCGGGCAAATCGGGCGAGGCACCGACACCAATGATATTGGACATGTGGACACGCTGCACAACGACGCGTGGGGAACATGTAAGCCCTTTGGGAACCGACGAGGCGACCATTAATCTACGCTGAGACCCCCCCCCCCCCCCCCCGGGACGGAGGGAAGGGGGGACGAGCGGGGGCGAGACCCCCCCCCCCCCCCCTAACGATTCGCTCGCCCCTTGAAAGCGATTAGCGAGATCGCTAATTTTTGCTGTTCGAGGCTATTTCGCCACCCCCATCCGTGTGTAACACACAAAAAGCAGCCCCACAAATACTCTATTCCAAGCCCATTTAGTGATATGAGTCCACGTACAAGATAATAACTAGGCCCAGCAACTAGAAATCCATTAGGAAGACAACTAATTGACCAGGATCAGTCACGCTCAGAATTAGATCGATTCGTTTCTGGTTTTTTGCTGCGCGTGACGCCTGCTTGCCGCCGCCACCGAGGGCTGCAATCTAAAAAACCAAAATTAAAGATCGCTGGAGAATTGAGAGCTGAGATGACAATCCAGAGCACAAAGCCTGCACGAGTTCATGACCCGACGACCGGCCGGCCGCACTGCCAGCATGAGGTACAACAAAAGGAAGAAAGGTTGTTCACTCCGTCTCTTGATTTGATTAATTCTAGCCCTGCTATCAACACTAGATTAGTATCTCTGTTTGTGCCTTAAAATTTTAATTATGAAAATTTGGATTGTTCTCAACACTAGTTAGTCTACTATGCCGACTGGTCTATGATTTTTTATGTTTGATCGATTTTAACCTAGTATTGTTAGAATAGAGCAAGTTTTATTGATGTGTTATACCGGAAATTCAATATGGTGCCCGGGCTCACATGCTCCCGATTTTTTCAGGAGCAAAAAAAAAAATTGAAAACTTTTCAAAAAAATGCGAAAACAATCATACACGTACCTGACCATGGTCCGCATCACCATGAAAAATTTCACACCGAAATTTCATCGTATGCGCCCTGGGCGAAAATGACAAATTTCTGACAAGAAATTCAAATTTTCGGATCTCACATGCTGTCAGAAATTTGTCATTTTTTCCCAGGGCGCATACGATGACATTTCGGTGCGAAATTTTTCACGGCGATGCGGACCATGGTCAGGTACGTGCATGATTTTTTTCGCATTTTTTTGCAAAGTTTTTATTTTTTACATTTTTTCGAAAAGTACCGGGAGCATGTGAGCCCGGGCTCACAAACGCCACTCCCGTGTTATACCAATTAGTATTTACTTAGTTGTACCTTCCTGGTGTTGAAGAGTAAGAGAACGAACCGTGGTAATTTTGTGTAGACATTGTTCAGCTTAGTATAGGGGAAAACCACCGGCGGAAGTTTGTTTAGGTCCTTTATTTCAACTGCAGTTTGTTAACATTTTAGAAGGTCCGAATTTTTTCGGCCTCTCGCTGTCACGCCCCCCTATACCTAAATCCTGGCTCCGTCCCTGCCCCCCCCCCCCCCCCCCCCCCCCCGCGTCTCTCCCCACGTCTTTATGACATGGGGGGAGGGGGCGCATGTCAAAGACCGTGTCTAGGCGTTGTCGGGCGTCCCCGACCAGACCCCCCAAGTATTGGGTTAGCCCTGAACTACGGGACACTTTCTCGATCAGACCGGATCTATGAGAATGCTGCTAGTACTATTTTTTTGGTCCAAATTGTTATTGGACGTTTGGGGGTGCTTTTGAGGATGGCGATGGAGAATTGGAGATGCTCTTAGGAACCTTCAACTCTAATGCTCCGTTTGGATGTTTGCATTCGGGCTTGGTATTGGATATTGACATTCTTTCGACCCGAATATCAGTTGTTTGGACGGCCTCGGTATTCAGCCTAGGCATTCGGGCCGAATATTGAGCACCATCGTTTTTGCCTAAGAAGCCCATTCCCGAATATAGAGGGGAAGAGCTCGACATCGCTAGATATTCGGAGCCGAAACGTTTTCTTTTCTCCTCTCGCTCGTTCCCCTCCTATCCCTCGCTCGACTCTCTCCTCCTCCCGAGAACGTAGAGGCGACGCACAGGGTAAGCCGCCGGCGTGGCGAGCCAGGGCGTCGACGCTCGCCCGTCCCGCCTCTCTTCTTCTGGATCTCCTTCCCAGCTACGGCACCGTCGGATTTGGTTCCTGCCAGCGACCCGAATACCCTGAGATCCACCGGATCGACGACCTCTAGCAGTTTCTCTCCAACCGGATCCTACCGGAATTGCTTCCTGATGGAGATGCTACTGATGGTTTACTGGCCTACCTGCTGCTGACGGAGTCCTCCCTACTCCTGTTGGTGTTGATTGTTGCCTGCCGAGCGGACTGAAGGTAGACTGCTAAAGCCCACGTCCGCCATCGATGTCCCCTCTCTGTTCTTCAGTCCAGGAGAAGGTGGTATGTGGACTAGAGCACGTACATGACATGACAGGTTTTTTTTGTATGTACATAGTCATGAGCAATGTGCATATTTTGTGTAGTATTGAGAAATATTGATTCATATTTGTGCATTCTTTACCTGACAGAAAGTTGAGGAATGTTGTAATATTGTGTCTTTTCTTTTTATTGTTATGTGATATATAATACTCCAATATATAATTATTTAAATATAGGACAAATGTTATATAGAAAATATTTTGAAACATTATAATGGTCACATTCTCGTACAAATGCAATTCATCACTTTGACCATCCAAACATGATTTGACATTCAACCTTAATATCAAGTGTAGGTTTCCAATATCTAAACATCCAAACGGAAATATTAGCATTCAATACCAATATCAATATCCTGGGATATTGACATTCAAGCGAATACAATGTCGAGCCTCCCAATGCAAACATCCAAACGGAGCCTAAGGTAGTTTCGACGAGATTATAACTAATGTTTGGCCCGTATACTTTGAGCCGCGGGTGATTTCATCCATGCTCTATAGTCCACGGTCTGAACTAGGGGTGGCACCCGCCGGGTTCGGGGCCGGGTCTGCACACCCCATACCCTCCTCATTTAATTTGTCGGGTCTCATCTTTTACCAAACCCGCGACCCGGACGGGTTCGGGTCCCCGACGGGTACCCACCACGGGAGCGACGCTGACGTATGCGGGGAAGAATACGATGGGATATTGGGATGGGGTTGGTGGGAATGGACGCGTGTGACGCGTGTGTTGTCTCCAGGGCTCCAGATTCCATCGCGTGCATGTGATTTATGGGTGGTGTGGTCCACATCTCTTGGACGTGTGGTTAGGCATAAGATTATTAGGGATGGGATTAGGGCTTAGAGCGGGTCTGCGGGTATGTGGGTACGGGTTTGCCACCCCCAAACCCGCCCCATTAGACCTGACGGGTCTAACTTTTCACCAAACCCTCACCATTTAAGGCGGGTACCCGTTGGGTTTACGGGTTTCGGGGCCCATTGCCATCCGGAGTCTGAACTCTGAACCAAAAAACCCACGAGAGCCTCAAGCTGTCACGCACACGACGGTACTGTTTGCCTCTGTATATGGGGTCCACAATTCTACCGTGAGCTTGCTTTGCATGCCACGGACCAAGCAACTGCAGTTGCAGAAAAAAAAAACTTGCTTGCTCTTGCTGACTCCTTCGTTGGATGCGGCAGCGGTAACGGACTCGTTGAGAGGAAAAGGGTCGATGCGTCAGCATGACACTGGTAGTCTTGAATATATGGGGAGTAATAATGATTTTGAATAACGAGTCAATATTTAATTAAAACTGCCATAAAATAAAATGGAGAATTATATTGGAAACAAAATCCTACCGATTTATGAAGTATACACAAGATTAGAAGAAAATTAAAGAACTCTAAAAAGACCTAAAGCAATTCAGGCAACAAATAAAGCATATGGGAACTCAGAATAGATTTCAAAGAAAACCGTTAAGATAATAAGTAATTTTGGAAAGAAATAGAAGTTACTTTTGTTTGAGTTTAAGCAAAAAAGTCCTAGAGCTATGTGGAAACTCCAAATGGAACCCGAGCTCCATGGATCCTGTTATTTTGATAAACTAAAAAAATATATTTATGTCTCCATAAATTTGAAAAAAAATCATGGGTGTAGATAATGTTGAACTCTACTAGCGTGCAATTTTTCAAAGTAAAATTCATTGTATTCCAGGCTACAGAAAAATGATAATTGTTACCATTTTTTTAAAACGTGTACTGATCCAAATCTACACATTTGTGATTTTACACAACCTAAAATATAAGGATTGAAACTTTACAAATTTGTAGATCTTATTATTATCTACATCTCGAATGTTTTTCCATATTCTTTTGAAAATTTTAAAATATATATTTTGAACTTTAAAAACCGACATCTCTAGAGCTCGGCCTCGAAAATACCTGCTCTAGGGCTATGCCATAAAATAAACATAAACAATCTTATTAGTCTTTGCATAATTTCATATGAGCTTGGCCTGCAGTCCGTCCTTATATGCAAGGGCACGGTGAGGGAGTACATGCAATCACGCACATGGATGTAAACAATAAATCTGTTAAATTCAAACAACCATTACAGATTTTGTAGGATATTCATATGTGCAAATCTTTACTCTACTACATTACATAAAAGGTCATGATGATTGATGATGTTCCAAAGGAGGACGGTCTTCATTCCACCCTTATCCGCAAGGACATGATGATTGATGAGGAAGTCCAAGGAAGGGCTAGGCTAGCTTACGGGCAACCGTCCCACTAGTTGAAATTCTGATATCACTGGCCAATTAGGAAAGGTCCAGGCTAGAAAGGGAATATAACATGACACACACACTCGGTTGGATAAGCCGTGGCCACGGGCACCCGTATGGGAGCCAGTTCGCCAAGGGAGAACAATCCACATAGAATCAAGAGTTTGCACTCCACCACTCTATATAATGGATTGATTAGTCAGATGACATGGAAACAAGATTGTTTTGGCACCTTCTTTTACCATTAAAGCAAATTGCATAAGTGCTTTTTCTCCAACCCCGTATCTGCATTGCTCTTGTGGGGAGACATGGGTGGAATCCTAGATCGACAACACAGCCGCCACCCCCCTTCCATCCCCCCACAACCCCTATAAGGTGCCGTCGGGCATAACCTGTGCAGCGTCGACATCGGTGCGGTCCTGCTGCGGCCCGAGTTCCAGTCGAGGAGGCATGGCGGCATATCCCTTGAGGCGATCCCGCCTAAGCTCCTTCGTCCTGTTCTCGCCGTCACTGTCTTGCCCTTTGCCTCTACCTCCTCCCCGGTTTAGCTTCTTCCTTCTCTCTTCTTTATCCTCTCCCTTCCAGATCCACCATTCTTTCTACTCATGCTCTTCCCCGTGTTCGTCTCGCAGCTGACGACGACCGATCTGCTCCTATGCAGCCTTCACACACACTTCTATGTAGATCCGATGTTGTGGTCGTCATGGGCGGCACATGGTCCTTGATGGGAGCCCGTGATGTTGTCATCTGAAGTTGGCTTAGAATGTCTTTGATCCATCCTTGGATCGCCTCGTTCTCTTTCGACACCCCTCCCTCTCAGTCTTAGGGGGGAAACCACGTGTCCAATGCCCATGGTGTCTGCCTTGCTTGGTTAAATCAAGATGGAAGGTGAAGCCTGATGCCATCTTGGCCGAGACGACGAGATCTTGAAAGGCAGATATGTTTTCTTGCTTTTCTTGTAGTCCCCTGTTGTTCTCCTCCATTTGTAGAATTATTATAGATTTCCCTAATGTAATCACCTCAGCCGTCTATTCTTCTTCTACCATTATTAATGAAAATTTCTGTACCAGGCTTCATGCGGCCCTTGCCCTGTATGCGAACCACTCAACCAGCCCTGCTGGTACTAGGTTACGCAATATACCCAAAGCGGAGGGACCTGTCCGGCATCCGGAGAACATTAGGGAAGTTGGGTTTTCGCCTCCGCCCACAAAGCAAAAACACCAGGAGCGCAGAAAATGGAAACGAGCCCCCGAACCAGCAGCAGGCAGTGTTGAAAAGCCGAAGAAGAGCGGCCGCGCCCCCGTTTCGTTCGCCCCATCCCCATTCATTCCCCTCCTATTCCAACCGCCATCCCCAATACCTCAGGTTTCCTTCCTCCGCTCAAAAAATGGCGGCCTCGCAGGTGAATTTCCGCTCCCCCGAACCGAAACCTCCCGCTCCCCTCCCGCCGCCTCAGCCGGCCATCGCGGTCCCGCTTCGCGCTGACGGGGCTGTTCTTGTGTTCGCAGGTGGAGGGCCTGCGGAAGGCGTACGCGGAGATCATGCTGAACATGGCCAAGGAGTCGGCGGCGCGGGTGCTGGCGGCGGAGCGCCGCGCGGCGGTGCTCGCCGGAGGGGTCGCGGCGGCCAGGGAAGACGGCGTCGCGGCGCTCGTCCGGCTCAAGGCCATCATGGAGGCCAGGGTACGGCCGCTTCCCCCCCCCCCCCCCCCCCCCCCCCCCCCCCCCTTTCGAATCGCTTGCTTTCGTTTGCTTGCTCCTTCCTTGGTTGGATGGATGGATGGTTGGGTCGGTGCTTCCGTTACGGGAATTCGGAGTTCCGGTGTGCGCATGCGTTTTAGGGGAGGTTTTGGGCAGCGTTTGTTTTGGTGCCGTTCGGAATTCTGGTTTCTGTTCGTGGGTTGTTGGTGGTGCAAATCCCGATCCCAAGTTTCTCCAACGTGCCTGGGCATTTGTGAGCAAGCAGATTGGCGAATCTGGGGCCTGCCGCGATTTCGTGCTTGTGCATTTTGGTTCAAGCGCTCTTATAGAATTTAGACATCCCTATAGGGATGGGCATAAAAACCGAAGACCGAAAACCGAAATCAAAAAGACCGAGACCGAAACCGAAATGACCGAGACCGAAAAGACCGTTAGAAATTTGGGTAGCAAATTAGAAAAGACCGAAATTAAATCAAAAATTCGGGTATCACTTATACATAACCCGAATAGACCAAAAGACCGATTTTATTTTATTTTGAGTGAATTACGTACGGAAGCAGCCGAATTTGTGTGCCAGCCCAGCTTATGTGTACATCTAGTCTATGGGGCAAACTACTAAACCAAGCATACCATCTAGTTTCTAGGCTCAACAACTGGGTATCCCAGCCCAGCGTACTGTAGATTCTCTCGTGCATGAGAGACCAGTCGATTGTTTTCCACTTTCCCAGTCCCGGGCGTCGATTCTCCTTCTTGCACCCTATATTTTGGTCTATTTGGTCATGACCGAAGACCGGACCGAATAGACCGAAGACCGAAGAACACAAAACCGAAAAGACCGAATTTATTACGGGTATCATTTTTAGATGACCGAAATTGTTAAAAACCGGAAAGACCGAACCGAACTAACCGAAAAGACCGAACGCCCAAGGTTTTGTACACAATGAAAAGACTGCTGCTTCAGTGCTCTCTTTGGCACTCCCGCCCTAGGATTTCGTGTGAAACCAAGGTTTTGTACACAATGAAAAGACTGCTGCTTCAGTGCTCTCTTTGGCACTCCCGCCCTAGGATGGCCCTTCATTCGCCAACTTTCGCCTGGTGCTGGGTCTACACCCATAACACTGCATCCCATTGGCAATCTCTTGTGTCTCCGCTGCTTTATGCTACCTTCAGTTCATTGGTGCCATTCTGAACTTCTGATTGTGAAGGTTTATAGTAACAGCACATATACTGTCATGATGTGTAAAACCCAAATAAGTTAATTGGATTGTTATAATCCTGATAACAACGGGAAAAGTCTCCACTCACTAAAGTTTGATGTGATAGGCTAATTATCCTGAATAGCTGAAGTATTTTACAGGTGGTGGTACTTCAATGTTTGTGAATATAGGAGTACACTGTCACATGCATGAGCAGGCTTGTTACCCATAAATTGGAGTATGTCCTACAAACGATGGTTAATCAATTCCTTGGCCCTCTCTGTTGTTTGCTTTGAGGTTTCTCCTAGTTGGGGAGATCGAAAGAAAACCAGTAGGAAGGCGACCCAAAGATAGTAGCCTGGAAGACGGATTGCTAGAAAAACTACATTTTAAAGGCGCGGAATAATTGTTTTTACTAGGCATGCATATAGATTAGATCGGTCAGCCTAAAGGTCTTAATGTCGGAGGAATCGTGATATAGCACTGTTCAGTCAAAGAAGTGAATTAGCTTCTTAAACCCCTTTTTTTCTATCCTTCAGCTTCTTACACTTATTTTGATTATCTGTAAAGGTTATATTATCTTTAAGGGTAATTGATATACAAGAGGTATAATCTTGTTGACCGTTGGGGGGGTTAACTGGGTGCATAACAGCATGCTTGGTTTATGACTGTTCCCTGTATCTATCTCCTTTTGTTTATCCTTAGCAGTGGATCTCTTATTTAAATACTTCGTAGTTCAGTAACCTGGAACTTTTCTGCCACCTTTTACGTCCCAATCTTTTCTCAAGTGATCTTACAATTTCATTTTTCCTGATCCTTGCCTGGTACTCCCTCCGTTCCACAATGTAAGATGTTTTAGCCTTTTTCCACATTCACATTTGGACCACATGTATCTAGACATGTTTTAGTGTATATGTTCACTCTCTTTCCATTCCTTTTAGTCCGAATCTAGACAACATGTGAAACACCTAAAACATCTTATATTGTGGAACGGAGGGAGTAGCACAGAGCCCTTGAAAAGCCGCCATCTATGCAATGCAATCATGGTTGTAAAAATACATTCTGGAATCTAGGCCTTTAACCTGAAAGCCACCACCACTAATCCATATCTTCTACCCAAGCCGCCGAAAACTCGAGTTACTGCTAGAAGCACGTGCACACAAGGATGTATTCATTGTCATGTTTAAGAATAGAAGAAAAACGAGATTTACACTATTTCTGCTTATCCCCCTTTTACCAATCAACCTAGCTTATGTTTCTCTACTCCTATTTTCCCCCCTATTAGTATTGGAGTTGTTGGTGATGGTCTGGTTACCATTCCACCTCATCTCCACCAAAAGAAACTTGCTGACAAGTGGGAACATGTCTCCACATTCTTGTTTTTATAATGCTTACTATTGTTTGTCACAATTAGCTATTTGTATGCTTCCCTTTCTTCTTTCTTCTCAAGTCTTAGTTTATTGTTTTGACTATTGGAGTTGAATGATGATTGATGTGGCACATGATTGCATTTTATTTTTATTTCAGGAGGAATATATGGACATTCAGCTAGTATTTGGAAACACAATTTATGCTTTCCCTTTTTAACAAATTTAAGAAGCAATAAAAACCCAAACCTTGTTGCCTAGGGTGCATATAGGACATGTCGATTAGCCAAACCAATCCTGCCAGAGTTATAACTTACAAGTGTCTAGAGATGATGACTGTTTGTGATCTTTCACCGTTGAATCCTGATTGACAGTTGCATGAGCTTGCTGATGGTTGTGGTGTACATTTAAATGTGCCTGCAAAGTATTTCTGTCGCAGTACCAACTATTTGGCATATCTTTATTCCTATTTTTGTTTAAAGAATGTTTGACTGTGTAGCAGCAGTTGTCCAGTTATTTTGCTTCTGAGCTTTTCTTATAGCTTTCTTTTGCTCGAATATGTCTTCAAGTATAACTAGCTGTAGCCTGTTTTGTTGTCTCACTTTTAAGTTACACATGTTTGGAATTTTTTTGCGTATGTGCAGATTAAAGAGGTGGAGTCGCGCTCATTGGCACATGTTAGAAAGATCAGTGAACTTCAGGAGCAATTGCATGGTGCTCAGAATACCGTGTCCTCCCTTCAAGTCGAGCTGCGGAGAGCAAATGCCGAATTGGAGGAGACACGGAAAACTTTGGCAGAGGAAAGAATGAATATCCTTCCAAACTGTGATAAGATTAATTCAAATAAAAGCAAGATCTCCCGTTCTAAGATGCATCTTCAAAACAGAACTGTATCATCGAAGAATAAAAATACCATAGATGACATTTGCCGTGTTCCCACTGAAGCCAAGGAAAATGAAGCTGCTGAAAACATGGAGAACCCATATCGCCATGGTTCTGATATGCCATCATTTATAGCAAGAAATAAGAAACCTGAGTTGTATCGTAATGGGTGTACGCAGCGTATCCGCGCTCTTAAACAGCGGAGTCCAAGTGCAGATTCCTCTGAACAAAACAGCATGCAGGCCAGCACAGCGAATAACCGTTTGAAGAAGGGAAAGAATGATAGTGCTAAGAACACAAGACACACTAGATCCATCATGGAACAGATACTTCAAACAAAGTTTCTGGCGAACTGCAAGCGCAAGAGAGGTCAACGAAGCAGGCCTAATTATAAGTATGATAGTTCTGATGTGCATGTGAAAACAGAAGATAAATCACCTGATACCTCTGATGAAAATGGGTGTTTGCTGCTACTTCAGGCACTCGAACAGGATCTTTCACCTCCAAATTTGTCTAGTGGACATAGTGGCGAGGGAGTAACTAATTTGAAAGATGACTTGCTTATGGGTGGGAAGGGTGATGACTTTAATCTTTGTATGGCCTCCCCTGGACCGATAGATGTACATGCAGTCAGCAACATGCGAACAATAAGGAGGAAAAGATCGAAGACCGTGAGGGTTTTTGAAGCTGGTTGCTCTGAGTCCAAAAGTGTTCCAGGCAACAATCTGCTAAGATCAACCAATGAGGATACTATTTGTAAGAGTGAGCAGAGCTCTGAAATGACAGATGATCACTCTGATACACTTTTCATTAACAATGCTTCTGTTTTGAATGAGGCTGCTGAAAACTTGATGCATCCGAGTGATGCTGCTGAAAACTTGATGCATCCAAGTGATGCTGCTGAAAGCTTGATGCATCCGAGTGATGCTTCTGAAAACTTGATGCATCCGGATGGTGCCAATACTGATCAATTTCAGTCTGAGGACAGCTCCCCACCAGATCTCCAGTCAAACAAAAGTCAAGTTGATTGTGGAGGTACCTCTTGGAAACCTTATGTATTTACATGATATACCTCTTTTTTATGTAGATTGAACTCTAACTGTGTCTAACATTATGCAGGTGAATTGCGAGTGGACCACCCAGACTGCAGAACAGCAGAGACTGATTCAACCATCCGGAAAGAGGTGAAAGTGGATGAAAGTTGCAGTTTAACTTCAGACAGAGCTGATCCTATAATCAGCAGCTCCTTGGAGAAAGAAAGCGTGAAGGCATCCTCTGGAGTTTCCGTGCAAGCTGAAGGCGCCAGGTATATCAAATACACTTTCAATCGCAGGAAACGCAAGAATGTGTCTTTAGAGAGCACTTCTCAAGGTGTTGTCTCTGAGAAGAGCAGCAGTCTGGTTAGTCTAGATGACAAACAAGAGTCCCAGGCAAAGCCTCAGACACAAGATCTGTTGGTAGAGTCACCTCGAGGCGACAATCATCTAGTCCATGTTGCCCAACAGGTCTGTGCTTTTCTTTAGCTTATGATTTTACATTAGACTAATCTCAGTGGCTGACAAATTCATCTTGCTTTGCAGCTCATTTTGTTGTCAGAGCTGAAGTGGTGAGAATTTTGCAATCCATAAAGCTGAAAGGCAGGATCAGCTCGGTGTTATGATATATAAGAGTGCTCCCAATAAGCGATGCAGTAGGGTTCATCAAGTGACGGGAATCTGCATCTGGCAGCAGCAGCAGCAGCAGCAGAGATCAAGAAATCTAGGTCGTAGTTTAGGTTGCAACAAAGAGTGACTTAATATACCAGTCTTGTTATTCTAGTACAATAGAATGTATAAATTAGGCCATGAGTTTGGATTTATTATATAGTCGAGGATGAATTCAGAGTTATGGTTTTTAGCAGGTGATAAATATCGAATTATTATGTTGATTAGACAATCAAAAACCGAGTTGAAAAGAGTTGATCTCTGGAGCGAAGAGGCGGCTCTGTGAAATTGAAACCGGGCCTCTATTTCCGAGCCATTTGTTTCTTTTGTTCGTTGCTCCTTCCTTTTTTTTTTCAATGTTCTGCTCCTTCCTTTTTTTCAAATGTTCTGCTCCTTCATTTGGAATCTTATTCACGGTACACTCTTTTTCCTAATCGTAGTTGGCATCTGGTCTACAGTATACTCCATTCTTTGGAGCCATTATTTTTGTCTGTTCTTTACTCTTTCAGAAGTACCCTCTCTGAAGTAGTTTGATCTTGAGTCCTTCAGCTACAATCATCTCACTGGAAAAACGGCAGCGGCTCGGCGAGGTGCTTTACGTTGCAGCCGGCGACCCAGTGTTCTGGAGGAACAACAGCACGGGTTTACAGGTATCGAGTATGGATTTTTTTTGTTTGAGAAATCGAGTATTGAATTTGGTGGATGCAGAGCTTCGTGACTGGATGACGAAATTTCGGAGTTGGCCGTAAATCGCCCTTCAGATCCCTTCATATTTTGTTTCGGCATGGTAATTCTACTCTGTGCTTAAACACGAAGATATTTCGTATGACTTGTCTGTATTGACAAAACAAAACAAAACAAACGCATTGTTTCGCACAGGTTTTTACTTCTCGTGGCGTGAATTTCACTAGCACGGCTAGTTCGTTTAAAATAACGAAGGCTACCAAAAGTAGAAAATAGCATATTTTGTTCTTCATGGTGTAGCCAAAAGTGTCGAGAGAGTCGACCTTTTTTTTTGTAGATTAGAACGTATTAAGACGGAATCATTCATCCCTTGCCAAAGAAAAAACAGAAACCTTCAATACGAGAAGGTGATGCAGAATTGCAGATCAATCCAACCAACTACTGTAGTAGTTGCGCTTGCGCACGAATCCAGACGACAAGGCTTGAACGCCGTCCGGCCCAGTTAAGGAGAGCAACATTTAAGCCCAAACTCTGGACGCCGGCGCATCTCGCAGAACCGATGGAGCAGAGCATGCGACTAAAAAAAAAAGAAACCTTCGCAAAAAGAAACCTGCGCGCAATGTCGTACCGACACGTGTCGGCCTCTCATTCGTCACGTGCGTCATCTTCTTCTCCGTGCTTGACATGTGTCACTTTCTGGTTGTGCTTCGCTTTTTCTTTTTTTGCAAAACCGAAACTTTAAAATGAAATATCTTGAAAAATATTGATCCAAATTATGAACCGTTTTCACTTTTAAGCTACTCGCGTCGATATTTTCAAAACTAGATCCCATGTTGATAGGTTTCGACAAATTTTTTTTTTTTGTATATTCGGTAGCACGTGGTTGTACATCCGGTAGCACGTGGTTGTACATTTTCAGATTTTGTACATCTCCAGTTTATACATCTCTAAATTTGTACATTTTCAGTTTTTATACATTCGGTAGCACATGGTTGTATATTTCCAATTTTTGTATATCCAGTAGCAACGTGAGTGTACATCCAGTAACAACGTGTGTATACATCCTGTAGCAACGTATGTATACATCCTCTAGCAACATAGTTGTACATCCTGTGTAGTTTTATACTGTGTGTTATGTGTAATTATCTTATCTAGGGGTATGTCCAGCCATGACTAGTTAGGTCTCAACTTCTGGTCAACCAAATTCAGCGGTAAACCAATTACTGAACAGGATGCTCAGATTGCAAGTTAAGCAGAATGTTCCAAGATCCCAATAATCAAACATAACGATATACCACCAGTTCCCGAAACAAAAAAGACACACCACCTGTGCCTAGAGGCACCTTTTCAGGCTTCCAAAGGGTCTGTAGTAGACCTGATCATACACAGGTCCAGGCAAGGTTTCAGCCAGGCTTGAAAAAGATAACCAGACCTACATCAGGTAAGCCCTAAGCCACCGCAGGCGGAGCACAAACCGTGAGCCTCTGACCCAAAGTCAGATAACTCTGCATCCTAGACATACAAGTTATGCCAAATGTTGCATGCTACAGAAGATATCTATCTACAAGAAATTGGAAAGAAAACAAAAACCTCAGCCATAGTAGAGCGGCTAAAGATTCATTTGAGCTTCAAAGATTACAAAGATAAGAACTTACAAAGTGTATTTTTCAAATATCAGGCTTATATTTTAAGCTATCATTAAATAGAAAGCTCTGAGATGTCTTAAACATGAGCTGAAGGTTTTACACTTAGATAAAAGTTAGCATACTAACATAATATCCCATAAGCCAAGTGAGAACCCACATATGTTCTGTGAGCCGCTGGACCAAATAAGTCTACTGGAAAAGGAGGCTCTGACCAAATATACACGAGAATAGTCTAACCATTTAAAAAAAAATAGTAACCTATAATCACTGGCAACCAAATAAGTCTACTGGAAAAGGGGGCCCTGACCAAATATAAATGAGCAAAGTCTAAATATTTCGAAATTTATAGTAAATTATAATCACTGGCATACAAATGGGTCTTTCTAGCCAAGTGCAGGTAGACTGCAGTAACATCCGAACAACACCCAAAATTATTAACGTTCCACATGAACATTCAATTAGGAATGACGAAGCAACGTATGTTGAATACAGCTTATGCAAGCATGGCCTTCAGTTGCAAATATTGTGTAGTGAAGTAATTTAAACATATCCATCTACAGCATTTGGTTGGCTATGCAGAGCGCCTTTTGCTATCCTCGATTTCTAGCAAAGATAGTAATATTAGCTAAACAGAATTAGTAGTATACTAGATGTGCTAAGAAAAGTACCTTTTTCAATAAGGTGACATAGTTTAACTGATATTTTCATTAAATGTCAATTAACGCTCATTAGAACCATCAACTCCTTATCGCATGGTAATGTCAAGTGTGGGTGTAACATATTGTGCAATGTGATAAACAAAAGCTTTCTTTAGAATCCAGATCAATATAAAGAGCCAAGGCTGTAACAAAAGAAGTATACGGAAAGAGGCTAGCACCCCATGCTATATGCCATCACATTTAAATAATTCTTACAAGGTTTCACAAACTTTCAACCAAAGCTTACCTGACAGTTGAAATTTTATGGATTCAAACAACAAGATTTGTGCAAATGGAGGAGAGAAAAAGAGAAAGGTACCATACTCAAATAGTCACATACCATAACAGTCACTTGGCTCTTTCGCTGTGAAGATATCTTGAAAGGTACAATAGAAAAATTTGCTAGTGATTTTTGAGCAACCTGAAACATTAGCTTGGAGATATCTTCTAGAAAATAACACGATAGAACAAAAGTACATACCGAACTATTAAGTTCAACTAACTCGTAGACAGATATATGTGTTCCTTGATGTCATACTACCAGACAGATTCACGAGTCAGTAGTCAGTACTGATCAAACACTTGATATCAGTGCATAAGATAGAGGACCAAAACAGTAGTTATGAAATTAATAAGTAAAATGGCAAACACCTTATATATATCTTATGAACTCCCAAGCCATAAATAACAAAGTGTCCTCTCAGTAACATATGCAACACGTACAAGCAAACAGATCCAGAAAGACTTGATATCTAGAAACCACTATTGAGATTCAACACCTATGCCGGTATTCACATTTCTTTATATGGGAAGACAAACAACATAAGTAGCATACACAACAGTAACATGCAAAGAGAAGGAACTATTGACATTTAACTAGGTTGTAACTCTGCAAATCTAGTATCGCGGACCCATACTACAAGAGCGGGACAGGCGCATCTGCACTACAGTCTCTGTCTCCCGTCCATTTCCAGCTTCTCCATCTAAAGGCGCTGACTTGTACAGCTTCCTGCACCCAGGGCAACGTGCATCTGCCTCGAGAATCCTCTTGTGGCAGAATAGACAAAGATGAAATCCACAGGGACATGGGAGGAATCTAGAGTCTGTTGGATCAAGATCCTCATAGCATATAGGGCAGGACATCTGGAATGAGAGTATACCCTTTGGTGCAGCACCTATTCCCATTCCCATCCAGCAGTTCCCCATGCTAGCTGGGAAACTGGCCTGCTTTGAGAGACTGGGCAAAGTGTGAGGACGGGTATCATCATCTGGGCTCCAAGCTCTTCTCTGGCTCTTGATAGGTTCTGGTCTCGTTGCTGCACGAATGGGCTCTAGACAAGCGACAGGTGCAACTGGTGGTTCCTCTGGACCTAAATCCTGGTGGTTATGGTCATTATCAGCTAGTGCATCCGCAACCGCTTCCCAATCATCTAAAACATCCTCCTCCTCCTCCTCCTCCTTGTCGCCAACACCAGTTCCTTCATCTTCGGCATCACTCACACTCCGGGAGCTGGACCATGCACTGCTGCCACTGCTCGGGCTATAGATGCGACAGTGCTTCCGGTGAGAAGAACCAGCAGGGGAATTGTATGAAACATGACTGTGCACCGGGGAGTCGACATCACTGCTACCCGCCTCCTGGTTAGCCACATCAGCCTCGTCCTTGTTCTCTTCTGGCTCCTCTCCCCTGGTCAGTGTCTCAACACGCCGGCGAGGGAGGGGAGGGTGCGGAGAAGCAAGGATCGGCGATCCAGAGCTGGCCCCTGCTGCTGCTGGGGAAGCCACTGCCTTGATCTCCTTCACATCCTTCACTAGACAAAATTAAAGCAGCAGATTTTGATCAGATATTTTTAGCATACATTGATAAGATTTCAATTGAACGATAATAACCACATACTTGAACTATCAAACCCAGTTCCGAAACCCAATGAAACACATGGAGATGGAAAATACGATCATATGCGCTGCACAAATCACATACGAAAATTCACTCGACAACACAAAATTTGCGAGGAAAATCGCCTAAAAATCCGTAAAAGGGAAAATAGCTATAAAGCACCACGTAAATACAATACATACACCAACTAAAAAGACCGAGCGCAACATAAAATACGGAACCAACTTCAAACTAAGATCCCATCTTTTCAAGCGAGATCATATGAATCGACTAATAACTGCTGAAATCAACAAGATAAGAAAAGAGAATTCAGAATCGGTGCGAGATCAGACCTTGCGACAGCCACTGCTCCCGGCGGACATCGAGCTTGCTCTGCTTGAGCCTCGCCGACCGGTTCCCCTGCAGGTACCACCATCAAGACAGACGGATCAGCACGCCAAACCATCAAATAGGGGAATACCGTGATCCAAATCGAACTCCCCCTTACCCGCTTCTTCTTCGGTTCGCGCGCTACCGGCGCGCAGGCCGGGGAGGACGCGTCGTTGGCCATGGCGTCGTATCCCATCTCTGACAGCCGATTCGCCGGTGCAGCACACTACTCGCTCGCCGGAGACCGCAACAGCCTTGGCGCTGACGAGGAAAAGTAAACCCTAGATGAGGCGACGGAGCGGAAAGAGGTGCGGATAATATTGATGCGGAGAAAAATGAGTTAATGGAACAATGGAAAATGAAATGTTTTCTGCTGTTTTAATGGCAACCGGAGGACGAGGTAAGGCGAATATGACGAAACTGCCCTTGGTGTCGGAGCACGAGGGGGTGGAAGATACCAGACCAGGGATCGTTTGGGGAGTCTGGAGCAGATCTGAGCCGTCGAGTTGATACCATCTGTGCCGTTCGTGCTCCGGTGAGCATGCCACGTCGCTGGGAAGAAGAAAGATCTGCTAAAGAGTAATCTGATCGAAAATTTGCTAAGGCAGCAAGAAATGAATGGGAATCAGAGATTTCGTGTTGACCGGTTAGAAGATGGCGGTCGCTAAGAGCAGGTTTGATTAGTCGCATCGATCATGGATCACGGAAAACGGGAGTACAACAACACGAGTACATGGAGTACACTGTGATTCGGTAAGTGGTTGTTTACTTCTAGTGTATTTTAGGGGATTGGAGGGGATTATCCTGGGTCACCAAAAATCACCACTAGTTTGTTTACTTCTAGTGTATTTTAGGGGATTAGAGGGGATAATCCCTAGATATCCCCCACCAACCATCTTATTTTTGCCCAAAACAAAAACTCTAGTCCATGCTAGTGTATTTTAGGGGAAGAGTATTTGTGGGGATTGGGTGTTCACCAAATCCCCTCCCATCCCCACTCTTCCCATCCACTAGAAAACTCTTGAAGTAAACAAGGCCTAAGGGTGCAAGGAGGTTTCGATAGGTTTTCGGAGGACATCCAAGAACACACAAACACAAGCACAGAGCGAGGAATATGGCCATGGTCACTAAAATATGGCGGCCCTAAAGGCATGTTTGGTTAGTCGAATAAATTTTGGGCTCTTTACATCCGGGTTCGCCAGAGCTTGGTTGAGCAAAAACGCGAACTGAGCCATATGCCACACACTTCGTTTGCTTGCCAACAATTTTCTATGCAGCCCCACTAATGCAAGAAAACACGAGTGTTTTGTGTATCCACCTCTTTTATCTACGTGATGAACTTACCTCTCACACCACCTCTGGCGGTGGTGAAGAGCGGGACAATGCGGCGTGGTGGTGCAACGATGAAGGTTGCAGTGGAGGCTAAGAACGCATGTACAATAAACACATCCTCCTATAGCGACGACGAAGTTCACAACTTCCGAGCAGTTGTTTATTCATCACTTTAGCTGTGATTGATGGCGCCTGAGCGGAGCAGATGGAGAGGTTGAAAAACACATGCACACCCAACACCTAGTAGTTGTTGTTGTGACGATGGAGTTTACGGCGACGAGCGATAACGACTGAGCAGAGACAACGGAGGTTGAAGAACACACATGAACCGAGCACAATCAGAACACGTACATACGTACGATACAAGAGCACTCATATACCGCCGAAAGGGGGAAAATACAACTAGATAGACAATTTTGTGTGGCAAGCATACAAGATATAATGCGTAACGTAAAACAAGTTGTAAACATAAGAGATAATCGCAATGGTGGATACGTGGATGTCAAAGTACGTCTTCGTTGGATAGGTGTGGCGCCACCACCAATGCCACAAAAAGGCTTACCCTATTCTGCTTAAGCTTCTCCCACATAAGAAAGAACTCGGTACACTATGAGGTCGACTTGAAGGTGTCGACCAAACCTTTAGACAAGGTTGGGGCTTCTCCACACTACTTGGAGTCTCCCAACAAATTCCCGATGCTCCTTACACCAAGGTGAAGCTCTGAGATCCAAACTTTCATCTAGGTCATACAATACGTCCAAGAGTAACAAGATCCGCTAGGTATTAGTGGGGGAATTCGAAATTTCTTCGGTGTAGATGGAGATCTAGGCCTCCTCCTTTAGTCCTCAAAGATTCAAAGTGTTCGGGGGCTTTGGAGTGGGAGATCTAGGCATTTAGCTCTCATTAATGGTGGAGAGAGAAGGAAAAGTTGTGGTGGTTTTCTTGGGGAAGAAGACCTCAATTATATATGGGCCCTCAAATCTAACCGATATTATGCGAGGAAACTGTTGTCCGTAGTACCGCTTGGTCAAGCAGTACTACTGCTCCGGGAAATCCGTGTTGCAATAAAGAAGCGTTCAGTACTAGCATAGTAGTACTACAGTAAGCGCACTACTAGGAAAAGGCTTATAGGTGGATTACTTAGCCGTGGCGCACCACTATATTGGTGTGCCACGTGTATATAGCCGTGGCGCACCAGACACAGATGCGCCACGCGTAGGACATTTTTGGTGCGCCACGGCAAAGTGCAGGCTGGGCTGACGGAGGGGCAACCTCCTTAACCGTGGCGCACCACCATTTCGGTGCGCCACGGGTAAGAGTATAGCCGTGGCGCACCTTATTCCAATGCGCCACCAAAATAATGGTCTCGGGGCCAATTTTTGACCCCACATAGCCGTGGCGCACTATTTCGGTGCACCACGGGTATGTTTACTGCTTTGTGCTCCCATGCACACACCCCCCCCCCCCCCGGTGATCGCCTTTTCAGTTTTAAAAAGGCTAAAAGAAAATGTTAAAAAATTCAAAAAATAAAATCCTTTAAATGTGGTTATGTTACGTAACCTACATGTTAGGAAAAATATGAAATATGAATTTGGACGTATTTTGCAAAAAAACATTATGGAAGAGTAAAACGGCGATAACTTTAGCATATGAACTCGGATTTCGACGTTTAATACCTTAAAAAAACTAGAAAAAAAACCACATCCAATCCAAATTGCCTACGGCCTTTTGAGCCATTTTTTGCGTACATAATCCCAAAATTCAAAAGGAAACACCTATTTTTTTGAAGTTTAAGTTTTCTAACCAGAAAAAATAAATAAAACTTACCCTTGGCGCATGGAAGAGATGGTGCGCCACGGGTAGTAGCAATACTCGTGGCGCATCAGTACGAGGTGCGCCACGGGTAACCTGAGATGCAACACTAGGATCCGACGACATCTATCTCATCCGACGGCTCACAGCGACCCAAACTAGCACACGATCCGTGTGCTCTTTTATTCTTGTTCCTGATTGGCTGAGGGGATTGGGGCATGGATTGGCACTCTTCTTACATCCCCATCTCTATCTCCTCCTCTCATCTCAATCTCCTCCTCCTCCTCCTCTTCTCCTACTCTCTATCTCCTGCTCCTCCCCGAGCTCCTTCTCGAGCTCCTGCGACGTCTCCTCCCGCCGGCGCGTCCTCGACGTCTCCTCCCGCCACCGCTGCGTCCTCTACGTCACCTCCCGCCACCGCCGCGTCCTGGACCTCTCCTCCCACCGCCGCTGCGTCCCCGACGTCTCCTACCGCTGCCGCCGCGTGCTCCTCCCTCTGTGAGACTAAGCTCCTCCACTGGTGACGACGACAACGTCCCCAAGCGTCCCCGAGGCCCCCGTCCTCCCCGCGGCGTCGTCGTCCTCGGCGCGAAGGCCCCCCTCCCCGTAGCAGACGGCCGTATCCATGCGTCCTCATCTCGGCGGCTCGGCGGCGGCGGCCAGCATGTTGTTTTTCAATTCGCGTGTCCATGAACGTGCTCCGTACGCCGCCACGGCAGTGGCATTTTTTTTATTTCCCGGACCACATACCCGTGGCGCATCTAGTGATATATCCGTGGCGCAGGATGTAGAGGTGCGCCACGGGTAATATATATACCCGTGGCGCACCAAGGTACCTGCGCCACGGGTAATATGTTACCCGTGGCGTGGCAATTCGTGGCGCAGGCGCCTGCGCCACGGGTAGCCCAATCTGGTGCGCCACGGCTAATCTTTTCCCTAGTAGTGGCGGTACCACCGGGTGGGTGACCCGGTACTACCTCACAATATACTCTGAATTATTCAAGAGTAAAATAGCCGGTAGTACTGTGTCACCTCCGGACAGGTACCGTATGGGAGTTCGGTGTGCAAAACGGAATGAGCGGTATTAGCTCGATACTACAAAGCGGCAGTACCGCTCCGAAGAAGGAGACAGTGTTTCTATCGTAGCATCGTGTAGAAGAGGACTGGAAGAACAACTCATGGGTTTGAGCAGTACTACCGGGCGACAGAAAAGGGACATAACAAGTTAGAGGAGGGTGAACTCTCTAGTGAAAATAGGATGGATATGGTGAAGGGTTGCGTGTATGGAAAACAAAAAAAACCTCCTTTGCTACACAACACCCAAGATCATTCTATAACGATGTAACTCTTACTGGGATTACATCTAGTTCTCAGCAACATCTCTAGTGGAAATAGATGTTGATGAAGCCTGTGGTACATCCTCGTAGCCATGTCCGGGTACTGGGATGTTGCCGGCTCAATGCAAATTCCCGCGCTCCCGCTCCCTTGTGTAGGATCACACATGTGTAATCCCTCCAATGTTTCGCATGCGTACAACACTTCAATACGCGAGCACTCTGTCGTCTAGGACTCGTACTCACGATTAAAGATCAGCCTTATGGCGTAGACGTAGATGTAGATCGTAATCGTGTGATGACCCATAAGTATAAGGGATCGCAATAGTCTTCGAGGTAAGTAAAATCCAAATTTATTTATTCAACATAAGGGGAGCCAAAAAATATCGAAAATACTAGGAAAAGTGCGCCCTCCCTAGAAGGTCGCTTCGCGTCGCGTCCGCACACAGCACGTGGAGCTGCCTCGCGCGTCCCTCTCTCCCATATTTGGTTCCTAGCTCACCATGTGTCGCTCATGGGTGCGTTCGCTGGTTCACTGGTTCGATTGAGTAGGTTGTTCGGTTCTCTTTTCTTTTTCTTTTCTAATCTCAAGACAAAAAATAAAATATCTTGTAAACTGAGTTTTCAAATCACGATCCGTTTTCGGGGATGGGTTAGTCGCGTCGAGATCTTCAAAACTAGATCCCATGTTAATACGTTTTGACGAACTTTTTTTGTGCACTCCCTTGAGTGTGAACTTTGTACTGCCTTCTGTTTGAAGTGCACTGCTTGCACTGCCTTTGGTTGGGCAGTGCACCGCCTGCACTATATTCGGTTGGCCAGTGCACTGTCTTCGGTTGCGCAATGCACTGCCTGCACTGCTTTCGGTTACGCAGTGCACTGTCTGCACTACTTTCGGCGAAGCATTGCATTGCTTTCGACTACACAGTGCACCGCGTGCACTGCCTCCAACGGAGCATTGTACTGCTTTCGGTTGGACAGTGCACTGCCTGGACTGTCTTCAGTTGGGCAGTACATGCAATGCACTGTCTTTGGTTGGACAGTGCACTGTCTGGACTATCTTCGGTTGGGCAGTGCACTGCCTTCGGCAGAGCATTGCACTGTCTAAATTGAGCGCAACGCGCAGCACACGCAATGACAGATGCATCGACGAAATATTAGGGACAACAACCAATGCACCGTCTTAATTATTTTATAAATTATTTTTCTCTTTTTTCTCTTCTTTTTTAAACTACTGTGTACTGAACTAAGCAGGCAGGTAATACACTGCTTTTTTTCTACAGTAGTACTGCATCGGTAGTACACTGGGCTATTATAAAAGAGAAGAAAAAAAGAGACACTGCTGTGCTTGTACGATGGATTGCGTGCTTGGAAACAACTCGCGGAAAGGAAAAGAGAACGTCACGTGGATCGTGTGATCGATTGCCATCCACCACGTGTCATGCATGGAGTGTTGTGTCGCACAGATCCGCGCCCGTGCGTCCGAGTAGGGCGGCTTCACCGGTGACGCCTCAAATCTATAATATCTATAAAGTTCATCTCCACTAAGATGCATTTAATGTTTGCAAGCTGAAATATGGTGCAGCCACGTCACCTCAATTGTTTATGTCCATATGATTTAAAATCTATGGTCGTCACATTATCCGTCCGGATCATAAACTCAGTCCATAGCGTTGTCCAGCCTTTGTATTAGCCGTCACACGTCCCCTGTCAACATTATCTGTTTCAGTTCCTGACCTTTCGCCTCTTCATTTCCTAGCAACAGTTCGTTCCACGGAAACGGAAAGACCCAGCATAATCTGTAATACTGAGGCAGGCGAGCGGCCGTCATTATTATTTTCCTATATAAAAACCACGATACCGCTCATCCCTAGGCCCGTTATCTTATTTGATCAATTGGCTCCATCTACGGATCTAACTCTCCTCAATTCTTTGTCTGATCAGGTAGCTCTGCAGCACCATTATGTATGCAGATTGCAGTATGCTCCCATCCGTCCTGCAAGAACTTTGTCCTCTCCACCGTAGTTTCCTGGAACATATGGAATCGGAGATCCACCCCAGTGGCAGCGAAATTGTTCGTGCTTCTCAGCGTCAAGTTATAATTTGTGCACACGCAGGTTTCATTATCTTCATCTAATCTATATTCTATAGGTAGTCCAGTAGACACGGAAGCATCCCTGGCCATGCATAGTTTCCGTTTCCAAGTCAATAAACATGAGCTTGGCGTATCGGTGTATTTGACGCTGTATTTATTATTATTCAAAAAGATGATGATGGTGCACATGGGCATTCTTTGATAATTTGTAGTGTTCAAGAAATTTTTTGTTCGCATTCCGTTGTTAATTCCAGTTGACTGCTTTGTGTGTCTAGATAATTTGCATTGGATTGGTCTTCTCCTATGGTGTAAACTTTAATCAATGAACCACATCTATTATATATGAATCTTTTTCATGGACTGTTTATGTTCTTGCATACATGCAAATCATCTCTAATGCCCGCCGCAACGCGCGGGGTATCAACTAGTAATATTTATAAGTCTTACCAGCTGACTTATCAGATCAGCTGCACCTGAACAGTAACTCACTTAGTATAATTTATCAGTAGCCCGTAGGCAGTGGAATGTTAATAAAGTAACATCAGTAATAATGTAAAAACAGCAATAGTAGCATTTGTAGTGACAACAGTATTAAAACACCGTAGGCAGTGGAATGTTAATACGGACGCTGCATGGATGAGATAGTTCATGAAATAATTAATGAAGTCAACATGCAGATAGACAAATAAACAATATCGAGGTGTTAAATAAACATTGGCATGTATTCCGTAGGTAGTCGTGCGTACTCGCAATGAGAAACTTGCACGACATCTTTTGTCCAACCATCCCGTGTCAGCGGGGCCTTTATGAGGAACCGAAAGGTATTTAAGGTACTCCTTTTTACAAAGTACTGGAGCAAAGCATTAACATTCAATGAATACATGTGATCCTCAAGTCAAAACCATCCCCTTCGGTTGTCCCTAAAGCTGTCACTTTAGGGCCTCGGGTTTCGAGCAATAACAGGTGCAAACAACTTCTAGATATGATCCAAAACAACATTTATCATAATATGTTCAGATTTGAAAACATGGCACTCGGGCCCTAGGTGTCAAGCATTAAGCACACCAAGTTGCAACAACGATAAAACGCACTCTCACAGATACTAGGCATCATGCCCTAACAATCTGACATCTTATTACATGAACAATCTCATCCAATCCCTAACATCCCCTCAGTCTACAGTGGGGAATTACTCACACATGGATGGGGGAAACGTGGTTGGTCGATGGAGAGGCGGTGGTGATGACGATGGTGACGATCTCTCTTTCAATCCCCGTCCCGGCAGGGTGCCGGAACAGTGTTCCCCGAATTAGGTTTCAAGGAGGTGGCGACGCTTTGTATCTATTTTGGAAAAACGATCGGGGGTTCTGACGTTTTTAGGTCGAACGAAGTAAATAGGAGAAAGGGGCGTCGCCAGCCGAGCCACCACCTGGCCAGGTGGGCCCGAGGCGCGACCAGCCCTGGGCCGCGGCCAGGTGGTGTCTGGGGGCTGTGGCTGGCTCCCGCAGTCCCCCTTGTGGCTCCGTAGGTCTTCTGTAAAAATATAATTTCTGGAATTTTCCTAGATTTTTCCGAGAACTTTGATTTCTGCACAAAAATAAGACACCAAGGCAATTCTGCTGAAAACAACGTCAGTCCGTGTTAGTTCCATTCAAATCAAGCAAATTAGAGGAGAAACAACAACAAAAGTATTTGGAAAAGTAGATACGTTTTGGACATATCAAACACCCCCAAGCTTAGCATATTGCTTGTCCTCAAGCAATTCAGTTGGCAAACTGAACGCGATAAAAGAAACTTTTACAAACACATTTGCTTCTCATGATGTAAGCATACTTGTGCTTATGGTCAAGACTTTAACAAGTGCATGACAAAAGTCATAGTAGAAATGCAACTTAGCAACCATATAGACATATGAAAAGAATCCAACATACTAAGAATTAATAATATGACATACAACTATTAACAAGATTGCAATGCTCAAAATAAAGTATGGTACGATGGTATCTCGCTAGCCCTTTCTGGTACCGCAAAACATAAATGCAGGGGACCTCTGAAGTTCAAGTGGAGACTAGAACAAGGATATCAAAGATATAAACATCACAACTATAACTCAGTTAATAGTATTTTGCAACAAAGCACATTTATAATAAGAATGACAACTATGCTCTCGAAGAAGTGCTCAAGGAAGGATATGGTGACTCAACATGAAAATAAAAGACATACCCTTCGCAGAGGGAAGCAGGGATTAGTCATGTGCTAGAGCTTTTTATTATTTTTTTGATTTTTTCGACAGAAGTAAAACAGTTTTGAGATATGCATGCTTTCGTCAACGACTTCACAGTAAAGAAAGTAGCTAATCCCCCATTTCAAGCAAGGCTTTTAGACTTTTGAGAGCGGCTGGTTTTAGAGGAACGAGTACATTCCTCTTTCTCCTTGGTTTCATCACTATCCAATGTTTGACTGATTTCTCAGGTTTTCATTGTACGAAGGAGAATGGTGAGTTATATTTATATTTTTCTTAAGCCGCTCTCGGGTAAATTCAAGTGAGGACGTGAACCATCAACACTGGGTGAAAAGGAGGGAAATGACCTTGCTTGTCACAGGTTATATCTAGCTTCCTACTGCTTCCTCATGAGCTAAAAACAGAGGCACAAAAGGGGCATTTTGAATATTTTAAAGGTAGCACATGACAAATTTACTTGGAATGGAAAGGAAATACCACATATAGGAATTTATGGTGGACACTTTGGGAAGACTGGTTTCAAGGATTTTTGATGCACGAGCAGCATTCCCGCTCAGTACAGGTGAAGGCTAGCAAAAGACTGGGAAGCGACAACTAAGAGAGCAGTACTTGTCATAATCATGCTTTGCGACAAAACAATATTAAACAAGGCATAAAAGTGATATCAATACTTTGAGGCAAAAAGTTCAACGAGGCATGAGACTTTCTTTTAGCCAATCATGTGTAAACATGTGCCAAGTCAATCCAACATGAATTATTCGGAGGAGGATACCACAATACCATACTAAATTATGAATGAAGCAATATATGTTAATTTCTGCATGGCAAATTATTCACTCCTAGACAGTTGAAAAACTAATCATAGGAAAATCTGAACTACCAAGTATACATTACCAATAGAACTAATTATCAGGACGAGCCAAAGCATGATCATCCGTACAAGTATATGTACAAAATAGAAACCAAATAGAGTTCATACCAGCTCATTTACCATGTCCACTTCACCAAATATCTTCATTATTGCTCTTTCACTTGCATGACCGAATTATACGGAAATAAAGATCGAGCCCGAGCGACGCTGTGAGAATTTGATCGAACCCTGCATCTAATATACAAAAATAGAAGAGGAAAGGGAAAATATTTTTGGCTTTTCGGATTTTAAGAACTAAGAGAAGCAAATAAATAACCAAAGGAAATATTTTTTGGATTTTCAATTTAGCAAGAAAATAACAAAAAAGAAGAAACCGAAAAAGAGAAAAAGATAGAAAAACAAACAGCAAACCGAAAACTAAAGTAAAGGAAAGGAAAGTGTTTTGGGGTTTTCGAAATTTAAAAGACAAAAACTACAACAAGAAACTAAACCAAGAAGACAAAATATGGATATACAAAGCAAGAACGCATATACCGACTAGAATATATAAATGAGTGAAGTGTCGGTAAGAATACGTACTCCCCCAAGCTTAGGCTTTTGGCCTAAGTTGGGACTCAGTGGTGGCCGCCCCATGGGTTCCACCCTGGTGCATCATAGGTGGGGTAGGTCGGCTCCGGTGGCTGCGACGAGGAAGTCCCTGCGTCCTTGTAGTAGTGCGAGGAGCCTTCCCCAAAATAATTTAGGGTGGATTCCCCTCCAGTTGGTGCAGGCTCTTGCTCAGCTGTATGCTCCTCATGCCCCTCTTGGGACTCCAAATAGGCATCCAGCTCCTTTTCCACAAATGTCCATCCTCCCCTGGCATCATGGTTAAACAAAAGAGGAGATGGGAGACGAACTAGTCGCTCAGAGTTAGAAGCAAACAACAATTCATAAAACATGTTATCGATGGTGGAGGAACGGGTGACAAAATGATGAAGCTTCATGGAATGAATATCAAGTCTAGAATCTGAGAAATTAATATCAGTTGGATCAATTCTTAAACCGGAGTAAGAAAGCAAATGTGAGGCAATAAGGCCTCCATAGAACGGTCCTTTCACACTATTGGTGGAAAAACACTGAGCAATCAAAGCACCAATATTGTAGGTTTTATTACCAGTGAGTGCAGCATCAAGAATGACCAAGTCAGGAGTTGAAATCTTGCTTGCATTGCCTCTTGCCAAAATACCTCTAGAAATATAGTGAGCAAGATACCTGACGGCAGGAAATTGAATATTCCAAATCCTACCCTTGTCGGCAATGCGGTTCTTTCCTTGGAAAAATTCTAGGAAGAGGGACTTGAACTCCCTAGAATCCTCCTTAATCCTGCGGGAGGTTCCCCAACTTGGAACCTTAATCTCCCTGCAAAACTCAGAAAGTTGCATGCCCACAACTTTGTGGTAAATGTTGAATGACAAAGTGGGATTATCTCTTGAATTGTGGAATTTAAAACTTTGTACAAATGACATAGTTAATTTTGTACATTGTGGAAGCTCATCAGCTACAAAATGCTCCAATCTTGCATTAGAGATTAGCTCATTGAAATCCTCTAGAATACCTGTAGCTCTCAGGAAATCCTTGCAATGGAAAATTGAAGGATTCACAGGTTCTTCACGCTCAACCTCCATAACCTGAGGTTCAACTAAACTTGTTGGCAGAAATGGAGGATTTCCATAGTCATACCAAGCCATCTTCTTATTCTGAAATTTTTAACAAACCTCATAAAACTTGATTTTAGAATGAAAAATTCATGGGTAATACTATAGGAACTATAAGAGAGCTAAACCATGCATCAAAACTAATTAACAAGTTCATACACAAGCATGCAAGCTCACTAAAAAAGTCACCTACAGCAGCAAAATACTCAAGATATACTAAACCATTCAAAATTTTGAATGGATAGACGGAGGAGTCACATACCAGAGAGCAAATGATCCAAATATCAGCAGAAATGATGGGCTGAGCAAGTAGATCAAAAATCTCGAGCGAGAACAGCAGGAACACGGGTTTGGGCAATGGTGGAGTGAAAAGTCGAGAGAGAGAAAGAATGGGGAGGAAGCTCACCGTGTGGGTGGCCTGGTGGGCCCCAGGTGCCACCCAGGCGCGGCCAAGGCTTGGCCATGACCAGGGGTCACCTGCCCACATGGTGGGTCCACCTGGACAGCCTCTTGTGCTGCAGGGCCCCATTTTATCCATAAAAGTTTTCCAGAATTTTTTGGCAACTTTGATTTCAGGATATTTTCAGGGTTATAAAATGACTTGAAATCTCAAAAATGAATTTTAAAAAGATGCAAAATCAAGCAAACACTAAAATCACAGAAGTGCTACACAATCATCAAAACAAAAATAACATGGAAATCATGGTTTCATGTATATAAAAGAAATTTGAGAACAAGGTTGATCAAGTCTTGCTTCAAGCTTATTTTATATAACACCAAATTTTGAATTCCACCAAACAATTATGTTACCTCATACTTGATGGCTATCGTCCCAAACATCAAAAATTGATATTCCTTGTGATGATCATATATGGGACAATCAATATCTCCAATCTTGACGGTTTTAACATTTGCAATAGAATTTAAACCATAAACCTTGTCAACCTTCTTTGGAGAATAAACCGTGTGCTCTTTGTCATTAACATTAAAAGTATCATTCCCTTTGTTGCAGTCAATAACAGCCCCTGCAGTATTTAAGAAAGGTCTCCCAAGAATAATAGACATATTATCATCCTCAGGCATATCAAGCACTACAAATCAGTTAAGATAAGACAATTATTAGTCACTTGAACAGGAACATCCTCACAAATGCCATTAGGAACTGCAGTTGATTTATCAGCCATTTGTAAAGAAATATCAGTGGGTATCAATTTTTTTCAAGTAAAGCCTCTTATAAAGAGAGAAGGGCATAACACTTACTCCTGCACCAAGATCACATAAAGCAGTTCTAACATAATTATTCTTAATTGAGCAAGGAATAGTCGGGATACCTGGGTCTCCAAGCTTCTTTGGGATTTTGCAATTAAAAGAATAATTAGCAAGCATAGTGGAAATCTCTTCAGTAGGAATTTTCCTTTTGTTAGAAACAATATCTTTCATGTATTTGGAATAAGGAGGCAGTTTAATAGCATGAGTCAAAGGAATTTGCAAAAAGAGAGGTTTCATCCACTCACAAAATTTATTATAATGCTCTTCTTCCTTTGATTTATAATTCTTGTTAGGGAAAGGCATAGGCTTTTGCACCCAAGGTTCCCTTTCACTACCATGCTTCCTAGCAACAAGTTCTTCCTTATTATACTTCCTATTTTTAGGAGGTTTTTTAGGTTCTTCACCAGTTTCTTCTTTATTAGGTTCATTGTCTTTATTAGTACCATTAACAAGTTCATTATCATCATCAGTTTCAGCATCAGAGATAGAAATATTATTAGCATTTCTACAACAGGTTCTTTATCAATTTCCAACTCATTAGTCTCTCCTACTTATTTATGCTTCTTCTTTTTCTTTTTCTTTTTCTTAGGAGGACTAGCAATGTTATTCTCAGCTAATTGAGACTCTTGTTCAATTCTTTTAGGATGTCCCTCAGGATATAAAGGATCCTGGGTAGCAGTACCACCTCTAGTTATAAGACCAAAAGCATGTTTATCATCTTTTTTAAAGGTTTTAGCAAGCAAATCTTTTTGCACTTGCAATTTGTTCAAGTTGAGTTTGAACCATGGCAAAATGCTTGGTAAGTCCTTTGACATCATTAGCGGTTCTTTCTAAAACATCATGCAAATTTTTAACGATATAATTTTTTTCTTGAAGTTGATTCTGAACTTGAGTGTTGAAATGAGTTTGCTTAATAATAAAATTATCAAATTCATCCAAACATTGATCAGGAGGTTTCCTATAAGGAACATCACTAGCATTAAAATCAAGAAGAGAGTGTACCTCTACCATAGGGGAATGAGTGATAGGCTCACATAACGCTTCAATAGGTGGTAGATTTTTAACTTCTTCAGCTTTAATAGCTTTCCCCTTCAGAGATTTCTTTGCTTCCTGCATAGTTTCAGAATTTAGCATATGGATGCCCCTCTTCTTTGATGTCTGAGTCGGCACTGGTGGTGGCATTGGCGGCTGTTCGGGTGTAGACCAATCATCATGATTCCTGCTTATTTTAGCCAATAATTCTTCGGCTTCATTTGGAGTCCTTTTCCTGAAAACACAACTAGCACAACTATCCAGATATGTTCTAGAGTCATCTGTTAGTCCATTATAAAAAAATCCATGAGCTCATTTTTAGGTATCATGTGTCCAGGCCGAGCCCTGAGTAAGGCACAAAACCACCCCCAAGCTTTGGGTAGATACTCTTTCTCAATTTGTTTAAAATTGAAAATTCTTTGCAAAGCAGCATGTTGCACATGAGCAGGATAATATTTTTCAAAGAAGATTTTTACCAATTCATCAAAGCTTTTGATGGACCCACTAGCTAAATTGTTAAACCAATTTTTAGCTTCATTTTTCAATGAAAAGGGAAAAAAGCTTTGTTATGTAATAACCTTGTTTCTTCTTGTCGTCAGAAAACAACCTACTCAAAATAGTGAGTTTGTTCATGTGTTCTATAGCATTATCATTTTCTTTTCCATAAAAGGGTTCATTTTCAACAATAGATATGAGTGAAAATCAACAGAAAAATCATAATCCTTTTCCTTAATATTAATAGGAGACGTGGCAAACTCGGGATCATGAGCAGTTTTATAATTCATAGCATGTTTTTCAAGAAGTTTTCCGTATCTCAGGATCGGAAGTGTCAATATCCATGCTTGCTCTAATAAATTCATCATCAATTTCAACATAAGCATCATCATGATAACTACTACCATAATTCGCTCTCTCAAGAGAGGCAGCAGGTGTAATGGCATTTTCATTAGGATTTTCATCAAATTCAATTTCTTTAGATTTAGCAACCATAGAATCTGAAAAAGGACCTAGAGAGCCAGACCCATGTAGTATAGTTGAAGCATCATCAAATTCATCAAACACAGTATCAGAACTAGCAGAAGCAACATGTGAAGTGTGCGGTGGTGGTGGTGGTGTAACAAGCTTATTCAAAATAGTAGGTGAATCAAAAACGGCTTTAGAGTTGAGAGAAGTACCTTTCCTTGTAGTGGAAGGTAGTATTGGAAACTTAGGATCACGCTTATCCTTCATAATGAAGAATAGATTGCAGCAGACAGAATAACTCCCAAGTGAACTTATAAATAAAGCTATGCTCCCCGGCAATGACGCCAAAAAATAGTCTTGATGACCCACAAGTATAGGGGATCAAAACAGTCTTCGAGGGAAGTAAAACCCAAATTTATTGATTCGACACAAGGGGAGCCAAAGAATATTTATAAGCCTTAGCAGCTGATTTGTCAGATCAGGTGCACCTGGAAAGTAACTCACTTGGTGCAATTTATCAGTAGCAACAGTAGTATAATAGCAGCAGTAATAAAGTAACAACAGTAATAATGTAAAAACAACAATAGTAGCAATTGTAGTGACAACAGTTAAAACACTGTAGGCATGGGAATGTAAATACGGGCGATGCCTGGATGAGATAGTTCATGAAATAATTAATCAAGGCAACATGCAGATAAACAAATAAACAATATCGAGGTGCTAAATAAACATAGGCATGTATTCCGTAGGTAGTCATGCGTGCTCGCAATGAGAAACTTGCACGACATCTTTTGTCCAACCATCCCGTGTCAGCGGGGCCTTTATGAGGAACCGAAAGGTATTTAAGGTACTCCTTTTTACAAAGTACCGGAGCAAAGCATTAACATTCAATGAATACATGTGATCCTCAAGTCAAAACCATCCCCTTCGGTTGTCCCAAAAGCTGTCACTTTGGGGCCTCGGGTTCCGGGCAATAACTGGTGCAAACAACTTGTAGATATGATCCAAAACAACATTTATCATAATATGTTCAGATCTGAAAACATGGCACTCGGTCCCTAAGTGTCAAGCATTAAGCACACCAAGTTGCAACAACGATAAAAAGCACTCTCACACATACTAGGCATCATGCCCTAACAATCTGACATCTTATTGCATGAACAATCTCATCCAATACCTAACATCCCCTCAGCCTACAGCGGGGAATTACTCACACATGGATGGGGGAAACATGGTTGGTCGATGGAGAGGCGGTGGTGATGACGACGGCGATGATCTCCCCTTCAATCCCCGTCCCGGCAGGGTGCTGAACAGGAACTTTTGGTCCCCAAATTAGGTTTTGAGGAGGCGGCGGCGCTTTGTATCTTTTAAAAAAAATGATCGGGGGTTCTGGCATTTCTAGGTCGAACGAAGTAAATAGGCGAAACGGGCGTCGCCAGCCGAGCCACCACCTGGCCAGGTGGGCCCAGGCGCGGCCAGCCCTGGCCACGGCCAGGTGGCGTCTAGGGGCTGTGGCTAGCTCCCGCAGTCCCCCTTCCGTAGGTCTTTTGTAAAAATATAATTTCTGGAATTTTGCCAGATTTTTCCGAGAACTTTGATTTCTGCACAAAAATAAGACACCAAGGCAATTCTGCTGAAAACAGAGTCAGTCTGTGTTGTTCCATTCAAATAATGCAAATTAGAGGAGAAACAAAAGTGTTTGGAAAAGTAGATACGTTTTGGACGTATCATCGTGCGATATTAGATCTACGTGTAGGAGATGTTTTCTCAAACCATGAGATTAGAAACAAACAAATTTCCCACGGGAAAATTCCACAGGAAATTATGTGTTCTCCAAAGGAGGGATGGGGGATTATATAGGAGGAGGTAGAGGGCTAGGGCAAACCGATTTGGGGAAGGATTCCCCAAGCCGACACCCCTCCCCTAGCCAGCTACCGTCCCCAAACTTTAGATGGATTTTGGGTGGGGTCGACCTACTTGGCCACCACCGCCCCAAGGGTATGCCTTGCCCCCCGAGCAAGGTGGGGCAGCACCCCTGGCGCCCTAGACCGGCCGACCCACTTTGGGCCTTTGGCCTATTTGGCCCTTTGGGACCTTAGGTCGCTGGGAAGCCCATGTGACCCTGCCGGCCAATTTTTGGCTATTTATTTTGTCTATTACCCATCCGATAAATTCCCACAATTATGGTACCTCCTATATTAAATCTCGGAACCATTCCAAAATTTAATAATACTTATTTTAATAAGTCCGGACATTGTATGCCCTTTTATTAAAATCCTTGGAACATTTCCACAATCATTAAAACCTATTTTAATGACACCGAGACATCTCATGTCCGCCATTATAATTCTCGAAACGGTTGAAAGAGCATGGTTGCCCCCATATGTGGTTTTGGTAATTAATGACAATCTCTGTGGACTAATCAATGTTTGCTTTCAGCTATACTTGTAGGTTATGTCCATAAGCAATGCTTCAACAAAACGCAGAAGTTTTTGATTGGTCTTTATTTTATTTATCATTCGGCGGGTATGGTCGTCCGTCTTCAACTCTCCTCTTAAAATCAATGAACTCCAGTTGTTGGAGTCAATACCAAAAAGAAGAAGATTATATGTTGATCAAGGCTAAGTGCAAGTTGATCAACACACAAGGCTAGTGAGTACCATGAGGGATCATATGATCTCATGGTATGGTAAGCAATTGTCAATATAGCCTTGTGAACTAACCCATGATCTATGTGCTTGTATTTCTATGTGGGGTTAGGTATTTCTCCATGAGCATGCAACGAAAGGGAGATCCTATGTAGCCCATGGAGGATGGCGTCACGTGGTGATCATCATCAATATAATGGTCAAGTGAAGATATGCCGAAGAGTGCCTCTCCCATATTGGTGTATGGGGGAGCAATATGTGAGTCTTCACCAAGCGGAGCGCAATCAAGAAAGGTGGTCCAACTTGAGAAGGTCAAGATCATCATCGTCTACCTTAAGTGGAATATGCGCAAGGCAAAGGTATGACCTTGATAGGGTTTCTATTTTACCAGTCTCATGATGTTAGTTGAGAGACCGGGTTATAGTATGGATAGTCGTACTATCAAGAGGGGCTCTCGATTGGGTATCTTGATTGTGTTATTCGTAGAGAGCTCAAACCTTTGCATCCTTGGCATCATCTTTATTGGTTCTTATTCGGCTCTTATCTATGTGGATGGTTGGTTCTTGTCGTGCTCGTCATGACAAGCCCAAGTTCTTCGAAAACAGATTTCATATGCTTCTTCTCTTGCGTTTTCAGTTTTGAAGATTTTGCCTGTTCATCCATGTGCAAGGTTTCAATTTTACATTTATTTTCAAAATATCCCTTGCTTGTAGGGTATCTCTTGTCGTCCTCTTTCCAACAAAATTGGATTCACCTCGATCGGAGTTTTCCTGCAAAAGTTATTTAGTTTCTAGATCTGCTATTTTCCCTGAGTCCGGTAGTACCGATGTACTAGCCGGTAGTACCGACTAGACCATGTACGGTAGTACCGGGCCTAGTACCGGCCTACTTCCGAGACCAATTTTTTGGTACCAGATAGCTCATGTTTAAATCCAGAAGTGGCCCAGGAGTTGCTCCGGAAGTACCGGCTTGTCTGCTACTACCGGGCCATTTCCTGAAAGTTCCGGACGGCGCGCAGTTTGGTTTTGACCGTTTGAACTCCAGTTGCCTGCCATCCGGTAGTACCTCCACTTGGGCCGATACTACCGGTCATGCAGGATTCTGCCCGCAACGGTTGGATTCATGGGCATCTGTTTAAAGGGGCTTCTTCCCCAATGGTTCTAACAACCTTTGACACACTCTCTCTCCTCCATTGTTGACATTTTGAGAGCTTGCCTTCTCTCTATTCCTTCATGATTCTTACCTTCATTTAGAGGGAAAAGAGAGAGGAGATCTAGATCTACCATTCCACCAAGGCATATCTCCTCTAAGTGAGGGGAAGCATTTAGATCTAGATCTTGGAATTGCTTTGTGTTTCTCCTTTGTTTCTTCCTCTCAAATCCCTCCCTAGTATTAGTTGCTTTGGTTAGATTTCGGAGAGAAGGACTTGAGCACTTAGTGTGTTCTTGCCTTTTGCATTTGGTGCATAGGTTTGAGTTTCCCACAGTGATACGTGGGATTGAAGTTTGAGAAGCTTGTTACTCTTGGGTGCATTGTGTTCCCAAGAGCTTGTGCCCCTTGGGTGCATTATGTATCCTAGACGGTTGGTGGGTCTCATGAAGATCTTCGAGTTGTGAACCTTCGGGAAAGCTAACGGGAGTCTTCCTTGTGTGGAGTTAGGCCCGGGTAAATTGTACATGTTTGGGCAATGCCCTCAAGTCGACCTCATAGTGGATGAGTGATGTCTACTACACGCTTCTATTCTTGTAGACTCTGTTGGGCCTCCAAGCGCAGAGGTTTGTAGGACGGCAGCAAATTTCCCTTAAGTAAGTAACCCAAGGTTTATCGAATCCACGGGAGGAATAGGTTGAATGTATCCCCTCTCAAACAATCATGCAATTAAGATACAAGAAGTCTCTTGTGTCCCCAACACACCTACAATTGTCAGTTGTATAGGTGAACTAGTTCGGCGAAGAAATGTTAAAATATGGGTAATGTGGATGGTAAATGGTGGTTTTGTAATTCTGTAATAAAAATGACAGCAAGCGAACAAGTGGCAAAAGTAACTAAAACGGTGTATCAATGCTTGGAAACAAGGCCTAGGCTTCATAATTTCACTAGTGACTAACTCTCACATCATTAACATAATTAAACACATGATATTTCCCACAAAAATATGCAAGGTATACGTTACTCGGAGGTCATTCTTTCATGGATCAAATAGGATGAGAATTGCGTAGGGCTAGAAAAGCACACCTTAAAGTTCGTATTCCACATCTAGGGAGAATGCAACCCTGCCACTTTCATCATCCAAAGATAGTACTAACAAACACCACAACCCATCTCTTGAATAGTCTCTTTCTAATACATCTACGGCACACACACTATCACTTTTGCACCATGGAGATTATACTAAACACAAGCATCAAGAAACCTCAAGATCTATTCAATCCAACAATAATAAAAAACAAACTCATGATGAAGATCCCTCTAAGCTATTATCCATAGTCACACACGACACCCACGCTGTCACCATGGCACCGTGATCACAACGGTGACTCTGGAACTTATACTAGATGACACCACTTCAACAACAACATATCCATTATATAAAGGGAAACTTCATGTATTCAACTATATCAACAAAGCTCATGATCACAATGAAGATCACATCATGGGAGAGAGAGATAACTACATAGCTACTTGTACAAGCCTCAGCCCCGATGAGGGACTAATCCCTCCTCATCGCGGGAAGATGCGGTGTCAATGGAGATGGCTTTCGGAGGTTGATCCCCGTCCCGGTAGGGTGCCGGAACAGGAACAATCTGACCCCCAAAACTTGTCGGCGATGGCGGCGGAGATCTGTATCGTATTTGGGGAAATCCTTCGGGGCGCATCACTTTTAGGTCAGAAGGGTTTTTATAGGCGTCGGGGGCGGCCGAGGAGATGCTCAAGGGCCAGGGCGGTAGGGGGCCACATCCCCCTCAGCTAGCGGCTGGGGGTAGCCCTGGGCCTCTCTCGGGGTCGTCCTTTGGGCCCCGGACTTCATTTCTTCAATAAACAATCCCCGTAAATTATCGTCCAATTCCGAGAATATTTCCAGAAGTAACTTTCTGCAACAAAAATAGGGAACTAGCACTGGGCATCTTGTCAATAGGTTAGTTCAATAAAATGCCTCAAAATGATACAATATGATAGTAAGAACATATGCCATTGATATAAAACAAGGATTGAACAATCAAAAATTATACATACGTTTGACACGTATCAGCATCCCCAAGCTTAGCTCCTACTCGTCCTCGAGTATGTAAGTGACAAAAAAGAATAATTTTTTATGAGACATGCTACCAACACAATCTTGATCAAGATAGTAATGTAAAACACATGATGTAATAAGATGATCCAAAACAATTGTCTATAGTTGATATAAAGCAAACAATGAGTAACCAAGTTGCATTATCTAAGCAAAACCTTTCATGAATAGTAATTTGGAGACATGAAAGCATAAAGATTGACATAACATGTAAGTTCTCAAGGTAATATTTTCTTGTCAAAAGTGTTTGAGATCAACACAAAGGAAGATGTAAGTTTCAGCATTGCTTCAACTTTCAACATGCTTATCTCATGGATAAAGTCAACATAAAGAATCATGATTAAGCATAAAGATATAATATAATCAACTGCACCTAGGGTTAGTGTTACAGGTTTCCTTTGAGTAGATGGAGAGAAAAGGAAAACTGACTCAACATGAATAGTAAAAGAAAGGCCCTTCGTAGAGGGAAGCATGGATTAATCATGTGCTCGAGCTTTTAAGTTTTAAAAACAGAAGTAAAACAATTTTGAGAGATGCATACTTTCGTCAACAAATCTATAGCAGAAAAATCCATTAGTCCCCCATGCCAAGCAAAGGTTTTAGACTTTCGAGAGCGGCTAAATAATTAGAGGAATGATTACACTCCCCGTTCTCCTTTTGTTCCACTAGCCATAGGTTACCGATTTCTCGAGTATTATGTGTGAAGGAGATGCAGTGGGTTATATTTATATTTTCATGAGACACGAGGTCTCTTGTCAGCTCTCTTGCAAATTTAAATGAGCACGAGTTCCAAAGTCATCAGGTGAAAGGGGAGAAATGACTCTGCTTGATATAGGATATAACAAACTTCCCTACCACTTCCTCATGAGCTAAAAACAAAGGCGCAAAAAGGAATATTTTGAAGGTTTAAATATATCACATGACAAATTTACTTGGAATGGCATGAAGTACCATGTATGGGTAGGTATGGTGGACACTGCTGGAAAGATATTTGGCTCAAGGGTTTGGATGCACGAGCAGTATTCCTGCTCGGTACAGAGTTTTGGGTTAGGAAAAGGATATCAAAGCAAACAAGTAACAATAACTGGTACAAGAATGACTATACGACATACATTAAGCATAAACACAAGACTCCAGGGGCGGAGCCAGCTCCCGGCGACCCGGGATAGCTGCCCGGGCTCGTCTGGCGACTCTCCATTAGGGATTAGCTTAATTACAGTGCTTAGCAGTAATTTTTCATGGGGCAGCACTAGCCAACGTACATGTGTATTGGGTTTGCCCCGGCTCCATGAGTATCCTAGCTCCGCCACTGCAAGACTCCATATTGTCTTCCTTGTCAACCAAACAATCATCTGATGAAAATACTTACAAGTATGGGAAACTATATAAATTCAAGCTTTAACAGTAGTTCATCACTAATGAGTCTTAATTAAATAACCAGCAAGTTCAAACATTTTAATTTACTTAATACCTCAAAACAATTGAGAAATATCAAATTACCCAAACATGAAGATCTACAAGACTATGCAGCCTTTTCTTTGTACCCACATGCACATCATTCTTTTGCTATAACCATCAACCAAGCAACCAAGAACAACTCCCTCAGCAAGTATAAGTGAAACACAAGAGAGTTAAACATAAGCAACTAGAATCTCTAAACAAGATAAAAGCTAAAAGCGAGAGCTTACTAGCAAACGAACAATAGCTAAGAATACTCAAAAAGTAAACTGGAAAAACAAGAGTATTCTAATAAAAATGTGGAGCGTGGCTCTCTCTGCCAAACAAGCATGATATGATCTAACATTGTAATGAACAGCAAAACAAAACAAAAACAAACTGAAAGCAAAATAAATAGACGCTCCAAGAATAGCACATAATATGTGAAGCAATAAAAACATAATTTCAACGAGGATGACCTGATAGTTGTCGATGAAGAAGAGGGGATGCCTTGGGCATCCCCAAGCTTAGACGCTTGAGCCTTCTTGAATATCCAGGGGGTGCCATGGGGGCATCCCCAAGCTTGAGCTTTTATCCATTCTTCATCTTCTTGCATCATCCTCTCTCGTGAAACTTAAAAACTCACTTCACACAAAACTTCTCATCAACTGATTAGAGGGGTTAGTACTTGTAAAATAAAATCCACTTAGGTGCCATAGAGACACATTGCAAAAACTTGATTTAGCATTAGCTAGTGTTTACTAAGCCTTATTGTGGCACTCCACCTTTGAAGGACGCGAAATACCACAAATAACACTCGTAAAGAGGCGAACGCAAATAAAGGCATAATCTGTCAAAACAGAACAGGCCCAAACCGCTCGTGGCTCGTTCTGGTGGAAAGATATCTTCAGTTTAATTAACATCTACAGAAGCATCACCACAACCAAAGTTGGTAATGGTGAATTGACCCTCTTTTGGAAGGATTTCTGGAACAGCAACGAACTCCTCTGTGACACGTTCCCACATTTGTATTCTTTCGTGCTGAATGAAGATGTCTCGATTGCTGAAATGGCAGGTGACACTGACCTCCATAATATGTTTGCCTTGCCTCTGTCAGTACAGGCCTTCGAGGAGCACACCCAAATGAAGCCTTTGCTCGCCACGGTTTCGGAAAATCCTCTTGATACCGATGTCCGATGCTTTGCTTGGGGTAATACTGAATATTCATCAGCTAAGTACTACAGATTCATCTTTGCTCGAGCACCTCAAGACAAAGCACTTGATCTTGTTTGGAAATCTAAAGGGTTACCAAAGCTGCGTGTCTTTCTCTAGCTGCTGATTAATGACCGGCTAAACACAAAAGATCTGATGACTAGGAAGCATTGGTATCTAGAGGAGGGAGTAAATTGTGTTTTTTGCTCGATGCAGGTACTAGAGACACGAGACCATCTGTTCTTCGAATGTCCTTTCGCTGTTAGGTGCTGAGATGCAGTAAACATCAACTGGAACTATCAACTTGCGGTGTCTCCGAGGATTATACTTGCTGCTCAGTCTTTTATTGGGCCCTGTTTCATGGAAGTGCTAGCATGTGTGGCCTGGAATGTCTGGAAATCAAGAAATGATCTCATCTTCAACAAAGAACATGCAACCTTCTGAGGATGGAAGGCTAAATTCAGGCACGATATCCTGCTCCATCAATATAGAGTGAAGGCAAACCTAGTTGCCCCTCTCCTAGCCTGGACTAGAAATACTATTTTGTAACCATGTATTCTTGGTTCATTTTTGACCCCCATTGAACTCGTTCCTCATGTAACAAGAGGTGTCACCTCTTCGGTGACCCCTCTTTCATTTTATTAGTAAATTTACACCATAGGGGATTCCCCTGCGGTAATGGGTGTCAAAGAAGCACTTACGTAGCTCAAATCAGAAAACTTAAAACTAATGAAAGATAGATAAATGTATCAGTCTTGCCGTAAAACAATTCCAGAAAAAGATCGCGTTCTGGGATTTTTCAAGATTTTCTGTAACAGGCGCACATAATCTGTTTCTAGACAGCAAATCAACACCTCGCACTTTCAATGCGTTAGAGGATACTTCTTGGCACAAAAACCAAAAGAAAAAGATACAATGGAGTTGCTACAGAGGTAAAAACAACCATGACTCAAGAAAGCAAAAAACAAACTGAAAGAAAAATGGGTTGCCTCCCATTCGCGCTTTTCTTTACCGCCTTTTAGCTAGGCTTATTAATTTAAGGGTTTATTACTCCCGTGCCCCTTATTCCTTTGTTGTGCTCAGTTTTCCCCACGCTCTAACATTTTTCTCACTTTTCCCCATTCCCTTACCTAAAAATCTCACGAATGCCCAAAGTGGATGTTATCGTCTGGTCTGTTAACTCTGACGTGTGGGGCCGCGTGGGACTCTGATGGCTATCGCTCGTTGGACCTGACAAGTGGGGCTGCGTTTCTGTGGCTATGTTGGTTGGGCCGTTGTTGATAATAAATTGAGCCTGCTATCGACTGGATCAGCCTTTTATGCATGCGCGGCTTTTGCATCGACGCACGCATCAAGTCACGCACGCATTGACCTGCTCGCATGCATGCGCGCCGGCACGCACACATCGATCCACGAATGGCTGCTTCCCTCCCTGGCTACGCCGTCGCGCATTGATCCATGAATGGCTCGATTCAGTCGCTCCGCCATGCATCGATTCATGCATGCACGCAGACGCGCAGACTCAATTCATTTGCCACGTCATTTCACGCATCGAGTCACGCACTCACGCATTGAGTCACGCATTGATGCAGTGTGTAAACGGTCAAAAGCCTAGGATAGACACGGATCGACACCACGGCTCGATCCAGTGTGAAAAACAACATTTCCGTGTACCTCCCCTCTTCCTCTCCCCGGCTATTTAAACCACCCCTCGTTGCCTCTTTCTCTACACATCCATTTCATCTGCGCGTCCTCCCTTCTCTTCTTCACCAAAAGCCAAAGCTCGCAGCGACGCCAAGATGCAGTACAACGGGCCGACTTTCCGCGAGCCACCCACTGTGCCGGAGATGAGGTACCCCGCCGGAGTCGTCGTCGAGACCTCGCTCCGCATGTGGGTGATCTCACGCTGGAGGGGTGGTCGTGGGCTTGCCCACTGCTTCCTCCGTGTGGGCTTTGCCCACCTCCCACCGGGCTCGCCGATCATGTTCCGCCTCGAGGAACTGCGTCCCCACTCCAACGTGCTACCAGAGGGGCTCGTCGCCCACTTCTCCAACAGGTTCGATGCCTACTATTTGCTTGGCCAGGTGTTTTGGTGTGGGTGTGAGTTCATCACATTCACAACCTACAACATCTTCACCGACGTGGACATCATCTTCCCCACCGCCAATCACATGCACATGCTCCTGTACTATCTCGGCGAGGACGGCCAGGAGGAGGAGTGAAGACGGCGGTGAAGCCAAGCCATTGTTGCCCTAGCTAGTGCCGTAGCTAGGGTTTATTTATCTTTTTCTTATGTCATGTCAGTCGTGAGGGTGTGTTGCCCTATCTATCTATCTATCTATCTATCTATCTATTTATGTGGTGTTATATTTAAGAACTTGTATTTCGCTTTATTTATTTAAATTGTGCGTGTCATATTAATGGTGTGTTATATTTTACTTATTTTAGTCATGTATTGTTATATTTTATATTTTATTTGTCCCAAGTTTTAGGCACGGCTAATTAACGTGGGAGAAACTAAACAAACTAACTAAAAATGAGAATAAGGTGTCAAAACATATTTATGAACTAAAAAAGTAATCAAACTAAATGGGGTACCCAACTAAAAGAACATATTGTGTTGCAAGTGCACGGCTGCTAGTTTGTCAAAAGGGAAAAAGAAAGGAACTAAAAAACATTATTTTTTGCATTTTTGGGAACCCTTTGTATTTTACTAGTTTGTCAACAAACAAGAAAAGAGACATCTTTTAAAAAGCACCTACGATTAAGGGAAATAAAATTAATGAAAGCAAAAAAAGAAAAATCCTCGAGGGAATAGAAGAGCTTGGGCAATCAAATTAATGAATGCTCTTTGACTCGTAGAAAGGAAATAAATCAAAAGTAAAAGGACAAATGAAGCCGTCGTTAAAAAAAAAACAAAGGAACAGAGGCATCGCTTGTTTGTGGGCCTCATTTATCCTTTGTGGGCCTATCACAGCTTGATTCTATTTGGGGATGAAAAGTAGGCTTTTTTTCTACCACTCGGTGTAACTGACGAACTAAATAGAGGCATGGTTTTTTCTCGCATTTCAGGCACACACTGAAATCCATTGCATTAAGCTTCCATGACATGGATTAAGCTAAACAGTAACAACAACCACACTGAAATTCGACCACTACTTGTTCAACTAACAAATAGCAAATTATTGTTACAACACATGATAAAGCAAATGATTCTACTCATCACATATATATTTGATCTTCTGCAACTTAGCCCTCAAGTTGAAATTCTGTTGCTTCATCAGATCCCTGTCCTTCTCTGCCTTTTGCCTCCAAAACTTGTGCATGTTGGAAGTTGATGCATCCAGTTTGTTCTTCTCCTCTAGTTCAGCTCTTGCATCAAGAAGAGCTTGTTCAGCTTTGGCCTTCAGGGATAGTGTAGCCTGCTTTTCCTCAACCACCTTCTTCAGCTCATCTTGGGAATTCTTCAAGTCACGATGAAGCTTTGTAATCTCATCTTGGTACTTCCACTTTGATTCAACAACGCTTAAGGCTTCACGGACTCTAGCATCTTTGATTTGCCCATGCATTTCCCACAACTTTGTCAAGGATTTGGACAACACAGGTGGCCACACATCATCAACCCAGTGCACAAAGTCACAAGTTTCTCCACTCTACAATGCATGTATCAGACAAGTTTATGTTACTAATTTACACAAAAACAAATGATCATGCTGAATGTCAAAGGAATTCAGAGAATTGGAAGAATGAAGTCGAGTGATTTTGCAGAGCAACAGATCGAGCTAAACTCACGGCTCGTGCTAACTATCTAAACAGACTATGAAACTGAAAGCTAAACTGAACCTGAATACTAGATTATTTAACAAACATCTCAAGTTGAAATACTCTAAATTTTTTCAGATTTTTCACGTACCATCTGAAAGAACAAGCTATGCCCGAGATGTCGCCTAGAGGGGGGGTGAATAGGCGATTAACACTTTTTTTAATTAGGGGCTTGATAATTGCGGAATAAAACTATGTGTTTAAATTAACAAGCCAACAACCTAATATACTAGGTTTGCCTAAGTGCACCAACAACTTATGCTAAGCAATTTAACAACACGAGGATAGCAAGATATATAACTTCAAGCACGAAGGCTATCACAAGGTAAATTGCATAAGTAAAAGCTCGGGTATAGAAATAACCGAGGCACGCGGAGACGAGGATGTATTCCCAAGTTCCTCCTTGTTAGGGGAGTACGTCTCGTTGGAGGGGTGTGAGCTCGCCACAAGAGGCCTACTCAAGATGCTACAAAGGCCTCACCCTATTCTCCGATGAACCGCACCCAAGGGATTGGTTCACCTTCCACTATCGGAATCCTTCGGGGCGGATTCCGGAGCCCTTTACAACTTCTCTTGGGGCACACACCCACAACTCAATTGGGGGCTCCCAAATCGTGCCGAAGCTTCACACCTCGAAGTCTTCGCGGCACCTCCAAACCGTCTAGGGTACATGATGCACCCAAGAGGCACAAGCTCTTGGGAACACAATGCACCCAAGAGTAACAAGCTTCTCAACGTCGATCTGTCGGAGAACTGTCCTAGGAACTGGGTGTGTCTCACGAAGGATCGAGTAAGGGGCTGAACACGGAATCAAACAACCCTCAACGTGCCACGGCAACGGTGCTCGCCTGGATCGTCGCGGGGAAGCACTGCAGAGAGGAACACGCCGTATTACCCAGGTTCAGGGGCCTCTAGGTGAGGTAAAACCCCTACGTCCTGCTTGGATTGTATTGCACTTGCTTGGAGAGGTTTCAGTACAGAGCGAGCTTGGCGAGCTCGAGGTGGCTACAATGGCTAACCCTAGATCTTGAGCTTGGGAACTCTGGAACCCTAGCAACTCTCAATCTTGGAACCCTTTGCCCCAACGTGCCCCCCCTCCTTTTATAGGCGTCTTGGACCTCTTCCGCCCAAACATTTGGGCGGGAAGGGTTATCACATAGCGACGAAGGAGAAGGCAGGGTGCACGACAAAGGTAGAGTCCATGGACGCGGTCCATGGCAGGGAGCGGCGTCACCAAAGCTGGAAAAGCCACCGGCCAGCCGGACGGTGGGCTGGCGCCGCTGAGGTGGGAGGTGTCCCACGGTGACGTCGCCCTTGGAGCGTAGCTGCAGACGGTTCCCTTATCACCAAAACGGCAATACTTGTTGTCCGCTTTGCTTGGTGCTGCTTTGTTGACCGCTTTATACATGGAAACGACAACTGCGGCGTCGTCGTCACCGCGCGCAGACGCGCGCGTCACTCTGCACATGGGCGCAGAGCCCATGTGCGCTCTGCCGCGGAGGCAGAGCTGGCTTCGTGAGGAAGGAACCCTCGCCGAGGGAGGAAACCCTTGGCGAGGCCTTCCGCTTGGTCCTTAGCAGAATTTGCAGGTGGCATCCGAGATGCCCTCTCAAGGAGAGGTCCCTTGCCGAGGGAAAAAAACCTTGGCGAGGAGGAGAGGTCCCTCGCGAGGGAAAATCCTCGCAAGGCTCGCCAGGCTTGGAGAGCCTGGTCCTTAGCGAAATCTTCTGAAGAACGTTGTGGGCCCTGGCAGGCCGGCCCGTGGTATCCTGGTTTCCACTGTGCCGACAGTAGCCCCCGGGCCCGCGATGGGCACGCCGAAGCCCATGGACGCAGGTGAAACGTTGGGGGCCCAACGATGGCTGCCGGGGCCGTGACACGTGGGGCGCAGCGGTTGCGCCCGCGGTGACGATCTCCTCGTCTTCAACGGGCAACTCGCTGGGGCCCGCCACGTCCTTGGTTTTTGGCCAATAAAGCCTGCGCGCGCAGGCAGCGCCCGTCACTTCTCCCATAACTCCTCCGCACACTTCTCCCAACGCCTCCATCTCCTTCTTCCCAGAGCACTCCGCCTCCAAGATCTTCATCTCCACCGCAGCGATGGCGCCCAAGAAGGCAACCGATCTGGCGAAAGGAAAAGCCACGATGCAGGCCGGCATGTCTGCAGCGGCGGCGCGAGGAGCCGCACTCGAGGGGGCGCTGCCGCAGTCCCGCGTTGGCGCGGCGGCGATTGCAAAGGTGCGCTACCTGGCGGCCGCGAGCACGAACGAGCACGGTGCCACCGAGATGAGGCCGGCCGGCAGCAGGCTCCCCGAGGGGTACTACCCCATCTTCCTCCATACTCTCTATGCCGGTCTTGTTCCTCCCTTTTCCGATTTTCTCTTGGCAATTCTGGAGGCGTACCAGATCCAACTTCTTCATCTTCATCCCAACTCCATCCTTATCCTCGCCATCTTCGCCTACCTCTGCGAGGCCTACGTTGGCATCCGTCCCTCGGTGGCGCTCTTCTACAGCTTCTACTCCCTCCGGAGCACCGCGTCAAACGAGCGGCTTGGATGTGTCTCCTTCCGCATCGCTGCCGCTAGAAGCGAGAACTACATTCCCATCGCATGGTGTGGTGAGAATGCCATCACCAAGGTGACGAAGAAGGTGGAGGACTTCTGCCGGCGGTGGTTCTTCATCGACACCAAGGGGGGCCACCCTCTCCTGGAGGTACCCGTGGCGCCGCCGAGGAAGTGGGCGCGCTGGGCGAGCATAGACTTCGAGGGCCCGAAGCTTGATGCGGTGTACGAGTGCATACGGAGGCTTCGTGTTGGCGGGCTCACCGGCCAGATGGTGGCGAAGGACTTCACGAGGCGCCGCATCGCCCCCCTCCAGTGGCACTCAGAGCCAGTGTGGCGGTACACGGGCAAGGAGGACAGGATGCGCTTGTGCCAGGACAACTTCAAGCGAGAGGTGTTGTACCCAATCATGGGGGTCCTCTTCGCCACGACAGACATCCCGGCCCCCACCAGCGAAGAGGCCAGACGCTCTTCAACTTTGTTGAAGAAAGCGTGGAGGGGCATCGCAGGCGCATGCCTGTGTTCGACGAGTGGGGCATCGTGCCCGCAGGGCACCGCGGGCCCCGCAGCAACCTGTGGGCGGCGGAGCCGGAGCACATGGACGAGTCGCCAGAGCCGGACGAGGGAGAGGACTCTGGCAAGGACGTGGCCTCGAGAGGTGCCGACCCCTCTGGCGAGGACGAGGCCTCAAGAGGCGCCGACCCCTCGGGAGGCGACGCGGGCTCCTCAAGGAGCGCACTGGCTGGCGAGGACCTCCATGTGATTTCCTCCAGCGATGACGAAGGTGCCTTCTGCATGGTTCGCTCCCGACCCGCCACGGAGGAGGAGAGAAGCAGCGGCGCGGGGGGACGCTGCAAGCCCCGCACCAAGGCCATCGACGACCCGAAAGCCGCCGCCGTGGGGGGGTGCTCCTCGCGAGGAGGCACGAGCGCCTGAGGAGGAGGCCAGGACGACCAGCCCCCAGCCGCCGAAGGCGAAGAAAAGGGTGTGGAAGATGGCCGGCAGGTAAACCCTGGTTCCCCTTTTTTCTTTAGGGTTTTTGCTCCTGAATATCTTCCTGAAGGATTCTCGTTTGCCTTTCTATTCAGCAATCTTGCGGCGCCGAAGAGGCGGCGGCTCCGCAAGCTTGGAGAGACCGCCAGCGTCGCCGCGGAGACACCTGTGGCTGACGAGCCGCAGCAGGTGGCTATTCCTCCCGCGGGTGAGCACCGCGCGGAGGAGGTGGTTGAAGAGGCGGCGCCGTCGCCGGCTCGGGCTGCTACTCCTCCCACGGGTGAACGCCGCGCAGAGGAGGTGATCGAAGAGGTGGCGCCGTCACTAGCTCGGGCCGCCACTCCTCCCGTGCAGCAGGCGGCGACGGAGGAGGAGAGAGCGGATGAAGAGATCATCATGGAGCCGCCTCCTGAGGTGGAGGAGGCTCCCGCAAGAGGGGCTGACGCGCCCGAGACCGCGGCAGGTGCGGCCTCCACGGAAGGGGCGGGAAGCGCCCCCCTTGAGCCTGAGGTGGAGGCGTCCCTGGAGCTCACGAACGCTGGAGCCGGGGGCGAGAGGACGCTTAGCCCCCAGAGGGCTCTTGACGTGGGCAGCGAGGGAGGCGCCCGCACGAGCCCCCAGGCCGCACCAGAAGCGGCCGCGAGCCCGAGGCAAGGGCCCGGTGCCTCGACGAGCGTCGAGGCCTCTGCAGCCCGCGGAGACGCGGGGACTTGGCGCTGCGGGAGCCGCGCCCTCGCGCGGCCCGCCGCAGCGTCGTCTTCGGCCAGGCGCGGAAGACGCTCGACGAGCTGGAGGCGCAGTTCGCCGAGGAAGAGCTCGCCAGGGAGGAGGAGCGAGCAAGGCTTGGCGAAGCCTGGGCCCTTCTCCACGAGAGGGTGGAGATGTGCCACCGGCAGGACGCGGCGGCCCAGGCGGTGCATGAGGAGGCGATCCGCCTCGCCAAGGAGACCCGCAACAGCGTCAAGCGGGAGGCGGCAGAGGTCATGGACCAGCTGGACGCCGCGCGGGAGGCACTCGAGGCAGAGACCGCATCCAAGCAGCAGGAGATAGCGGCCGCATAGTAGAAATTCATTGCGGACTCCAAGGTTGTAGAGGCCAGCCTGAAGGAGCTCCGCGAGCTGCTGGATGCTCGCGAGGGGCAGCTGGCGCCGCGCGAGGCAGAGCTGACGTGACGCGAGGGAGAGCTCTCCCTCCGCGAGAAGGAGTTGCGCCAGCGCGAGGAGCAGGTCCAGCTGCTCGAGGAGGACCAGGCCACCCGCGAGGGGCAGCTGCAGGAACGCGAGGGCCTGGTGGCCAAGAACGAGGCCACCTATGCGGAGCGCCACGAGAAGGCCAACGCCGACTTCGCGGTGAAGCAGAAAAGGATCCAGGACGAGGCCGACACCAGGGTCAACCTCATCCGCCAAAATCTCGCCAACGATTATGACGCGAAGGCCAAGAAGCAGGAGGAGCGCTTCACGAAAAAGCGCAACGAGCTCCAGCACCAGATCAAGGGGCTCGAGAAGTCGGAGAAGGAGATGGCCTCCTGCCTGAAGCGCGCCCAGGAGGCTCAAGTTCGCGCGGAGAAGGAGGCTGCCGCCCTAAGGAGAGACCTGAACGAGCTCCACCAGCAGGTGGGGCCGGTTGTGGACCTCGTGGAGCAGGCGCGGGACAACGCGGAGATCGGCCGGACCCTGACGCGCGAACGCCAGCGCATACTCCAGGACCTGGTGGTCCGCGCGCGGGCTGTTGGGGATCGCTTTGGGGCCGTGGTCCCTCCCCTCGGCGTGGACGACAGCGAGGCTGGTTACTCGTTCTTCTTCGAGCAGTTCCTTGGGCAGCTTGAAGGGACCGCGAAGAGCCTTGACGAGCGTGTCGTGGAGGAGAGCCGCGATCTCCTCGTCATGGCTACCTGCCGCATCTTCGCCAACCTCGGGAGGCTCCAGCCCTCGCTCGACCTCGAGGCCGTGACGGCGCCTGTCGACATCACCAGCTCCGTGGCGGTGACCGGCAGGATGCGGAAGGCCGCCGAGGCGTATGCCAAGCTCTTCGACCTGGCCGAAGAGGACGAGGACGAAGGCGAGGATGGCGCCGCTGAAGAGGAGGAACGCGCCACAGCGGGCGATGCGGGCACCTCGGGAGGCCAGGAGGCCTGAACTCCTTCCTGCAGCTGGGTGTGCATGGGGCACATTTTATCTTAGCTATTTTGGTTGTAAACTTTTGTAAAGACTTGTTAAGTTTCACTTGAAATGTGCTTGTGAATGTCCCTCGGGAGGCTTTTGTCTTTCCCCTTCATGTCTTTTTCGCTCTACGTCTTAGGACCCTCTCTTAGCGCTACACCACCGCCGCTTCGGTATGCGAGAGTCAGGGCTCCGCAAGGCCGGGGGGTGCGTGAGGCCTCAAGAAGTAAGGGCTCCTCGAAGCGCGATGCTTGGGGCCCCCCTTTGACGTGCAAGCAGCTCATGAGGCATAGGAGAGAGAAAAGAGGCTCGAGGGGCAAAAACCAGCGAGAGGAAATTCGACCAAGTGTTTGGACTTAGCTTGGCGAGGCGTTTTGCCTTGGAGAGGGTGTTGGTTCCCTGATGAGGTATTTTCGCCTTGGAGAGGGTGTTGGTTCCCTGACGAGGTATTTTCGCCTTGGAGAGGGTGTTGGTTCCCCGGCGCTTGCTTTGGACCTGTTTTCCTGCATTTTGACAGATAGGCGTACCCACAAGCAATACATAGCTAGACGACTTCATGCGTGCTCGTAGGTTCCTTCATGTGTGTCTCGCGAGGAGAACAGGCACCAAGGTCCTTGGTGAGTTGACGTGCGCGGGAGCTGACCCATGAGTTCAGAGCTCCTTGGGAGTTGACATGCATGAGAGCTGACCCGCGAGTTCAGAGCTCGGATCCCTTGGGTTTGAGGTGCTGCCGGGATGCTCCCGTGGCAGGGCACCGTGCTAGCCCCCGCTCGTGAGATACACAGGAGGGATCATACAAGCGAGAAAGAAAAGCAATAACATAACAGCTTACCGAAGCAACAACATATGCTGGCGCGATGCGCAAAGGTTCAAATTGACCTGAAACATAAGTTCATTACACTGGCGTGGCCAGAAACACAAAATCCGCCATGTCAGGCATGGGGTTCCACATGCTGTGGCTGAGACTCTCGAGGGGGCGTGCCCGAGGCGACGCATGTAGAGAGAGCTCAGAGGGGGCCCCTATGCGGGGGTGGCTTGTAGAGCCTGCGTTCCACCATGACCGGCATGGGGATCCACCTCGCCAAGGCATGGTGCTTGAAGAAGTCACCTTGCCGAGGCGTGGTGGCTTGGGAGTCTTCTCGAATGGCTCGCGGCAACGTATAGTAGAGAGGGGAGCCCGAAGTTTTTCCTCGTGGAGGATGATGGCGTGAGGCTCTCCCTCGATGCAAAAAGTTGCTCGCCGGGGACGATCAGGGGTAGAACTTGCGCAGGTGCTGGATGTTCCAGGGGTTGGCGACAGGGATGCCGTCCTCCGTCTCGAGCCGCGCGGAGCCAGGCCTGGCGATGTGCACGACTCTGTAGGGTCCTTCCCACATCGGCGAGAGCTTGTGGAGGCCTGCCCTGGAGAGGATTCTCCTCAGGACGAGGTCTCCTGCTTCGAGAGTGCGCGGGCGGATGTGGCGGCTGTGGTAGCGACGGAGGTCTTGCTGGTACCTTGCCGCTCTCAGGGCCGCATTGCGGCGGAGCCCTTCAAGCAGCAGGAGGTCGTGGTTGCGCAGTTCGTCCTGCTCAGCCTCCTTGAAGGCCAAGACTCTCGGAGAGCCGTGGGTGATCTCGCTGGGGAGGACGGCTTCAGCACCATAGACGAGGGAGAACGGCGTCTCACCAGTTGGCTTTGTTGGCGTGGTGCGGATGGACCAGAGCACCGAGGGGAGCTCATCGATCCAGTGCTTGCCGCTGGCCTTGAGGCAGTTGAAGCTTCTCGTCTTGAGGCCCTTGAGCACCTCGGCGTTGGCTCGCTCAGCCTGCCCGTTGCTTCGTGGGTGCGCCACCGAGGCGTAGCAGATTTGGGCGCCGAGGCTGCCGCAGTTGGACTTGAAGGCGCCGCTGATGAATTGTGAGCCGTTATCGGTGATGATGCGGTTGGGCACGCCGAAGCGGCAGACCAGGCTCCTTATGAATTTCACCGCCGACTTCGCCGGTATGGTGCGCACGGGTTCCACCTCAGGCCACTTGGTGAATTTGTCGATGGCGACGTAGAGGTAGCGGTAGTCCCCCGAGTGCTCGCGGGAAGGGTCCCAGGAGGTCCAGCCCCCAGACCGCGAACGGCCAGGAGAGCGGGATGGTCTGGAGTCCTTGCGCGGGCTGGTGGATCTGCTTAGCGTGGAATTGGCAGGCGTCGCAGGATTGAACAATTGCGGCTGTATCTTGAAGCACCGAGGGCCAGTAGAAACCACTCCGTAAGACCTTGCCTGCGAGGGTGCGCGAGGATGAATGGTGGCCGCACTCTCCGCTATGGATGTCGTTGATGAGCTGGCGGCCTTCCTCGGCAGGGACGCACCGCAAGGCAACCCCATTGGGGCGCTTACGGTACAGGTCTCCGTCGTGGAGTCAGTAGGACTTGGCCTGGCGAGCAACCCTTTCGGCTTCAGCGTCTTCTTCGGGAGGACTCGATTTTGCAGGTAATTCTTGATCTCGTCGATCCAACCAGTGTCTTGGCGTACCAAGGTCATCAGCAAGCGATCGCCCGAGGGCAGCCCGCAGTTTGGTGCTCCACTTGATGGGGCTGGTGGGAGCTCCTCGTTGATGCTCATGTTGACAGCTGGTTGCTTGACGGAGGACTTGGCGAGTCTTTCCTCGAATACTCCAGGCTTCTGGGCTTCCCTTCGTGCTGCTCGCCTGGTGAGTTCATCTGCCTCTTGGTTCTCTCCCCGTGGGATGTGCTTGAGCTCCATGCCCCTGAAGTGCTTCTCGAGTTTGCGTACCTCCTCAAGGTAGGCCACCATGTAGGTGTCCTTAGGCGTGTAGCTTTTGTTGGAGAAGTTGACGAGGAGCTGAGAGTCGCCCTTGATGAGGATGCGCTTGATGCCGAGGGCGATAGCAGCTCTGAGCCCGGCGAGGAGGCCTTCATATTCAACAATGTCGTTGGAGACCTTGTTGTTGTCCTTGAAGCACAGCTGGACGGCGTAGTAGAGCTTGTCGCCTGTCGGTGAGGTGAGGACGGCACCAGCCCCTGCACTCCTGGCCGCGAAGGCGCCATCGAAGTCCATGGTCCAAAGGCCTGGTTCCGTCCCTCCTGAGGCTGCGGCTTCCTCCTCTTGAGGCTCTTCCTCACGCGTGTCCATCCATTCGGCCATGAAATCGGCCAGCGCCCTGCCCTTGATGACCCTGGTGGTGTCAAACTCCAGCTCGAAAGGTTGTAGCTCGATGCCCCAGCCTGCGACGCGATCTGTCGCGTTTGGGTTGCGCAGGACTTGCTCCAGGGGGTATGAGGTGACCACCTTGATGGGGTGGCCCTGGAAGTAGTGGCGCAGCTTCCTGGAGGCGATGAGGAGCGAGAAGAGGAGCTTTTGCTGCATGGGGTAGCGCTCGCGAGCGTCCCGCAGCACTGTGCTGACGAAGTACACGGGATGCTCGACGAGGGTAGTTGTTGGCGTGGCAGCGGTCGGCTACCTCTCGAGGCTTGGTGGGGTCCTCGGCGAGGGTTTCTTGAGGCCCCACTTGTGGAGGCTCGGCAGGAGGCTGGAGGCTTGTCGAGGCTGCTTCCTTGTCGGGTGGTTCTGGGCTTGGCGAGGCGGGGTTCTGCTTGGCGAGGACTGGCTCTTCCCTTTCAGCCACCAAGACAGCGCTTGCCGTCTGAGGAGTGGCTGCAAGCTATAGCTTCAGAGGCTCGCGAGGGCATGGGGCAACCGTGATGGGTGGGCTCGCCAGGTATTCCTTCAGGTCCTTGAAGGCATTTGCTGCTTCAGGGGTCCACTTGAAAGGACCAGACCTCTTCATGATCTTGAAAAACGGCAGCGCCCTCTCGCCGAACTTGGAGATGAAGCGGCCAAGGCTGGCCATACATCCCGCTAGGCGTTGCATGTCCTTGAGGCGACGAGGAGGCTGCATTTCTTCTTTGGCCTTGATCTTGTCAGGGTTTGCTTCGATGCCGCGATGAGACACCAGGAACCCGAGGAGCTTGCCTGAAGGGACCACGAAGACGCACTTGGCGGGGTTCAGCTTGATGTTTACTTTGCGCAGGTTGGCAAAGGTCTCCTCGAGGTCCTGGATGAGCGTGTTTTCTTCGCGAGTCTTGACCACGATGTCGTCGACGTAGGCCTCTGCATTCCTCCCCATTTGAGCCCCCAAGGCGATCCTCATGAGGCGCTGGAAAGTGGCACCAGGCGTTCTTCAGGCCGAAGGGCATGCAGACATAGCAAAACACACCACAAGGGGTGAGAAATGCTGTCTTCTCCTCATCTTCCTTCGCCATCTTGATCTGGTGGTAACCAGAGAAGGCATCCAGAAAACAGAGGAGCGCGCAGCCGGCGGTGGAGTCCACGATCTGGTCGATCCTCGGGAGGGGATAGGGGTCCTTGGGGCAGGCCTTGTTGAGGTCGGTGAAGTCGATTCAGAGGCGGCTTCCTCCGGTGTGTTTGGGTACGACCACACCGTTGGCGAGCCAAGTGGGATGGACCACTTCCTTGATGATGCTGGCCTTCTTCAGTTTCTCTACTTCCTTGACGATGAAATCTTGCTTCTCTGGCGCCTGGCGCCGCGCCTTTTGCTTCACGGGGCGTGCGTTTGGACACACGGCTAAGTGGTGCTCGATCACCTCCCTCGGTACTCCAGACATATCTGACGGTGTCCATGTGAACATGTCAGAGTTTGCCCTGAGGAAGGCGACGAGCGCTTTCCTATTTGGGAGGCAGGTTGGCGCCGATGGTGACGCTAGCCCTCGAGCCATTTGCCTCAAGAGGCACTTGCTTCGTCGCGGCCTTCTCCTGAGAGAACAGCTGCTTCTTCTTCGTGGGGGGTCTCGGGAGGGGTTCCTCATCCTCGTCATCGGGTGACGCCATCGCGGCAGCCTTGTAGGCCGCTTGCGCAGCGTACAGGGCGTCCGAGACCACGCCGCGGATGACGATGGTGCCACCCGAGCCAGGGAGCTTGACGAGGTTGTAGGCGTGGTGGGTCACCGCCATGAACTTGGCGAGGGCGGGGTAGCCGAGGATGGCGTTGTAGGGCAGGCCGATGTGCGCGACGTCGAAATCGATCAGCTCGGTGCGGTAGTTGGCCTGGGTGCCGAAAGTGACGGCGAGCCTCACCTGCCCCAAAGGGGTGGTAAGACCCTCAGTCACCCCCGAGAAGGGCCTGGTGGGCATGAGCCGCTCGTAGGGCACCTACAGCTTCTCGAAAGTCTCGACAGAGATGACATTGAGGCCTGCACCCCCATCAATGAGCGTCTTAGAGACGGCGATGTTGTTGATGGTGGGAGTGCAGACCAGCGGGATGGTGCCAACAGTTGAGGTGGACTTGGGGTGGTCGCTGGAGTCGAAAGTGATGGGGCACTGGGACCACTTGAGGGGCCTGGAGGCCTCGACCCCAGGAAGGGCTGCCGCGACTTCGCGAGCGAATTGCTTGAAGTGGCGGTTGGAGCTGGGGGCCTGAGCCCCGCCGAGGATGCAAGCGGCCCCGCGAGGCACCTGGTAGCCCTCGTCAGTCTCGGCAGGCAGGTTGTCGTTCGCGGGCTGGACGGCGTTGGCTTGGGGGTTCTGCTGGTAGTTGTCGTTATAGTTGTTGTTCCAGCGTCGCCCCCCGCGGCCGCCGCGACCGCCGCCGCGGCCCTGCTGCCGCTCGTTAGCCTCGCGAGCCTCGCGAGCCTCGCGAAGCCTCTTGAGGTCGTAGCAGTCCTCGGTGGCATGGGAATGCCTGTTGTGGTAGATGCAGAAGGGACGATCATCTTTCTTCTTCTTCTTGACGAACAAGCGGCCCTCCTCAGCCTTGGCGCACTTGTCCGCCAAGTCGAAAAGCTTGACGACGGTGGTGATGTTGTCGTGGATGCCAAGCTTCTCGAGCATCCGCACATCCGTGACCCCAGCCTGGAAAGCCGAAATGACTTGCGCGTCGGTGGCGTTGGGGATTTTGTTGCGCACTTGGCTGAAGCGCTGGATGTACTTGTGGAGGGTCTCGCCAGGCTTCTGGCGCACGGCGCGGAGATCGTTGTACGTGAGGCCGCGCTCATACGTGCCCTTGAAGTTGGCGACGAAGCACCGGCAGAGGTCCTCCCAGGTGTTGATGGACTCGGCGGGGAGGTTGGTGAGCCACGAGGACGCGGAGTCCTTGAGGGCCATGGGGAACCAGTTCGCCATGACCTTGTCGTCGCCCCCGACGGCCTGGATGGCCAGAGTGTAGAGCTGCAGAAACTCCAGGGGGTTGTTCTTGCCGTCGTAGCGCGGAGGAAGATCCGGCCGGAACTTGACCGGCCAGATGACGCGACGGAGGCTGCGAGTGAACGCGGCCATCGTGCCGCAGTTGACCGGGCCGTTGGCGAGGGTGGCGCGGAGGTGGCGCCCCGCGGTGGCGATCCTGGTGGCGCTCGATGCTCACGCGAGCGTCCTCCGGGGCCCGCTGCATGATTTGGCAGTCGTGCGGCGACGATGCGTGCGACGCCGCGCGGTTGTCGCGAGCAGGAGCCCCGGCTGGAGCAGGCTGCGGTGGAACTGGTGGAGCTGGGGCGGGCGCGGGGTGATGAGGAGGCGCGGGCGGCGCGCCGTGTGCCATGTCCCCTGCGCGTGCAGAGAGAACCAGCGAACGGGATGGTGCGGGAGCGGCGACGCGAGCGGCGCCGACGAGCTCGGAGAGGCGGTTGAGCCAGGCTTCCTGGGCCTCTGGCGTGGGATGGTACAGCAGCAGCTCCTGCGCCATGAGAAGCGCAGTCGCCGGGCTGGGCGCAGGGCGGCCCAGTGAGGAAGCAACACGGTCCCACGACGGGTGCAGGGAGGAAGCCTCCTCTTCGCCGTGGTCGTCGTCAGCGTGGTCGATGTCGTCGTCCTCCGGGTGCTCGACGCGGGGCTCGGGGTCGACATGGCGCTCCGGAGCAGCGCTTCTGCACGGGCGGCCACGCGGGTTGCCAGCGGGAGTGGTGGCGGCGCTGGCCGTCCGGCGAGCGAGGCGTTCGGCGCGAGTGATGCCGGCCATGGCGGTGTCAAGGTTGAAGACGCGCCTCAGCCCCCTACCTGGCGCGCCAAATGTCGGAGAACTGTCCCAGGAACTGGGTGTGTCTCACGAAGGATCGAGTAAGGGGCTGAACACGGAATCAAACAACCCTCAACGTGCCACGGCGACGGTGCTCGCCTAGATCATCGCGGGGAAGCACTGCAGAGAGGAACACGCCGTATTACCCAGGTTCAGGGCCCTCTAGGTGAGGTAAAACCCCTACGTCCTGCTTGGATTGTATTGCACTTGCTTGGAGAGGTTTCAGTACAGAGCGAGCTTGGCGAGCTCGAGGTGGCTACAATGGCTAACCCTAGATCTTGAGCTTGGGAACTCTGGAACCCTAGCAACTCTCAATCTTGGAACCCTTTGCCCGAACGAGCCCCCCTCCTTTTATAGGCGTCTCGAACCTCTTCCGCCCAAACATTTGGGCGGGAAGGGTTACCACATGGCGACGAAGGAGGAGGCAGGGTGCACGACAAAGGTAGAGTCCATGGACGCGGTCCATGGCAGGGAGCGGCGTCACCAAAGCTGGAAAAGCCACCGGCCAGCCGGACGGTGGGCTGGCGCCGCTGAGGTGGGAGGTGTCCCACGGTGACATCGCCCTTGGAGCGTAGCTGCAGACGGTTCCCTTATCACCAAAATGGCAATACTCGTTGTCCGCTTTGCTTGGTGCTGCTTTGTTGACCGCTTTATACATGGAAACGGCAACTGCGGCGTCGTCGTCACCGCGCGCAGACGCGCGCGTCACTCTGCACATGGGCGCAGAGCCCATGTGCGCTCTGCCGCGGAGGCAGAGCTGGCTTCGTGAGGAAGGAACCCTCGCCGAGGGAAGAAACCCTTGGCGAGGCCTTCCGCTTGGTCCTTAGCAGAATTTGCAGGTGGCATCCGAGATGCCCTCTCGAGGAGAGGTCCCTTGCCGAGGGAAAAAACCCTTGGCGAGGAGGAGAGGTCCCTCGCGAGGGAAAATCCTCGCGAGGCTCGCCAGGCTTGGAGAGCCTGGTCCTTAGCGAAATCTTCTGAAGAACGTTGTGGGCCCTGGCAGGCCGGCCCGTGGTACCCTGGTTTCCACTGTGCCGACACGATCTTCACGTATCACCGTAGGGAGAGCAACCCGATGCAACAAATGCAAGAGGCAAGAACACAAAAAGTGGTCAAATACTTCACTCCCAAATTCCAACCAAGCAACAAATGCTTTGGGGGGAATATGAGAGGAAGAACAAAGGGGATGAACACAAAGCAACCCCAAGATTTAGATCGAAAGAGTTCCCCTCACTTAGAGAAGAAATTGATCGGTGGAAACGTGGATCTAAACCCCCTCTCTCTTCTTCCCTAAAAAAGTAGCAAGAAATATTGGAGGGATTGAGAGATCTAAAGCTCAAGAGAGATGGTAACAATGGAGGAAAGAAGAGATCAAAATGGTGGCCAAAAGTTGAAGACCAAATGGGGAAGAAGACCACTTAAAAGGGAGGCCAAAACTAGCCGTTGGGGCATTTTTGCGAGGCTGGACAGGGGAGGCCGGCCATGCTGGCCAAATGGCTGGCCATCCTCTATTTGTGCCCGGCCATCATGGCTGGCCAAATGGCTGGCCTGGCTGCTTCGCCCCCCTTTTTTTTCTTTTGATTTTCTGTTTTGAAAATTTGATCGAACCGAAAACGCAATAACTTTTGCATACGAACTCCGTTTTCAATAATTTTGGACTCGTTAGAATCGTCACAACGAGCACAACAAGAATATGCAGAGAAACATCATAGTCCAAGAATATATTATAAAACTAAATGGGGAAAGGTAAAAGCTCCCATTTGCAAATCGGAAATGCAATAACTTTCACCCACGAACTCCGTTTTCGATAATCTTGGACTTGTTGGAATCGTCAGAACGAGCACAACAAGATCATGCGGAGAAACATCATAGTCCAAGAAAATATTATAAAACAAAATGGGGAAAGTTAAAAACTCATTTTCGCAAACCGGAAATTCTATAACTTTTGCAATTGACGTCCGAATGAAGTAAGACTAATTTTGTTGGAAAGAGGACAACAAAAGCAACCTTTGTAAAAGGCAAACAAGCAATGGGGATTTTGCAACGAGATGGAAGATATAAATCTTCTGCATGGATGAACTGGCAAAATCTCCAATACCGAAAACACAAAAGAAGACGCAAATGCAAACCGTTTTCGGTGATCTTGGCTTTGTCATGACAAGCATGACAAGCACCAAGACCACACCACGATAAGATCCAAATAAGAACCAATAAAGATGATTGCATGGATGCAAAGGTTTGAGCTCTCCACGAACGATACGATCACGATACTCGGTTCTTGATAGTACGGCTATCTATCCTATAACCCGGTCTCTCAACTAACATCATGGGACCGGTAAAATAAAAGCCCTATCAAGATCATACCTTTGCCTTGCGCATTAATCCACTTGAGGCCGAAGAAGACGATCTCCATCTCCTCATGGCGAACCACCTTTCTTGATTGCGCCTTGCTTGGCGAAGATTCACATGACGCTCCCCCATACACCAAGATGGGGAAAGCACTCTTCGGCATATCTTCACTTGGACTTGAGTGTCGATCAACCCGCACTTAGCCTTGATCAACACAAATCTTTTCTTCCCTTGACCTTGACTCCAACCAATGGAGACAAGCAAGCTTGGCCTTGATCAACAAATGATCTTGACACAAGCTAAAGGACAACCTACACATAGAGCTCAATGCAAATATTAGTCCATAGAGATTGTCATTAATTACCAAAACTATGCATGGGGGCAACCATGCACTTTCACCATCCCTGTGCAGGCCAAGAACCTCCTGCCGGTCCAACATCCGTCGAAAGCAACAATTTCTGAGGCATGGAATTGCAACGACAACGGATAGGGATCCCATCTTCATCGGCTAATCCGCAGTAATCAGAATCGTAGATCGTATTTGGGCCCTACCAAAAGAAATTTTTAGTGAAAGACCTGAATCGTGCTCAAATCAGAAATCCCCAAATCATATGAACCCTAACCCTAAATCCCCAAATCCCAAATGCACGAGATTGGAGCACTTACATCGATGCCAAGCGAGCTCGGAATAGGGGAATCTTTGTCACCATCGCTCCACGAAACTATGCCGTCGTTGGGCGGAGATCTACGACTCTGCATCGTCAGGAGTCGAGAACCAGAGCAATGTCAGGGGAGAGGAGAGGGACAGGAGTGCAAGTGGACGACCGTCCCTCGAACAACTACTTTCACTTGGATTCGTGAACGGCCAATGAGGATGCAGAACCAGCATCGCGCGGATCGCCGTTCGAAATCTGATCAGAACCGTCCATGTGATCCAACGGCGCGCAGACGGCGCGCATGCCTGCCCATGAAATTCCTTCTAGAAGGCCATATCTGACGGGTAGAGTTTGGCGCTAGGGTATGATCGGACGGCTGACACTCGGCGCTAGGGTTTGGAGAGATGTTGCGGGGTTTTGAGTGAGTCAACAGGGTTATTAGGGTTTGACCAAATTTGAAATGACCATAACTAATTTAAAAAATAAAAAAAATAAAAAACCTTCGTAGTTCGTCGGTTTATAAGACATACTTACGAAAAAATATAAACTTGGTATAGGGTCATTTTCACGAAAAACGATTTTCATCAAATTCAAATTCAAACGAGCATAACTAATTTAAAAAAATAAAAAAATACAAAACATGTGCACATTGCCATCATATGTGACATGGTTATCATAAAAAAATATAAACTTGGTGTAGGGACATTTTCATGAAAAAGCTTCACACAAAATGAGCTATCACGTACGAAGCTGTAAAGAGTTCGAAGGAGAGTGAGAGAGAGGGTTTAGGTTTTGATAAAAATAAAAAAATCAAAAAAAAAATCACCAAAGCTTCATTTTGGAGTGAATAAGACGGATATTATGTTACTTTTTCATTTTCATATTTCAAACGTGTTTTATAATGGTTAGTCAACGGGGTTATTAGGGTTTGACCAAATTTTAAATGACCATAACTAATTCAAAAAAAAATCAAAAAAATAAAAAACCTTCGTAGTTCGTCGGTTTATAAGACATAGTTACCAAAAAAATATAAACTTGGTATAGGGTCATTTTCATGAAAAACCATTTTCATCAATTCAAATTCAAATGAGCATAACTAATTTAAAAAAATCAAAAAATACAAACATGTGCACATTGCTGTCATATGTGACATGGTTATGAGAAACAAATATAAACTTGGTGTAGGGACATTTTCATGAAAAAGCTTCACACAAAATGAGCTATCACGTACGAAGCTGTAAAGAGTTCGAATGAGAGTGAGAGAGGGTTTAGGTTTTGATAAAATTCAAAAAAATCAAAAAAAATCACCAAAGCTTCATTTTGGAGTGAATAAGACGGATATGAAGTTACTTTTTCATTTTCATATTTCATACGTGTTTTATAATGGTTTTCATTTAAAAGCATTTTTTTCAAAGACAAAGTAATAATATGAAGATTAATTCAATAAATAGTGAGACTTCGATTGGACACTACATAGATGTAATAGGTGTTAATAAAAAAATGGCTCTTTTGACAAGGTCGAAAAAAATTGATTACAAATGGGGCTGTTTACCCTAGTTTCAGAGCTCGTTTCTAGCACATTTCTCATTCGGATTGATCACCTTCAAATACTAAACTTCAAATGTTGGTTCAAATACATACCACATAGCAATGGACTTCAAATGTTTGTTCAACTTCAACTTTGGCTCAAATTCAAATATTGCTTCAAATTCAAATTCAAAATTTGTTTCAAATATTAAGTCTGCCTCAAATATGATACCAAAGTACAAACAACATTATTACAACTTATAAGTTTTCACAGTAGCTCAAATTGACAAACACAAACACCTTGTTCAAATTCAAATCTTCGACTTGCTCCTTGTGTTTGCAGATGGCTTCACCGTCTTGCTCCGGTTTCCCTAGCTGGGATACTCTTTGGATTCAAAATCATCTTGTTCCTTTTGGTCTTCACTTGGGGTTGTAGCTATGGAGGTGCTGACGGAGTACTTCCACTCACCGAGCACTTGACGACCAGTTCACGGTCATCTTTGGGTTCAATAATCCTTGAAGGAACAACTGGAACAATTACCCCCTCCTCTTCCTCGCTTATAGCTTCAAAACCATCAAGAGCCACGACTTCAAATTCTAAGCCATCGGATGATGGTTGAACCGAAGGTTCTTGGATTTCTTCCTCCATAGGCCTTTTCTTCCCTCTGCCTCTAATTATCCTAGAGCTGAGAAATAAGATTATAAGCCATATGTAAAAAAGAGAACAAATGCATATAAAAAATATAAGGCACACATACCAAGGTACATGTAGTGCTGCATTTGCTTGAATCTCCTCTTCATTTTCAATCTCCATTGCTGCTGCATTTTCAATCTCCATTACTACTGCATTCTCCTCTGCATTTTCTACTGTCCATTGTTCCTCTTCTCCAAATGATGCATTCACTGGATTGGTACATTTCCTAGCAATGTGTCCTGGTTTTCCACATTTTTTGCAGTTACGTTGTTTTTTAACTCGACCCTCTTCACCTGGTCTTATCATGTTCTTCCTCGGTCTTCCTGGTGGTCTAGTCAGTACAGGAGAGTGGAGTTTGAACCCTGGATCTACTATGTTCCATTGGTCTTTTCCCAAGAGTATAGGCACATTGTCAGCGTAAGCAGCCCTAAATTTGGCAACAGAGAAATACTCAGAGAAATACTTATCAACTTCACCATCTGCACCCCGGATAACAGTCATCAGATGTACGGCATGTATGCATGGCCTCCCACGGATCTGTCATTGCCTACAACTGCATTCCCCAGTTTCTAGGTTCACTGGATACCTCCATACCCTATTTTTACTGTCAGTATATGTTACCTCAGCCTTGTATGTCGCTGATCGAATGCATTTCATCTTTAGTCCTCTTGCCTTGAGATGTAATGCCTTAATCAGTGACGGGAGCATAAGATGGCCAACATATTGTGTCTCTGCTATTCTTTTCCGAAGAGCCATCTTTATCATGATCATCTGCCTCATCTTGTCAAATGCTTGCCACAACAAATAATCTTTCACTGACTTGAACTTATAATTGAAGCATTCTGCAAGGTTACTGGTCACATAGTCTACTTTGCAGATTTTGTTGAATTTGCTTCCTGACCACACCTTTCCATGATGTGCATCCATGTACTCCTTCACCGAAGGATTGTGAGCATACAACACTCTCAAATGGTGCACATGCTTCCTTTCACTGTATGTGTATGATGCTGGCCATAAGTTCTCATCATAAATTTTACCTTTGAACTTCTTTTTAAAATTCTGCGCTAGGTGTCGCATACATTCCCTATGCTCCACTCCAGGGAATACAATTTATACTACACTCTCTAAACCCTTGCAAGCATCTGTGTGTATAGCTAAACCTGGGGGTGTGCCTATAATGTTGCGCAACTGCTGCAGAAACCAGACCCAGCTTTTCTCGGACTCTACCTCCAACACACCAAATGCAACTGGGAATAGCTAGTTATGTCCATCAACTGCAGTAGCTGCTACTAGCTGTCCTCTCCATCTTCCAGTCAAATGGGTAGCATCTACAGCCAAATAGGGCCTGCAGCCATCAAGAAACGCTTGCCAGCAAGCCTTGAAACAAACAAAAGCCCTCCTGAAGCACTCCTTCTGAAATGACTTCCCTTTTATTTTGTATGGAACTGTATGCTTGTCAATCTCTACAACACTCCCTAGACTAGCCATCTCCACTTCAGCTTTGAATGTGTAAAGCACCTGAAAACTCTCATTCCATTGACCATTAATCCTATCAATAGCCATTGCCCTAGCTTTGAAAATCCTCATGTAAGGAATTTTAATCGTGTACTTCTCAAAAAGCTTTCCATGGAGTGCTGTTGGACCAAGTTCAGGATTTTCTCTCAGCCAATCCAATATTGCATCTGCCACCCACCTAGTTTTTGCAAGCTTGATTTTGGCCCCCTCCCCCTCTAGGTGGACAAGTGTGCTTGTGTTGGTTTTTCTTTATCTGAAACAAAATAAAAAAGATGGTGTCAAGTACAATTAAGAAACATTACACAATGATCTGAAAACATAATGAATCAATAAACTAAAATACATAAGAGTAATACCTGAATCAATTTGCTCTTGTGCATACGGGATGCATGCAACCTCCACCTGCACCTATCACATGGGCAATAAACAGTGAACCTAGTTGGCTCACTCGTCTCAATCTTGTAGGTATTTTCCTTGAGAATGCAACATGTAGTCACTGCATTACGACAGTCCACCATCGACTGGAATATGGTGCCTTCAGTAAGCTGAGGATCTTCCCTGTTCCACTCAATTGTTGGCATGTCCTCGCCATCATATTCATCTAAAATTAAGCTGTCCATGTTATCCTCCTTCGCTTCATCGTCAGTGTCATCAAACCTAGCACGGCCGATGGGCTGCTCCGGATATTCATCCTCCATTGCTTGTTGACTGGCTCTATCTACCAGTTCCGGGTACATCAACTCGTCTTCATCATCAAGTCGAGGCACTTCCTCGTTAGGCTCTGCATCTTCTTCAACAGCGACTACAAAAGGGACAGGAGAAGCAGCAGAATCGGTAGCAGACATGTTATGGCTTTCAGAACCACTGGCTTTACTTGGTATCGACCTATACGGAGTGCCGGGCCGCTGACTATTAGAAGATATAGATGATGCCTGAACACTCTTCCCTTTGACCCGCTCTTTGCATGGCTGAAGCAAATCGATATGAATTTTACTAAATCGGCTGTCAGCATTCAACATAAATAGCAATCCCAAATTCTCGCCGCAAGTTAGTGGGAGAAATCTTTGTTCGCTACTGTTGAAATATTGCAGTTCAACAGCATCGGCATTTCTCCAAGGATACTGAGAACGTAGAGCTTCCTGAAAAGCTTTGAAACAAATGTTGGTTTCGACCACCTTCGGATAGTAAAATCCACGTAGAAAATACGATTTTGTAGCACGCAGCTCACTAGTTTCCATTCTAACAGCCAGCCGAAAAGCAAGCGCAGGATCAATCCTATCCGATTCAAATAAACGATGCAGTTAGGCCGGAAAAAAATTCAGAAAAATTGGATCGATTCGCGCCAGGATTGGTCTAATACGGCCTAATTTACGAGTTTGTAATCAATTTGAGGGTATACGATGCTTACCCATCTGGTTCCATGAATTATCGCCATTCGATTCGACCCAATCTTCTCCACGGTTTGATGGGCCGAGCGACGTCCTCCATCGACATCGCTTCCTAATCCGAGATGGGGAGATGGGTTAGATGTGGAGTAGACGCGGTGTCATCGGCAAATGGAATAGGTTTAGAGGGTGGAGGGAACGACGGCGCCGGAGGCGGCACGACGGCGGCGGCGGAGGGGGACGGGCGACGCCTGGGTGTCTCGATTTCTTTAGGTTACAGTGAGTTTCAGGTTCAGACAAGCTGTCCGACGTGCCTCCCTTACGGCCCCACTCGTCAGCACACACGGTCAAAAGAGGAACCGGCCCTCCACGACCCTACTCGTCAGCAGTTAACGGTCAATGCATTGACCCAACGGCATACGATGGCAAACGTCCGCTTTGGGCATTCGTGAGAGTTTCACCTAAGGGAGTGGGGAAAAGTGAGCAAAATGTTAGAGCGTGGGGAAAGCTGAGCACAACTAAGGAATGGAGGGCACAAGAGTAATAAACCCTTAATTTAAATGATGCTCTTATAAGAATAAGAGTTGAAACACAAAAGAGAGCATCAAGAAGCAAATATCAAACAAATTTAAGTCTAACCCACTTCCTATGCATAGGAATCTTGTAAGAAAATAAATAATTGAAGCTAATAGCATAGGAAGGCATAACAAGTGCAACTTAAAAAATTTCAACTTAAAGAGAGGAAACTTAATAACACGAAAATTTGTATAACCATGTTTCCCTCTCTCATAATAACTTTCAGTAGCATCATACGGAAATTCAATAATATAACCATCACATAAAGCAACCTTCTCATGATATACAAGCATAAAATTATTAGTACTATTCTCCACATAAGCAAAATCTTTATTACAAGTGATAGTGAGTGTAGAACTATCAAAACCATCATTGTAATCATCATAAATGGGAGGCATATCATAATCATAAGAAACTTTATCCTCAATAGTATGCGGACTGAAAGTATCACATTCATCATTATATGTTGGAGATATGCCCAAGAGGCAATAATAAAGATTATTAATCATCATATTTCCCGTTCATGATAAATGTTTATTATCCATGCTATAATTGTATTAATCGGAAACAAATACATGTGTGGAATACAAATGACAAAGTGTCCCTAGTAAGTGTAACAGCCCCAGTTTGGTACCCTAAAATTTGAGCCAAATTTTCACTTTTGCATTGCAACTTGCATCATGGCATCCCTTTAAATTGCTAACTTAAATAAAACCAAAAATTGGAAAACATTAAAAAGGGGAGCAAAACCTTCCCAAATTTCCAACTTGTTGAATTTGTTCAAATTAGCAAAAACAAATATTCTTGAGATTCCATATTTGTCCAGGAAGTTCCAAGAATGCATTTTATAATTATTTGGCAAAGTCAAATTCTTGCCAAACAATTAAATAAATTGGGACTTCAAATTTGAGTTAAACCAATTCTTATTTTTGAAATCCAATTAAACATTTCAAAAATTAAAAAATAAAATTATGGGGAGCTTAAGAATATTATCAAGAGCCCCCCTGAATATTTTCAGAATTTTTGAATATGTCTAAAGGCTTTAACTAAATTGCTAAACATAATATTTTCAATTTATTTAAAAGAAAAAAACAGAAAGTATTATGAAGCAGGGGGTTTTCTGTAAATCGCCATCGGCTGTTCTTCTCCCTGTCGCCACAGTAGCCATGGCAGGCGCCATGCCGCCGTGCCACGCCCTATGTCCTCGCCCTGCGCCCCCCACCCCCACTACGTGGATAAGGAGGCCACCGTTCCGCCGCGACCCTGCTCTCTCTCTCGCCCTCCCCTGCTCTCTCTCCTCGCGGAAAACCTAACCCTAGCTCAAGGTAGCCGACGCGCCGCCGTCATGGCCGCCGTCGACTCTGGCCGTCCCGAAGCAAGCTGATGCCGCCACGAGCTCCACCTCGCCGTCCTCTTCCTCCTCGAGCTAGGAATCGTGTCAGGAAGCCTCCAACTCGCCGAATCATCCGCGTCCCTTCCGCCCCCGGCCGCCGCCTCCGAGCACCGCAGCGCCGCCGTCCGGCCTCCCCGACCTTCGCTGTCCACGCCATCGCCTCCGGGGTGAGCTCCTAGCCCGAATGGTAATCCTCCCGCTCCCCCTCGCTTTGGTAGCTGCTGCCGCCGTGCGCCGCCGTCCGCAGCCGCGGACATGGTCGCCGCCGGTCATTCCGGCGACCATTTGGTCCATTACGCTGCCCCCTACTCCTCTCGGCCTCCTCTAGCTCGTAGGGCATTTGCCTCCTTCCAATTCCAAACCGAAACGAGGATTTCGTGATCAACCGAGTAGCAGCTCCTCTATGACGTCATGTGTTCCTTTATTTTTATTTTTTCCTGAATTTCCAGAAAATGAGTTATAATTGTAAATTCATTATCTTGAGTTTGGTAAATCATAAAAATGGGTGCCTCATACCAAAATGTTTAGAAATTCATAACCTACCAAAATATGTAACTCATACACGCAATTGAATTGTAAAACATAAATTTAATTGCGTAATACAAAATCATCTGTGAGTATTTTCAAAATTTGGAAATTCATATCTGGAGTTTTACAAATCAGAAAAATGCAAATGATATGTTAAAATGTTCAGCTAAATAAACCCTACATGTTAGTGCCCTTAGTTGAATTAATTGGTTAAATTAAATTTCCTTTAATTAATAAATACTAAAATGGTAGATTATAATCAATATTTAGAAAATTCATAACTGGAAGAATAATTATCCAAAAATCATGAATGAGGTATCAAATTGTTCAGCAATTAATGAGCTATAATTTTATGTCATTTGAGAGAGTTGTAGAATTAATTTTTGTGCTGTTTATAAAAATTAAGTAAAAAGGCAGATTTAAATCAATAGTTGGAAATATCATAACTTGATAAATATTGATCCAAAAATTGCAAATGATATACCAAAATGATCAACAAAACAAGGGCTATTGAGTTATGTTAATCTCACAGCATGACAAAAACTTTTCCTTTTATGTCGTTTTCGAAATGGTTAAAATGATTTAAATTGAATAACCGTTTAAATCACCATTTCTTCATCGTTAATCGAAAAATTGCAAACGAAGTACCAAAATGATCAGGAGAACAATACCTATCTAATAATATCATTTTCATGCATGTAGAACTCATATTTTAGTACTGTACATTTTGGGTAAATGCTTAATTCACTAAGTTAAATATGGAGTTTTAACCCGTTAATTGCGATATTTTTTTTAGGGGTTCAATTGAACTTGTGGATCATGCCTAAGACCATTTCAGTGCATAAATTGACCATCTCATCATGATTGTGCATTGCACCTTGTCTTCGTGTTGTTTATTTGTTCTTCTGTTATTGTTTGGGTATCGATAGATTCAGGAGTCGAGGGTTCCCCTACCTACCCCGACGATCCGTACTACACGCCCGTCAGCAAGGCAAGAGATAACCTAACCTTCTTGGCATCTAGCATCCTATTGTTTTATACAACTATTTTATCCACCATAATATTGCATTCGATTCCAATGTCAATTTTTGGACAAGACATAGAGTATCCTATGAATTGCATGTTCCCTGAGCCATCACATGTCTCCCCTCCTATGAACCATAGGTTTGATGTGTTGGCCTGAGTTAAAGACATAATTGTTGTATATATATGCTTAGCTATGCTTAGCCATGCTTAGTCGAATGCTATATTGTGTAGTGATTAAATTCCATAATTATGATGTTGATGGAATGTTCGGACATGTTGGTTACTTGTGGTACTTAATTAAATTGCTTAAAAGGCTTGGATGAGTTGCCATCGGGGATGGTGTTTTGCCTCATTCTTGCCCCTAGGTGCGAGTTCTTGTCTCTAGAACCAAGACTGAGTGTGCTACCAACGGTGGGGACATATGGAATCCTCTGTAACTAAATAACTTGTGCGGGCATATCCAAGGGTCCTCTAGTTTGCGCTTTCCATTTGCATGTGAGTTGCAGGTGGATGAGGTGCGAAGAAGAGGGTGTGTGTGGTGTTAGGGTGTGGTGATGGGGGCAGGGGCTGAAATTGGCTAGATAAACTTGTCCTGTCGCCACAGATGATTCTTGGATAGTCTTATGCGAGGTAAAGGTTTAACCGCGCCCACTTGCCATCTTTCCCCAGAAGAGAGCTAATTAGGCGAGCCGGACGGTACCAATGGGTAAATTAGTACACCCCTGCAGGGTTTAATCTTTTCGAAAAGCCGTGTCCGCAGTTATGGACGACTTGGGAACGGATATACGAGACCATAGAAAACCTTAACGTAATTAAAATTTGGCAACTAGAGGTTGCAACTCAACGTGTGCTAAAAGGTTCATTTCCTCGAGGGTGATTCGAGGGAGTGCCTTGGTGGAGATGAGTGGTTTCTGGCTACAAGTTGGTTCAACGTGAACCGAAGAGAAAAGTTTACTAACTTATCCCCTTTCGAAAAACATTCTAAGTAGTCGATACCATGAGTCGCTTATGTCTTTATAAATGAAAATTAGCTTTATGCAAAACAACCACTATACAGCTTTAAAGCCTTGTCATCATTGGGCCTATATCGCCCTACTAAACTTGCGAGTACGTCGTACTCAGTCTCTCTTTGTTGAATATTTAATTGTTTCAGAGGAGGACGTCACCGAGCAGACATGTGGGTTCTACGTGGACTTCGACGAGTAGTTTGGGGTTCCCAGGTGGCAGCTTGGGACGTCGTGGAACAAGCTGGCTGGGTTGTTTATGTGTAGGCCTCTTAGGCCATATTTGGATCTTGTTATATTAGACAACTACCTCGCTTCCGCATGATGTACTGTTGGGTCAGTGACCTCTGTGTGTAATTTGTATTTTTCTCGTTATATGAGTTGCTATATGATCTCCTTGTGTCATAGAGTCTGTGATGTGCCAGTTGTTCCACAAGTCTTGATCTCTTTATTATACATTGATAGCTATGCCAGTGTTTATGGCATGATCGAGGTGTTGCGTGGGAGCGGTAACCCCATGCCCTTCGATTGTGTAGCATAGCATGTGGGTTACATAGCCTCTCTGTATAATTCCGGGGTCGGGGCGCTACACAGTAAGCCTCTCATAACTAGTTCGTTTGATCAAGTGTTGGTTAGAAGTTTCCTAACCAAGGATTAATGAATCACTTGATAAACAGAGTTATATCATGGGAGATGATATAATGGACAGACCCATTTTAATAGATGTCAAATATAGTTTCCTTAGACCATAAGATTATGTCACTCCCGTCTACCGGAGGAATACTTTGTGGACATCAAACGTCACTTCGTAACTGGGTGATTATAAAGGTGTTTTTCAGGTATCTCCAATAGTAGGTTGTTGAGTCACATGAATCAAGACTAGGATTTGTCCGTCCAAACAGTGGATAGATATCTCTGGGCCCTCTCGCTAACATAGCATCCAAAATCTTGCAAGCATATGACTAATTAGCTAGTCATAAGGATCCTATCCTATGGAACGAATAAAGAGAACTTGTCGGAAACAAGATTAATCAGATATGGAGATGTCGATGATTAAGTCTCGGGCAAGTAAAATATCGTGAGACAAAAGGAATCGTATATGGATTAGTTGAATCCCGGACAATGTGGTTCAATCGATAAAGTACTTTGTTGAATATGTAGGAATCAATATGGACATCCGGTCCCGCTATTGATTATTGATTGGATCATGTCTGCATGTTCTCGAACCCGCAGAGTCACACACTTAACACTTCGATGTAGTTAGGGCTCGAGATAAATGATGGTGTGAACGAATATTGATTCGGAGTCTCGGATGGGATTCTAGACATCACGAGGAGTTCCGGAAGAGTCCGGAGATAAAGATTCATATAAGGAAAATTGTTTCCGGAGGTGTCGGAAAGGTTCGGCAATTTTCCGGTAGGGTACCAGAAGTTTCTAGAAGGTTCCGGAAGGTTCCATGAGTGGGCCCACCTGACGCGTGGGGTCCACATGGACCAAAGGGGTGGTGCAGCAGCCCACATGGGCCAGCCGTACCAGCCCCAAAGGCCCATGCGGCAAAGGGTGGGGGCGGCGCCCCAAAACCCTAACCCTAGGGCTTGGCTTGGGGGCCAAGCCTCCCTGGCCACCGACCCTAGGGGGTGGGGAGGCACACCCCTGGCCTGCTATATAAGGAGGGCTAGGGCAGGGGGTGCCGCACCCCTGCTCCTCCCAAGCCACCGCCCCTGCTGCCGCGCCACCTCCTCCTCTCTCTCTCCCGCAGCCACTTGGCGAAGCCTTGCCGGGATCTCCACCATATCCACCACCACACCGTCATCGTGCTGTTGAGATCTCGCAAGCCTCTCCACCACCTCTTGCGGGATCAAGATCGTGGAGTGTTCATCGAGCTGAACATGTGGATACTGCGGAGGTGCTGCTCGTGCGATGCTTCGGATCGGATAATACATCTTCTCGCGACTAGACGAGTCTAGTTGCGGGGATCGACTAGCCAACCCCTGCCTCGACAAAACACACTCGGTTTTTCTTCGAGGGTGAGATTCGATCTCCTTCTTGCTACCACCATCTAGTAGATCGTGATCTTGTTTGGGTTTTATTGTGCCTCTTTGCGTAGGAATTTTTTTGTTTTCTATGCTGCGAATCCTAAAGTGGTATCAGAGCCTAGATCTATTCATAGATGTTGGTGCGATTAGAACACAAGGAGTTGCGGGCATTGATATTTTGTTGCTACCTTTCCACCTGTATTTTGTATCTTGCCGGATAGCTTGATCAAAGCGGCCCAGACCAATTTTACTCATCCGCGTACGAGAGACCGGTTCCACGATTGACATGCAACTTGTATTGCATAAGTGGCTGGCGGGTGTCTGTTACTCTAGCTATAGTGAGATGCGATCTACAATGGAAGGCCTTTAAAAAGGATGAGTAAATAAGCTAATTTTATATCACCGTTGTGGCTTTGCGTAGATTAGAACGGTTCTATCTCATGACCCATAAAAGCCACGGTAAAATTGCATAAACAAAGTAGAGGACGTCTAACTTGTTTTTGCAGGGTTTGTGATATGGTATGAACAATATGTGATTTGTGATAATGTATGCAATGATCATGTTTTGTAATTTTCACGACTTGCATGTCGATGAGTATGGCAACCGGCAGGAGCCTTATGGTTGTCTCTTTATTATTGTATGACCTGCGTGTCACTTTAACGCCATGTATTTGCTTTACTTTATTGCTAAGAGTAGCAATAGTCGTAGTTGCAATAGTTGGTGGAGACAATCATGAGACGGCGACGTCATGCTGGTGGTGCTGGAGATCATGCCGGTGCTTTGGAGATGGAGATCAAAGGCACAAGTAAAGGCTATACCATGTCACAGATTAAATTGCATGTGATGTTTATCCTTTTATGCACCTTATTGATTGCTGAGATTTGATCGCGACGGTAGCATGATAAGGTGATCTCTCTTGTTAATATCAAGACGTGTTCTCCCCTAGTATGCATCGTTGCAAAAGTTCGTCGTTTTGAAGCACCACGTGATGATCGGGTGTGATAGACTCTACGTTCGCATACAACGGGTGTAAGCCAGATTTACACATGCGGAAATACTACGGTTTCCTTGACGAGCCTAGCGTGTACAGACATGGCCTCAGAACACAGGATCCGAAAGGTTAAACACGAGTCATATGGACGATATGATCAACATGGCGATGTTCACCTTTGAAGCTACATCATCTCATGTGATGATCAGTTGTGGTGTAGTTGATTTGGATCACGTATCACTAAACAACCCGAGAGATGTTGAGTTTAGTGGGGGTTAATTTTGTAATTTAGATTAACTCGAACAAACTATCATGAACATAGTCTGAACACCTTGTGCAAATATGTTGTAAATCAATGGCCCGTCCCACTACCACCATGAATTTTAACGCGTTCCTAGAGAAAGACAAGCAGAAAGACGATGGAAGCAATTTCTCATATTGGTTCATGAATCTGAAGATTATCCTCACTGCTGCCAAGAAACTTTATGTCCTCGATGTAGCACTAGGCCAGGCTCCAGCAGAGGGAGCGGCTGAAGATGTTAGGAACATCTGGGCAGCCCGTTCTGAGGACCACGAGATAGTTAAGTGCGGTCTGTTATATGGCTTAGGACCAAAGCTCCAAAAAAATTGAGCACCATGGCGTATTTGAGATGATGGGTCAACTAAAAGAGATGTTTCAGACCCAAGCCAAGGTGGAGAGGTATGAGGCCTCCTCCAAGTTTTTTTGTTGTATGATGGAAGAGAACAACTCCGGCAGTGAACACGTGCTCAAAATGTCTGGGTATGGTGATCGTCTGGCGCAGCTGGGTGTTGTGATTCCCAATGAGTTGGGGATTGACCGTGTTCTCCAGACACTTCCACCAAGTGATACGTCCATTTTGCATCACTATTTCATATAATAATTTGCTATTATTTATGGATATATTTCATATTAGAATGCAATACTTATGTTATTTTATCTTATTTTGCATGTTTGATGATCGTTGGTGATTTGACTGCCGGAGCCCGGAATCAGCTGGAAAAAGCACCGTCAAGATACCGAACTTCTGCAACTCCAGAAATTCCGCAAAAATTCAGAGATTAATATTTCGCCAGAAGATGAGGGGAGCCAGAAGGGCGACCAGAGGGGGCCACAGGGTGCCCAGACGCTACCCAGGCGCGGCCCAACCCTTGGCCACGCCTGGGCCCACCTGGTGGCCCTGCGCCGCCTCCAACTGCCCCCCTTTCGCGTATATGGCCTCTTTGACCTAAAAATCGACGGGGACGCTTCGAAGAAATATTCCGCCTCCGCCTCAGGGGCGGAAACCACAGAGAGAGAAAAAGCTCTCCGGCAGGGAGAAATCTGTCGGGGAAATACCTTCACGGAGAGGGGAGATCGTCGCCATTGTCATCGTCATCGTCACGGGCTTCATCGGGATCATCATCGACATCATCCTCACCGACAGCACCATCATATCCACAGCTCCACTCCGTTCCGCTGTTGCATCTAGGGTTGGGATCACTTTTCCGGTGTTGATTGCCTTGTGTAGTTGATGCTATTGAGTTTTATCGGTGAAATACTTTTATGAACATTAAGCAGCAGCATGAAGTGACTGATTATAATCCATATGTTGTCTTGTGACTAGTTCGTTTAGTTCTTGAGGACATGGGGAAGTCTCGTTGCAAGTAGTGGAATTATGCTGAGTAATATTTAATGGTTTGATATTTAAGTTGTGGTGCTATACTTCTAGTGGTGTTGTGTGAACGTCGACTACATGACACTTCACCTTTATGGGCCTAGGGGAATGCATTGTGTATTTAGTTTTCTTGTGAGGTGGTTGCAGGAATGACAGAACCTAAACCCCCGCCGGTAAACTAGTGCATGAGGGAGCATAGGATCTCAGAGTTTAAGGCTGTGGTTAGTTTATTCTTAAATACTTCCTTGCATTTGCGGATGCTTGTAGGGAAGTGTAATCACAAGTGTTTTCGAGTCCAAGTAAGGGTGGTTCATTAGCATAGGTTCAGCCACACAACACTTAGCAAAACATTAAACATTAAGCAGCAGCATGAAGCGAAAGTGACTTGACATAACTCCCATGTGTCCTCAGGAGCGTTTAGCCATCATAAGTAGAATCACCGGCTTGTCCTTTGTGCTAAAAAGGATTGGGCCACTTGCTGCGATAATTATTGCTCTCTTTTATTTACTTGCACTTTATTTATTTGTTAGTATAAAAACCCATAAATATCCTTCTATTAGTGTTTGCAGTGAAATCTTGCACGTATTTACAAGCCAATACCTTCTGCCCCTCGTTGGGTTCGACACTCTTATTTATCGAAAGTACTACGATAGATCCCCTATACTTGTGGGTCATCACCAAGCTACAAAAGCTTCGTGATGAACTATAACATGCAAGGGATGGAGAAAACTCTTCTTGAGCTCTTCTCAATGTTAAAGACAGCGGAGGTGGAAATCAAGAAGGAGCATCAAGTGTTGATGGTCAATGAGACCACCAGTTTTAAGAAGAAGGGCAAGAGAGACAACTTCAAGAAGGGCGGCAAGTCATCTGCTACGCCTGCGAAGAAGTCAAAGAAAGGCCCTAAGTCTGACACTGAGTGCTTCTACTGCAAGGGGTCTGGACACTGGAAGCGCAACTGCCCAAAATATCTAGCAGTTAAGAAGGCTGACAACGTCAAACAAGGTATATGTGATATACATGTTATTGATGTGTATCTTACAAGTGCTCATAGTAGTGCCTGGGTATTTGATACTGGTTCAGTTGCTAACATATGTAATTCGAAACAGGAACTGCGGAATAGACGACACTTGGCGAGAGACGAGGTGACGATGCATGTTGGAAATGGATCAAAAGTTGAAGTCATCACCGTCGGCATGCTCCCTCTACGTCTACCTTCGGGATTAGTTTTAAACCACAATAATTGTTATTTGGTGCCTACGTTAAGCATGAACATTATATCTGGATCTTGTTTATTGCGAGACGGTTATTCATTTAAATCAGAGAACTATGGTGTTTCTATTTATATGGATAATATCTTTTATGGACATGCACCTGAAGTGAATGGTTTATTTCTATTGAATCTCGATAGTAGTGATACACATGTTCATAACATTGATGACAAACCATATAAACTGAATGATGATAATCTCACATACTTGTGGCACTGTCGTTTAGGTCATATTGGTGTAAAGCACATGAAGAAACTCCATTCCGATGGACTTTTGGATTCACTTGATTTCGAATCATTTGAAACTTGCGAACCATGCCTCATGGGCAAGATGACTCGAACACCATTCTCTGGCACAATGGACAGAGAGCAATAGACTTGTTGGAAATTATACATACTGATGTGTGCGGTCCAATGAGTGTTGCAGCACGCGATGGATATCGTTATTTCATGACCTTCACTGATGATTTAAGTAGATATGGGTATATTTATTTAATGAAGCACAAGTCTGGAACGTTTGAAAATTTCAAAGAATTTTAGAGTGAAGTAGAGAATCATCGTAACAAGAAAATAAAATTTCTCTGATCAGATCGTGGAGGTGAATATTTGAGTTATGAATTTGGTATGCATTTAAAGACCTGTGGAATTGTTTCACAACTCACGCCACCTGGAACACCACAGCATAATGGTGTGTCTGAACGTCGTAATCGTACTTTATTGGATATGGTGCGATCTATGATGTCTCTTACTGATCTGCCACTATCCGTTTGGAGCTATGCATTAGAGACGGCCGCATTCACTATAAATAGGGCACCATAAAAATCCGTTGAGACGACTCCATACGAGCTGTGGTCTGGCAAGAAGCCGAAGTTATCGTTTCTTAAAGTTTGGGTAGCGAGGCTTATGTGAAAAGACTTCAACCTGATAAGCTCGAACCCATCAGAAAAATGCGTCTTCATAGGATGCCCTAAGGAAACTATTGGGTATACCTTCTACCACATAACTGAGGGCAAGATCTTTGTTGCCAAGAACAGTTCTTTTCTAGAGAAGGAGTTTCTCTCGAAAGAAGTGAGTGGGAGGAAAGTAGAGCTTGACGAGGTTGTTGAACCTGTTCTTGAGATGCCGAGTAGCGCAGAGCTGGAAGATATTCCAGAGCAGCCTTCGCCACCTGAAGAAGAAGCAAATGATGGAGATCATAATGCTCCAGACAAAGCTGCTACTGAACTACGCAGATCGACGATACCAGAGATGTTGTTGGACAACGATGAACATGTGAACTATGAGGAAGCGATGATGAGCCCTGACTCCGGTAAATGGCTAAGAGCCATGAAATCCAAAATGGAATCCATGTATGAAAACCAAGTTTGGACTTTGGTGGACTTACCGAACGACCGCAAGGCCGTTGAGAATAAATGGATATTCAAAAGAAAAACAGATGCTGACAATAATGTCACCGTATACAAAGAATGACTTGTCGCAAAGGGTTTCCGACAAATTCAAGGAGTTGGCTACGATGAGACTTTCTCACCCATAGCGATGCTGAAATCTGTTCCGATTATGTTAGCAATTCCTGCATTTCGAAATTTGGCAAATGGATGTAAAGACCGCGTTCCTTAATGGTCATATTAAGGAAGAGTTGTACATGGTACAACCCAAAGGTTTTGTCGATCCTAAGGGTGCTGACAAAGTGTGCAAACTTCAGAGGTCCATTTATGGAATGAAACAAGCATCGCGGAGTTGGAATTTTCGGTTTGATGAAGTGATCAAAGGGTTTGGATTTGTCCAAAATTATGGAGAAGCCTGTATTTACAAGAAAGTGAGTGGGAGTTCTGTAGCTTTTCTAATACTATATGTGGACGGCATATTGTTGATTGGAAATGATATAGAATTACTTGAAAGTGTAAAGGCTTATTTGAATAAGAGTTTTTCAATGAAAGACCTTGGCGAAGCAGCATATATTTTAGGCATAAAAATGTATAGAGATAGATCAAGACGCCTAATAGGGCTTTCACAGAGTACATACCTTGACAAGGTTCGGAAGAGGTTCAGAATGGAAGATTCGAAGAAGGGGTTCTTACCAATGTTGCAAGGAAAGATTTTGAGTGAGACTCAATGTCCCGTCACGGCGGAAGATAGAGAGAAAATGAACAAAGTTCCCTATGCCTCGGCCATAGGCTCTATCATGTATGCCATGCTATGTACTAGACCGGATGTGTGCCATGCTGTTAGTCTGACCAGTAGGTACCAGAGTGATCCAGGAGTGGAACACTGGACATCAGTCAAAAATATCCTTAAGTATCTGAAGAGAACTAAGGAAATGTTTCTCGTTTATGGAGGTGAGCAAGAGCTTGTCGTAAAGGGTTACGTCGATGCTAGTTGGGATACTGATCCGGATGATTCAAAGTCTTAGTCCGGATACGTGTTTATTCTAAATGATGACGCTCTGAGCTGGAGGAGTTCCAAGCAGAGCGTGGTGGCGAAATTTTCAACTGAAGCGGAATATGTGACAGCCTCTTCGGCAGCAAGTGAAGAAGTCTGGATGAAAGAGTTCCTCTCCGAGCTGGGTGTGGTTCCAAGAGCGTCAAGGCCTTTAGCCCTGTACTATGATAATACAGGTGCAATTGCTCTTGCCAAAGAGCCAACTACACACAAGAACACAAAGCATATCAAGCGTCGCTTTCACAATTTGTGTGAGAATGTCCGAGATGGAGACATAGAGATTTGCAAGGTGCATACGGATCTGAATGTGGCAGACCCGTTGACTAAACCTCTTCCACGAGCAAAACATGATCAACACCAAGAGGCCATGGGTGTTAGATTGCTACAAATGTAAACTAGATTATTGACTCTAGTGCAAGTGGGAGACTGCTGGAGATATGCCCAAGAGGCAATAATAAAGATTATTAATCATCATATTTCCCGTTCATGATAAATGTTTATTATCCATGCTATAATTGTATTAATCGAAAACAAATACATGTGTGGAATACAAACGACAAAGTGTCCCTAGTAAGCCTCTCATAACTAGTTTGTTTGATCAAGTGTTGGTTAGAAGTTTCCTAACCAAGGATTAATGAATCACTTGATAAACGGAGTTATATCATGGGAGATGATATAATGGACAGGCCCATTTCAATAGATGTCTAATATAGTTTTCTTAGACCATGAGATTATGTCACTCCTGTCTACCGGAGGAATACTTTGTGGACATCAAACGTCACTTCGTAACTGGGTGATTATAAAGGTGTTTTTCAGGTATCTCCAATAGTAGGTTGTTGGGTCACATGAATCAAGACTGGGATTTGTCCGTCCAAATAGTGGATAGATATCTCTGGGCCCTCTCGGTAGCATAGCATCCAAAAGCTTGCAAGCATATGACTAAGTAGCTAGTCATAGGGATCCTATCCTATGGAACGAGTAAAGAGAACTTGTCGGAAATGAGATTAATCAGATATGGAGATATCGGTGATTAAGTCTCGGGCAAGTAAAATATCGTGAGTGTCGTGGTATTGTCGAATCTAGCCGGGATAGGGGTGCCATCCGGCTAGGTATACACGCCGACGGTAGAGAGAAGATGTGGGGGGAGGAACGTAGCGGGATTCCGGTGACGGGATTACACACAGTTTACCCAGCTTCGGATCACACGACGGTGGCGTGATCCTACGTGCTGCTATAAATCACTATAAGGCAATATCGCCGAGTTAAAATGATGTGTATATAGCCTTGGTTGTATGAGGCTGTGGAGATTGTCTCTGTATCTGCCCGTAGGCCGGCTTATAAAGGTGGACGGACCTAGGGCTTACAAGGAAAGTCTACCGGCATAAGGAAATAGGAGTCCTAGACTAATACGGCTTAGTTGTCTTCGTCTTGTGCTCCAAGTCGGATGGTTACTGGGCCTTCGTCTTGGATCCTCCTTAGCCGGCTGGGCCTTGTCCTTGCGCTTCAGCATATTGGGCCGCCCGGTAAGCCGGAATTCGGCTTACCACCACTATGGGCCACCCTATTATACTGGAATAGGTACATGTCGAAGATACCCCTATTTGGTATATCCCCGACACTAGCCCCCGGAAAGTTTTGAGTTCTCCAGCGGCCGGCTTCTTCGACGGGCTTGAAGTAATTTCACCTTCGTCTGTCTTGTCTTGGTTTAGACCGATGTAGAACTTGAAGCTTTGCCGAAGAAAATATCCGACATGTACTGCCGAACTAACATCGTCTTAATTGCCATTTAAGACGGATTGACCAGGACGTCCGGACTGATCGATTTTATATCGAGCCGGCTTATGTCCAGTGGAGCTCGTCCGAATTTCATGCTTCTGAAGTAGACCGCGTCTAGTCTGCTTTCAGAATTGAACTGTGCCCGCTGGTGCTAGCTTTATTGTCCATTGGGAACACAGTCAATTTGCATATTTCAGAATCGAGTTTATTCCAAAGAATGGATGAAGAAAAAATCTCCGTCCAGGTGGATGTAGCCCCCGAGGCTCATGTCGGCTTATGAAATAAGGCGGCATGAGACTCAGTAAATCTGATGCTTGTAGCCCCCGAGTGTCGGCTTGATGTAGATCGACGCAGCCCCCGAGCTATCTATCAAAACTGTAAGTTCCGACAGACTGTAGCCCCCGAGGCTCATGTCGACCTTATGAAATAAGACGGCATGAGGCTTGATGAGAACATCTCGCCGAGTAACAGGGCACAACGCCAATCTGTTTAAAAACCCAGGAGGCGGCTGAATGGAAACATCTCGCCGGGTAACAGTGCATGATGCAAATCTGTTTTAAACCCAGGAGGCGGCTGAAGACGAATCGGCTTGCCGGAGACGTCCTTGATGAAGTGGCAACGAAAATACCTGTCGAATAAACAATAACTGCATTAAGCTGTACTTTAAATGCAAGCTAAATAATTGTAAGGGCTAAGCCGACAGTTTTTTCAACAAAAACATTTGGGTTGCAGATTATCTGCGGTCCGCCTTTAAGTTTTCTGGCTTATGCACTTTAGCCATATTTCGTGTGTTAGCAAAGCTCCAGCACGGAACGTCTGCTGGGCAACAGGGATGCAATACCAAGCTGTTTAGACCCAGAACAAACGCCGGCTTTTGGTGCCGAAACACCTACTTAGGCGACCCAGCACATAAGCGATCAGATGAATACTTTTAGGCGGACAAAACATTAGTTTGCAACATAACCACTAGCACGAAGCAAATTCGGGTTGACATTGATAGCTTAATATATATGATCATCGGGAAATAAAAGATGGCATGATCTCGTAGAGCGAGCCAGAATTTATTTCATGAGCATATATAATGTTAACGAAAGAATTGCCGAAAAACTTAACTTTTTGGTGCTCATGGCGTTGATGATGGGATGCGGCGATGAGTAGGCCGCGACAGCAATTAAGCCGGATCGCGATAACGAATAGGCCGCGACGGCAATTTAAGTCGGACCGCGATGAAGACTTGACCGCAATGACAAATTAAGTCGGAACGCGATGATGTGTATGCCGGAAGGGCGCGCCGTCCGTGCCGTGTTGGCAAAGACGCCAAAACACAATAAGGTTGACGGCGGATCCGCCTAATCCGGCGAATTTTTTTTCAATTTTGACGCGTTTGCGCCTAAGCCGGAATAGCAATGATAATCATGCCGGAAAAGCATCACGCCACGTTTAGCAATTAAGCTATAACGCGAAAAAACATCATGCCGCGTTGGCAATTAAGCTGGAACGCGAGATGGTTATGTCGAAAAAGGCGTCATGTTCTGCTAGCAGTTAAGCAGGACACGACGATAATTATGCCTAAAAAACATCGTCCGCGTCGACAATTAAGCCGGAACGCGATGACGGGTACGCCGAAAAGTCAACATGCCGCATCGGTGATTAAGCCGGAATGCGACGATAAATACATCGTGCCACATTAGCAATTAAGCTAGAACGCGACGACGGATACGTCGAAAGAGGCGTCATGTCTTGTTTAGCAATTTAAGTTGGACACGACGATTATGCCGAAAAGGCAACGCGTCACGTCGACGATTAAGCTGAAACTGAATAAACCAGACATGACGTATGCCAAACGCCGAAGCGAACCCGAGCCGAACATGCTAAAGGCGACGATCGGTTCGTCTAAGCCGGGCACCGGACCGAAGCCGGACACGTCAAAGTTGGCGAAAAATCCATCAAGGCCTGATGCGCCGACTTGATCTAGTCGATGATGATGACGCTTGCTTCCGGTGCAAGTACTAGTAGCTTTTTGGTTTGCCACTAGCTGTCAAACAAAGCATGTACTAGCTGCACGTGTTTAGCTGATATGCACGTGGCCACTATGATTTGCTTGATTAGCACTTTCTTTTCTTGGGAGCTCGATCGGAAATTTACTCCGTGATGAGAACTGATTGCAATTTCCAACTCGACTGCTCCTGCCGCTGCGTACGTGGCCTCCTGCCGCTGCGTACGTGGCCTCTCGCCGGATCAATTGATCTGCTCGTGACTGCTCCTGCCGCTGCGTACGTGGCCCCCTGCCGTAAAGCGCATGAAATATCCAGCTCGACGCGTATGCAGACAACAACCAGCTACCCGAGGAAATTCTGCAGATTTTATCAATCCGGCAAAAAATCTCAAGCTCGTAGAGCTAGTCAACTGCGTGCGTTGGGTGGAGTGGATGTCGGATGGCTGCTTGATTTTTGTCAGCAGGCTAGAGGCCATCTAGCCAATTTATGAGCATAATCAGAGCCACGCGCTTTCACGAGGCGACACCTTGAAGCCGGCGATTTGACCAGATGTGATCTGGTTGATGATGACGACTCTAAACGTGATGAAGTCGGAAAACGTCAACCAACGCGGCGGAAAACGTCGCCTTCGTCGATTGGATCCGATCCGCACTTCACGTGTATGATGTGAGCCGATCCGATGTAGCTTTGGGAGCGAAGCCGACCGCAACGAAGATGACGACGATGAATTTGTCGAACTGGATCAGTCGGGTAGATCTGATCTGGCTGAAGATGTCGATGAAGGATCCCGCCCGGATCATCGCCTGGACGCCTCTTGCCCCACGGTGGGCGCCAACTGTCGTGGTATTGTCGAATATAGCCGGGATAGGGGTGCCATCCGGCTAGATATACACGCCGACGGTAGAGAGAAGATGTGGGGGGAGGAACGTAGCGGGATTCCGGTGACGGGATTACACACAGTTTACCCAGCTTCGGATCACACGACGGTGGCGTGATCCTACGTGCTGCTATAAATCACTATAAGGCAATATCGCCGAGTTACAATGATGTGTGTATAGCCTTGGTTGTATGAGGCTGTGGAGATTGTCTCTGTATCTGCCCGTAGGCCGGCTTATAAAGGTGGCCGGACCTAGAGCTTACAAGGAAAGTCTACCGTCATAAGGAAATAGGAGTCCTAGACTAATACGGCTTAGTTGTCTTCGTCTTGTGCTCCAAGTCGGATGGTTACTGGGCCTTCGTCTTGGATCCTCCTTAGCCGGCTGGGGCTTGTCCTTGCGCTTCAGCATATTGGGCCGCCCGGTAAGCCAGAATTCGGCTTACCACCACTATGGGCCACCCTATTATACTGGAATATGTACATGTCGAAGATACCCCTATTTGGTATATCCCCGACACCAAAAGGAATCGTATATGGATTAATTGAATCCCGGACAATGTGGTTCAACCGATAAAGTACTTCGTTAAATATGTAGGTGTTGGAAATATGCCCAAGATGCAATAATAAAGTTGTTTATTATCATATGTCATGTTTATGATAAATGTTTATTATCCATGCTATAATTGTATTAACCGGAAACATAATACATGTCTGGAATATAAACAACAAAGTGTCCCTAGTAAGCCTCTACCGGACTAGTTCGTTAGTCAAGAGATGGTTAAGGTTTCCTAACCATGGACTTGTTATACTCACTTGATAAGGGAGTCATATCATTAGGAGAATGATATGATGGACAAGAGCCAATAATAAAGAGTTGCAATTGATCGTGTCACACAGTTTCATTGCCAACGCTTTTAGTATGTGCCAAGTATAGTTTCCTTAGAGCATGAGATTATGTCACTCCCGTTTACCAGAGGAATACCTTGTGGACATCAAATGTCGCTTCATGACTGGGTGATTATAAAGATGGCTTTCAGGTATCTTCGATGGTAAGTTGTTGGGTAACATTAATCAAGAGTGGGATTTGTCCCTCCATGTGACGGAGTAGATATCTCTGGGCCCTCTCGGTAATATAACATCCGGAAAGTTTGCAAACATGTGATTAAGTAGAAATCATGGAGATCCTATATTATGGATGAGTAAAGAGGACTTGCCAGGAAATGAGATTAAACTAGATATGGTGATATCAACGATCAAATCTCAGGCAAGTTAAATATCATGAGACAAAGGGAATCGTATACGAGATTAATTGTATCTCCGGCATTGTGGTTCAACCAATAAAGATCTTCGTTGAATGTGTAGGAATCAATATGGACATCCCGGTCCCGGTCCTGCTATTGATTATTGATCGAATCATGTCTGCACGTTCTCAAACCCGTAGGGTCACACACTTAACCCTATGATGTAGCTAGGGTTTGCGATGAGATAATTGATGGTATGAAAGAATGTTGATTCGGAGTCTCAGATGAGATCCTAGACATCGCGAGGAGTTCCGGAAGAGTCCGTAGAATAAGATTCATATAAGGAAAGTAGTTTCCGGAGGCGTCGGAAAGGTTCGGGAATTTTCCGGCAGGGTACCGGAAATTTCTAGAAGGTTCCGGAAGGTTCCAATGTGGGGCCCACCTGACGTATGGGGCCCACATGGACCAAGGGGGCGGTGCAGCAGCCACATGGGCTAGCCGCACCAGCCCCATAGGCCCACTTGGGCCGAATTGGAAAGGGGAGGCCGAAACCCTAGGGGACTCGGCTTGGGAGCCAAGTCCCACCCTTGGCCGCCGGCCTCTAGAAGGCAGGTGCCTTGGGAGGCAAGGCTGCCCAAGCCGGCCGGCCAAGGACTAGGGCGCCCCCCCCCACTTGGCCCTCCTCCACCTATATAAGGGGGGGTGCGGCATAGGAGAGAGATCCCAAGCCCTAGCCGCACCACCCCCTTGCCCCTCTTCTCTCTCCCTCGCGTGTGGCTTGGTGAAGCCCTGCCCGCGGGAACACTCCACCATCAACACCACCACACCGTCGTGCTACTGAGATCCATCTAGCCTCTTCCTCCTCACTTGTGGGATCAAGGAGAGGAAGACTACGTCGAGCCGAACGTGTGGATTACGCGGAGGTGCTGCTCGTGCGGTGCTTCATCAGATTGGACTTCGAGAATAATACATCTCCTCGCGACTAGACACGTCTAGTTGCGGGGATTGACTAGCCAACCCCTGCACCGACAAAACATTTGCTCGTTCTTTAATGGTAAGAGATTGGATCTCGTCTTCGCTACTTGCATCTAATAGATCTAGATTGTTGGGTTTCTTCCGCTTGTTTCGTAGGAAACCTTTTGTTTTCTATGCAACGGACCCCTTTTAGTGGTATCAGAGCCTAGATCTATTCGTAGATGTTGGTGCGATTAGAACACAAAGAGTTGTGGGCGTTGATGTTTTTGTTGCTATCCTCGCGTGTATTTTGTATCTTGTTGGATGGTTGGATTGAAGCGACCCGGACCAACTTTACTCGTCCACGCATGAGAGACCGATTCCACAATTGACACGCAACTTGTATTGCATAAGTGGCTGGCGGGTGTCTGTTTCTCTAGCTATGGTGAGATGCAATCTGCAATGGGAGGCCTTTTAAAAGGATGAGTAAATAAGAAACCTTTAAATCACCGTTATGGTTTTTGCGTAGATTAGAACGGTTCTATCTCTTGATCCATAGATGCCACGTAAAAATTGCATAAACAAAGTAGAGGACGTCTAACTTGTTTTTGCAGGGTTTGTGATGTGGTATGGCCAATGTGTGATTTGTGATAATGTATGCAATGATCATGTTTGTAATTTTTCATGACTTGCATGTCGATGAGTACGGCAACTGGCAGGAGCCGAATGGTTGTCTATTATTTTATGTGGCCTGCGTGCCAATATTATCACCATGTAATTGCTTTACTTTATCGCTAAAAGTAGCAATAGTCGTAATTGCAATAATTGGTGATGGCAACCATGGAGACGGCACCGTCATGCTAGTGATGATGGAGATCATGCCGGTGCATTGGATATGGAGATCAAAGGCACAAAAACAAAAAGGTTATGCCATGCCACAATATAAATTGCATGTGATGTTTATCCTTTTTATGCACCTTATTGTTTGCTTTGATGTGATCGAGACAGTAGCATGATAAGGTGATCTCTCACGTTAATATCAAGATAATAAAGTGTTCTCCCCTAGTATGCACCGTTGCAAAAGTTCGTCATTTTGAAGCACCACGTGATGATCGGGTGTGTTAAACTCTACGTCCACATACAACGGGTGTAAGCCAGTTTTACACACGCAACAATACTACGGTTTCCTTGATGAACCTAGCATGTACAGACATGGCTTCAGAACACTAGAACCGAAAGGTTAAACACGAGTCATATGAATGATATGATGAACACCGAGTTGTTCACCATTGAAGTTGCATCTTATCACGTTATGATCAGATCTGGAGTAGTGGATTTGGATCGTGTGCCACTAAACAACCAGAGAGATGTTAAGTTTAGTGGGGGTTCAAGTAGTAATTTTGATTAGTTTGAATGAAAATTATCATAAACAAAAGTCCTAAAAATGTCTTTGCAAAATCCTTGTAGGTCATGGCTGACTACGGTAGTCTTTTCGTTGCTGAAGAGTTGCGTCTCGATGGGTCAAACTTTGTTGAATGGTACCTGCTTCTGAGGGAAGTCCTTCACACAAATGCTGAGCTCTACGTGTTAGATGAGCCTTTAGAAGATGAACCCAATGCTTCTGCAAGTCAAGAGGATCACATGGATTGGCTCCAACAAAGGACCACCTACTTGAAAGTCGAGTGGTTGATGTGCACCGTCATGAATTCTGACCTAAGTAGACAATTCAACAACTTGAGTGCAATTGAGATTGTTGATGAACTGAAAGATAGGTTCATAGCACAAGTTAGAATTGCAAGGTTCGAATCTCTGAATGAATTTCTTTCAACTAAGATGGAAGAAAACACTTGCTTGGAACAACACCTGAGGAAGATGCATAAGATATATTATACTCAGGTGGATGTTTGGGACTACGAGATGACTGACGATTTGGCGATAGATGGGGTGTTGCTCGCTTCTCCCTAGCTTCAAGAATTATGTCAGAGACTATGTCATGGGAAGGGATTCGATCACTTTCTGTGAGTTCGTGTCTCGGCTGCGTCATGTCAAAGTGGAACCCATAGTAGGAGAAGTTGTCAATGCAGAAGGTATATAGTGATATACAAGTTATAAACGTTTAAGTACAAAATTGCAATTGTGGCGGTTTTATAAATATTTGATACTCATTCTGTTTTATGAAAACAGGACCTGCTGCTTGAGATTTCCATGGAGGAACTAAGGAGACATAGCGTGATGGTGGCAATCAAGGAGTTGATGCTAGCAACGTTCTGCTTCTACATTTATCTTTTTTTATTAGAGGATTTGAATGAGGTTTTGTAATTGAATTAAGTGGGATCTTTAATTAGTGTGTCTTGCTTTTGTGAAACGGTCATTCATGTAAAAGACAAGTGGTTGTTCTATTTTCATGAGTAATGTTTTTTAGTGATCACGTTTCGATTATGAGATTGTTGTTCTTATTTTAATCTAGACGATAATTAGTTAAACATTTATAAATATGAAACATACTAAAAGATATCCAAAACTCAATAATGACAATTTTGTTTAGTCGTGCTAAGTATTGTGAAGAACATTTTTTATGTTTGACACATGCACCATGTTAAGTAGTATGACTGAAAGTCACTCTTTAGAAGTGTGTCATGAGTTGCTGAAAAACACAAGTGTTGGTTAAATTTTTTCAGCAAATATTAGATGTCATTATTTTGTGCACTCCATCATAAATGACATGAGTAAATAGATGTATTTATTCGAGTTGTGATATTTGATAGGATCAAATAAAATTCTGGAGTAAAGGATATTAAGTTAACAAGAAAATTAAGTCCTTTCGATTTGATCAAAAGAGACAGACATTTGAGTTATTGTTTTAGTATGCAGACTTGTGCAAAGTGTTGTCACAAATTACAAAAATTTAGAACTTCTTCAAAAGTGTTTTGATATGTCCTAAAATTGCAATCACACTCTATTAGATATTGTGTGGTCTAAGAAAGTTTTTCTTATTAGGGTTTATTAAAAACATTTAGATTTATTTTAACAACCCTCTGTTTAAAAAATAAAGGGTCTATTTATGATTCGCATGAACGATTCCATATGAGTTATGAGAAGTCGTGATTTCTTTAATTATGAGATAATTAGAAACTGTTGCGAATAAGTATTTGTGTAGTACATTCATATGTGATTATGAATAGAGATTCCACAACGTGAGACTAAAAGGGGCAGACCATTTTGGTTGTGCTAAGTATTTTAGTGGTTTATCGTGAAAATGCTTCATTGATAAAATAATTGATGGAATAAATTGAGAAACTGAAACAAGGTGGTTGACCTTGCTTTTAAATGTATCAAGTGGCATGTTTTCAAAAGTGCTATGTTGGTTTAAGCTTGACACATAAAAGAGAAATTGATGATTATGATCATTGAATTTCGAATTAAGTTTTTTAAAGAAAGTAGGATTCAAGAATATAAAATTTTGTCGAGTTACAAAATAATATTCATGATTTACTTGTCATGTTTAAGAAACAAGACATACCTACGAAACTACAAAGAAGAAATAGAAGCCTGAAATACAAAAATTGCTGATAGTCATCCTATGTTAAGTTTGAATAACAAAAGTAATTGTTACTTGGTTTTGTGAAAATGATGTTTTCACATATTTATTCCTTAAAAGAATTTATAGAGAATGAATAAAACTTAAAGGACTTGAAAGCAAAAATTGTCAATGTCGTGTCTTGGATCACGGACACCAGGAGTAAAGGATACCCCATTTTTAGGTTCGGTATGGGGCGCGAAGGAGGTTGAGAAACGTCTTCCACCAGGAGGACTTCGTCCACGCCTTAGATCTACGTACTAGCAAGAAACGCAGAGACACAAGGAGTTTACCCAGGTTCGGGCCGCCCGGAGGCTAACAGCCCTACTCCTGCATGTCTGGATTGAGTGGTATCTCATGGTGTAGCTTTACAGGGGTGGTTGCGGGTGCCAACCCGGGAGGTGTCAGCTAGAGGTTGAAGACGAGAAGATCTTGACCCGGAGGATATCACCTCTCGCCTATGCTACCCTTCGTCTTGTGCGCTACCTAGCCTAGCCTCTGACTCTCTGGAAATCCGTCCTTTCCTCCGGTGCCTTGGTCCTCCTTTTATAGGCTAAGGGGATCCCACAGGTGCACCTTTGGGGGCGGAGGGGTTTTGGCGGGAAAACCGCTCCGGGTTCTTCTTCGGGGGTGACGTGGCCTCTTCTCATCCAAGTATTCTTCTGAGGGGGGTTAGGTGCGGTCGCCCACCTTTTGCAGGCGGACTGACAGAGGCTGACGCGTTTTTCCGACCGTGTCCCCCACGGCGCCTCCATCTTCTTGGCGCCCAAGTCTTCTAGGAGCTTCCAGCCGGAGCTGGCAAGCCTATCCTCTTCGCGTGTGCGGAGGTTGGATACCGGGGATGAGCCTGGCCTCCTACCGGGCGTCGGGGTCCCGGGGACCTCCGTGTCGTCTGCCGGGTTGAAGGGGGCCCCGGAAGGTCCCCTGGTCCTTAGCCGTGGTTGTCGATGCCGTGCTTTCTTGGTCGTCGTGGGGCAGATGGGGGGCCCATCTGCCAGTCTTGAACCTTGGCCTTGTTTGCCTTCTTGGTGGGCCCACAGGCGGCGGACCCACTTTGACCGCAGGAGGGGAACCCCGTGTTCCACTGTTGCGACAGTAGCCCCCAGGCATAGTCCCGGCGGCCATGTACTTCTGCTACTAGGGCTATGACCAAAAAAGTCAAAGTGGGTCTCCGGCGTCAGGTCTTGATCGTCCTGTCCCAGCCGTCAGGCCTGCGCTTGTGGAGGAGCAGCGCACGCCCACGGGTCTTCTTTGCCTTGTTGAACGTTGCGGTCCGCGCGGATCGCCAACGCCCGTCTTGAATCCAACGGGAGGAAGCGTGCCAGACGGGATGCCTCCTCAATCCCCATACCGGCCGGAGTAGTGGGGCCACGATGCGATGCTTGGGATGCCTTATAAGCCATGGCTCCTGGGAACTGTAGCCGTTACTTCTCCCCAATCGTAGAAATCCCAAATCGCCGCCCAATCGCACTTCGTCTTCCTCCTCCTTGTCGTGTGACGTGAGCTCCTCCTCCTTCCCCCGCCCATGGCGCCCAAGCGGGAGAAGAGGGCAGTGAGGAAAGTGAAGCAGACCGCGGTGGGCCCCGCCCGGGCCGCCCCTCCTCCCTCACCGAGGGTAACACAAGCCTTGTTCTCTCCGAGCACGTTTGCGAGCGAGGAAGGGATTGCTAGCGCCCGCAGCGTGCTTGCTCCGGAATTCATTGGAGGCGACCAGCTGAAGATTTGCCCGGACACGAGCCCCCAGCAAGACGGCGAGGTGGTGACCTTCCACGACTTCTCTGTGGCGGGATTGCTCCCCCCTTTCTCTAATTTCTTCATGGTGGTCCTGGAAGCGTTTGTCGGCGTGATACCTCCGTGGCATTATTCCGACGCTTCTTCATGCCCCGCATGGGGAGGTCGAGGTGGATAGCGAGCAGAGTGTCCTTCTGCCTCAAGAAGGAAAATGCGCGCCAGTACCCGGAGACGAAGATCCAACCTGACTGGAGGGAGTGGAGGAAGAACTGGTACGTCATCCAAGCGGACAGCCTCAGCCCCACCATTTGGTGCCATCAGCCCCGGCCGAGAGTTTAGCCAACTCCAGGGATGTAAGCTCTCAAGACGAAGCTCTCCTCCCGATCATTAGGAGGTTGACGGAGCTCCGTGACATCCAGGTGACTTTCGCTATGATCACTCGTGATTTCGTCCGGCGGGGGATCGCCCCGCTGTAGCGTAGGTCCCAGCCACTGTGGGAGACACGTCGGGGGACATGGGTATCGCCAAAGCTGCTGAAGGGGAAGATGTTCTTCATGCTCCCGAGGGTGTCGTATGACCTTCCGCCGGGAGTTCTCTCCTTGCTCGACCGCCCCGCAGGCAGAGACGCCGTGCCTCCCATGCCGCGGTGCAACGCCTACGGGCTCCAAGCTACTGAGTTCCTGGACCCGCTTCCAGCGCCCAAGCAGACGACGGCCCACGGGAGGTCCTGGATGGCGGTGGGGCCGCCCTATGGAGACTTTCCCCGGACGAACCCGGGACCTTTGACGATGAAGACGAGGAAGAGGCGATCCCGGAAGAGCTGGACCGTCCCTCTCCCCCCGCGCCCCTTCAAGGTGAAGGAGAAGTACCCGCGAGTGGGGGAGGTGCTGGGGTAGAGCTGCTCCCCGAGCAGCCAGCACCTCCGAACTCGCCGGCGGGGCAGGACTCAGACGGAGAGTCCGAGGCCCTCCCACCCCGATGCTTGCAGATGATGGAGGCGACGAGAGCGTGTTGGCGCCGGATCTCTTCGGAGACTGTTGGGAATATGCCCTAGAGGCAATAATAAAATGGTTTATTAGCATATTCATGTTTATGATAATAGTTTATTATCCATGCTACAATTATATTAACTGGAAACATAATACATGTGTGGAATATAAACAAACAGGTGTCCCTAGTAAGCCTCTACCGGACTAGTTCGTTAGTCAAGAGATGGTTAGAGTTTCCTAACCATGGACTTGTTATAGTCACTTGATGACGGAGTCATATCATTAGGAGTAATGATGTGATGGACAAGACCCAAATAATAAAGAGTTGCAATTGATCGTGTCACACAGTTTCATTGCCAACACTTTTAGTATGCCAAGTATAGTTTCCTTAGACCATGAGATTATGTCACTCCCGTTTACCAGAGGAATACTTTGTGGACATCAAACGTCACTTCGTAACTGGGTGATTATAAAGGTGGCTTTCAGGTATCTCCGATGGTATTTGTTGGGTGACATGAATCAAGATTGGGATTTATCCTTCCTTGTGACGGAAAAGATATCTCTGGGCCCTCTCGGTAATATAGCATCAGAAAGGTTGCAACCATGTGATTAAGTGTTAATCACGGAGATCCTATATTATGGACGAGTAAAGAGAATTTGCCAGGTAACGAGATAGAACTAGATATGGAGATATCGACGATCAAATCTCAGGCAAATTAAATATCGTGAGACAAAGGGAATCGTATATGAGATTAAGAATCTCCGACATCGTGGTTTAATCAATAAAGAACTTCATTGAATATGTAGGAGTCAATATGGGCATCCTGGTCCCGCTATTGATTATTGATATGATCATCTCTGCATGTTCTCGAACCCGTAGGGTCACACACTTAACGCTCCGATGTAGCTAGGGTTAGCAATGAGATAATTGATGGTATGAACGAATGGTGATTCGGAGTCTCGGATGGGATCCTAGACGTCACGAGGAGTTCCGGAAGAGTCCGGAGAATAAGATTCATATAAAGAAAGTGGTTTCCAGAGGTATCGGAAAAGTTCCAGATTTTTTGTATAGTTTACCGGAAAGTTCTAGAAAGTTCTATAGGAGTCTAGAAGTGGGACCCACCTAATGTAGGGGGCCCACATGGACCAAAGGGGGTGCAGCAACCACATGGGCTGTGCACCACCCAAAGGCCCACATGGGCCTAGCCGGCCAAGGCAAGGGAAGGGGAGGCCAAGTCCTAGTTGGACTAGGTGGCCAGCCACCCCTAGTTGGAAAGGGCCCAAGCCCAAGTCCACTTAGGACTCAACTTGGGGGCCAAGCAAAGGGGGCCGACCAGCCCTCCTCCAAACCCTAGCCTCCCCCTATATAAAGAGGAGGGGAGAGGGTGCGGCACACCCTTTGGGCTGCCCCTCACCTAACCCTAGCCGCACCCCTCCTCCACCCTAGCCCTAGCTGCGCGCCACCTCTCCCCGGAAGGCTGCCGCCGCATAGATGTACACCTCTAGCTGCACCACCCCTTTGCCCTAAGGGGCTACTGTGCCTCCTGTCCCTCTCCCTCTCACATGGCTTGGCGAAGCCCTGTCGGACGGAGCACTACACCATCAACACCACCACAACCGTCGTGGTGCCGAGATCTATCTAGCCACTCCCTCCTTGCTTGCGGGATCAAGAAGGCGGAGTCTACATTGAGCCATACGTGTGGATACCGCGGAGGCGCTGCTCGTGCGGTGCTTCATCGGATTGGATCTTCGAGGAAATACATCTCCTCGCGACTAGATGAGTCTAGTTGCGAGGATCGACAGACCAACCCCTCATTGACAAAACGCTTTGAACATTCTTCGAGGGTAAGAGATTGGATCTCATCTTCGCTACCTTCATCTAGTAGATCTAGATCCATGGGGTTTCTTCCGCTTGTTACGTAGGAATTTTTTTTTGTTTTCTATGCAACGACCCCTTCAGTGGTATCAGAGCCTAGATCTATTCGTAGATGTTGGTGCGATTAGAACACAAGTGTTGTGGGTATTGATATTTTATGTTGCTACCTTCTAGCGTGCACTTTGCATCTTTGCGGTATTGTGAGATTGAAGCGGCCCGGACCAACCTTACTCGTCCACGCACGAGAGACCGGTTCCACGACTGACATGCAACTTGTTTTGCATAAGTGGCTGACGGGTGTCTGTTTCTCTTGCTTTAGTGAGGGTGCAATTTTCAATGGAAGACCTTTCAAAAGGATGAGTAAATAAGCAACTACTATATCACCGTTGTGGTTTTGCGTAGATTAGAACGGTTCTATCTCGTTGACCCAAGCCACGTAAAAATTGCATAAACAAAGTAGAGGATGTCTAACTTGTTTTTGCAGGAGGGTCATGTGATGTGGTATGGCCAATGTGTGATTTGTGATAATGTATGCAATAATCATGTTTGTAATCTTTCACGACTTGCATGTCGATGAGTACGGCAACTGGCAGGAGCCATATGGTTGTCTATTATTTTATTTGACCTGCGTGTCATTGAATCACCATGTAATTGCTTTACTTTATTGCTAAGAGTAGCATTAGTTGTAGTTGCAATAGTTGGTGGACAACCATGGTGATGGCGCCACAATGATGGAGATCATGCCGGTGCTTTGGAGATGGAGATCAAAGGCACAAGAAGAAAGGCCATATCATATCACAATTATGAATTGCATGTGATGTTAATCCTTTTATGCACCTTATTGTTATGCTTAGATGAGATCGCGATGGTAGCATGATAAGGTGATCTCTCCTGTTAATATCAAGATGTGTTCTCCCCTAGTATGCACCGTTGCAAAAGTTCTTCGTTTCGAAGCACCACGTGATGATCGGGTGTGATAGATTCTACATTCACATACAACGGGTGTAAGCCAGATTTACACACGCGGAAATACTACGGTTTCCTTGACGAGCCTAGCATGTACAGACATGGCCTCGGAACACAAGAGCCGAAAGGCTAAACACGAGTCATATGGATGATATGATCAACATGGCGATGTTCACCTTTGAAGCTACATCATCTCACGTGATGATCGGTTGTGGTGTAGTGGATTTGGATCATGTGTCACTAAACAACCAGAGAGATGTTGAGTTTAGTGGGAGTTCATTAAGATGAACTAAAATTATCATAAACAAAAGTCCAGATGTCTTTGCAAAAATCCTTGTAGATCATGGTCGACTACGGTAGTCTGTTCGTTGCTGAATACTGCGTCTCGATGGGTCATTTTGTTAAGTGGTACCTGTATTTGAAAGAAGTCCTAAACACCCATGCTCAGCTCTACGTGCTAGAAGAACCAATAGGAGATAAACCCAAATTTTTCTGCAAGCGATGAGGAGTACATGGAGTGGTTTTGAACCACCTACTTGAACGTCAAGTGGATGATGTGCACCTTCATGAATTCTGACCTAAGTAGACAATTCAAGAACTTGACTGCAATGGAGATTGTTGATGAGCTGAAAAATAGGTTTTTCGGCACAAGTTAGAATTGCAAGGTTCGAATGTCTGAACGGTTTTCTTTCACTCAAGATGGAAGAGAACACTTGCTTGGAACAACACCTGAGGAAAATGCATAAGATGGTTATACTCTGGTAGATATTTGGAACCATGAGATGAATGACGGTTTCGCGATAGATGGGGTGCTACGCCAGCTTCTCCCCAGCTTCAAGAATTATGCCGGAGACTATGTCATGGGAAGGGATTTGATCACTTTCTATGAGTTTGTGTCTTGGCTGCGTCATGTCAAAGTGGAACCCATAGCAAGAGAAGTTGACAATGCAGAAAGTATATAGTGATATACAAGTTATAAGTGTTTAAGGCCAAATTGCAATTGTGGCGGTTTCGATAAGTATTTGATACTCATTCTGTTTTATGAAAACAGAACCTACTGCTTGAGATTTGCATAAAGGATATTGGAAGACGTTGCGGAATGATGGCAATCAAGGAGTTGATGCTGGCAACGATCTGTCTCTACATTTATCATTTTGGATTAGAGGATTTGAATAAGTTTTGTAATCGAATTAAGTGTGATTTTAATTAGTGTGTCTTGCTTATGTGAGACGGTTATTCATGTTAAAGACAATGGTTGTTCTCTTTTCATGAGTGATCCTTTTTGGAAATCACAAGTTTTCAATTATAAGTGTATTATTCTTATTATAATCTAGATGATAAATTAGTTAAACATTTATAAAAATATGTGACATACTAAAATATCCAAAACTTAACAATGACAATTGTTTTAGTCGTGCTAAATATTGCATAAACATTTTGATGTTTTATCAATGCGCCTTATTGAAGGAGTATGACTAAAATGCCACCCTTTGGAAGAGTGACAAGAGTTGCCGGAAATAAACACAAGTGTTGGTTGTATTTTCAGCGAATGATAAATGTCATTATTTTGTGCACTCCATCATAAATGATATGAGTAAATAGATGTATTTGTTCAAGTTATGATATTTGATGAGATCAAATAAAATTCTGGAGTTTAGGATATTAAGTTAACAAGAAAATTGAGTCTTTATGATTTGATCAAAAGAGACGAAATATTTGAGTTATATGTTAGTATGCGGACTTGTGACAAGTGTTATCACAAATTACAATGTTTAGAATATTTCAAAGGCGTTTGATATGTCCTAAGATATTGTAATCACACACTATTTGATATTGTGTGGTTTGATAGAATAAAAGGGGGTTTTCTTATTAGGGTTTATTTGTAACATTTAGATTTATTTGATAAACACTCTGTTTAGAAATAAGGGTCTATATGTGATTCGCATAATTTTTTCATATGAGTTATGAGAAAAGGTGGTTTCATTAATTATGAGATAATTAGAGACTATTGCGAATAATGTTGTAGTATATTCATAAGTATGACTATGAATGTGATTCCACAATATGAATTGATGGAATAAATGGAAAAGCTAAAACCTTGCTTGTTCATGTATCGAGTGGCACATATGTAAAGTGCTATGTTGGTTAAAACTTGACACATGAAGGAATTAATGATGGTGATCATTGAATTTCGGTTTAGCTTGTCTAAAGAAAAGTAGGATTCAAGAATATTAAATTTTGTCAGGTTACAAAATAATATTCATGATTTACTTGTCATGTTTGAGAAACAAGACATACCTACGAAACTACAAAGAAGAAATAGAAGCCTTAAATACGAAAGTGACTAAGAGTCATTCTATATTAAAGTTTAAATCACAAAGTAATTGTTGCTTGATTTTGTGAAAGTGATGTTTCACATATTTATTCCTCAAAAGGTTTTTGAAGAGAATAAATAAAACTTAAAGCTAGCAAAGTACTAGCGTTTCGTATATGAGTTCTCGAATTTTAAAAGTTAATTAAGAATTTTGGAGGTGTCCAAAATATCGAGAAAGTGCATAAGAAACTGAGTGAGATCTAATTAAGATATGTGGTGACATATGTTAAGTTAGAGCAGAAACTATTTTCCATGATCAAAATATGTGGTGACATATGTTTGAGTGGGAGCTAGTTAATCATGGTCAAATATAGAGATAACATATTTCTGAGTGGGAGCCAAAGTGGTTTCACAATTTAATATGTGTATGGTGTATATTTGAGTGGGAGTTTACAACATCTTGTTTGTGTGAAATGGAGATTTCATAAATGTTGTAAATAAGTCAGGAACCAAAGTATAACTTATGAAGTTATTTGAACATCAAATATCCATGGAGATGGATGTATCTATGGAGGATAGATATGTTTGATTAGGCGTTTATGTCAGGATGTTTAACCTAAGTAAGATTTTGTAGGAGTTCAAAATAAAACAAGAGAAGAAAGGTTCATCTGCTTGTGAGAAATAGGTGAAACATTGAGTTGATAACTCAGTACAAAAATGATGGTTGGAGGATATGTTAGTGATCGCTATGAATTGTTCATAGGACTAAAACATATAAGAACCATGTGTTTGTATTTGACGATATGTGACCCAAGTTCTTGGTTAGAAGAACATGTTAAATGAGGAGTCATTTTTCATGGAGTTGAGATAATAGAATCTAGAGATTGGTAGACTTGGTTGAAGTCATAAAACCAAACTAGATTGGAAATCTCATAAAGGCAGAAGTGCAGCGAAAGCATGATCGGAAATATCAAAGTGAAAAGTATAGCACTGACGATTTGTGAGTCTACAACATATAGGAGTATATGATTAATTCAAAGATTAAAAGATATAATATTTTGGTTTGAGAAATATTATTTCAAGATTGAGTGAGTTCCGGGTGCACATGCTATGTGAAAGTCCTCTTGACTGATCATACGTCATGTAGGCATAAAAGGGAAACGAAAATCTCACTCTATAACCAAACATATTATATTCATCATATGATGATGATATGAAGTTTATCATGTGATGATAATAGGTTTATCATGAGATGATAAAGTAATGTCAAATTAGGTGACGTTAACGTTTTGCAAAGAACATAAAGAACTGTATAGTATAGAACACGGACAGAACCTCTTCCACAAGCAAACATGATCAGCACTGAGACTCCATGAGTGTTGGATCGAGAAAACGTAAACTAGATTATTGACTCTAGTGCAAGTGGGAGACTGTTGGGAATATGCCCTAGAGGCAATAATAAAATGGTTTATTAGCATATTCATGTTTATGATAATAGTTTATTATCCATGCTATAATTGTATTAACCGGAAACATAATACATGTGTGGAATATAAATAAACAGGTGTCCCTAGTAAGCCTCTACCGGACTAGTTCGTTAGTCAAGAGATGGTTAGAGTTTCCTAACCATGGACTTGTTATAGTCACTTGATGACAAAGTCATATCATTAGGAGTAATGATGTGATGGACAAGGCCCAAATAATAAAGAGTTGCAATTGATCGTATCACACTGTTTCATTGCCAACAATTTTAGTATGCCAAGTATAGTTTCCTTACACCATGAGATTATGTCACTCTTGTTTACCGGAGGAATACTTTGTGGACATCAAACGTCACTTCGTAACTGGGTGATTATAAAGGTGGCTTTCAGGTAGCTCCGATGGTATTTGTTGGGTGACATGAATCAAGATTGGGATTTGTCCTTCCTTGTGACGAAAAAGATATCTCTGGGCCCTCTCGGTAATATAGCATCAGAAAGGTTGCAACCATGTGATTAAGTGTTAATCACGGAGATCCTATATTATGGACGAGTAAAGAGAATTTGCCAGGTAACGAGATAGAACTAGATATGGAGATATCGCCGATCAAATCTCGGGCAAATTAAATATCGTGAGACAAAGGGAATCTTATATGAGATTAAGAATCTCCGGCATCGTGGTTCAATCGATAAAGAACTTCGTTGAATATGTTGGAGTCAATATGGGCATCCCGGTCCCGCTATTGATTATTGATATGATCATATCTGCATGTTCTTGAACCCGTAGGGTCACACACTTAACGCTCTGATGTAGCTAGGGTTAGCGATGAGATAATTGATGGTATGAACGAATGGTGATTCGGAGTCTCGGATGGGATCCTAGACGTCACGAGGAGTTCCGGAAGAGTCCGGAGAATAAGATTCATATAAGGAAAGTGGTTTCCAGAGGTATCGGAAAAGTTCCGGATTTTTTGTATAGGGTACCGGAAGGTTCTAGAAAGTTCTATAGGAGTCTAGAAGTGGGACCCACTTAATGTAGGGGGCCCACATGGACCAAAGGGGGTGCAGCAACCACATGGGCTGCGCACCACCCAAAGGCCCACATGGGCCTAGCCGGCCAAGGCAAGGGAAGGGGAGGCCAAGTCCTAGTTGGACTAGGTGGCCAGCCACCCCTAGTTGGAAAGGGCCCAAGGCCAAGTCCACTTAGGACTCAACTTGGGGCCAAGCAAAGGGGGCCGGCCAGCCCTCCTCCAAAGCCTAGCCACCTCCTATATAAAGAGGAGAGGGGAGGGGGTGCGGCACACCCTTTGGGCTGCCCCTCACCTAACCCTAGCCGCACCCCTCCTCCACCCTAGCCCTAGCCGCGCGCCACCTCTCCCTAGAGGGCTGCCGCCGCCTAGATGTACACCTCTAGCCGCACCACCCCTTTTCCCTAAGGGGCTACTGTGCCTCCTCCTCTCCCTCTCCCTCTCACATGGCTTGGCGAAGCCCTGTCGGACGGAGCACTACACCATCAATGCCACCACAACCGTCGTGGTGCCGAGATCTATCTAGCCACTCCCTCCTTGCTTGCGGGATCAAGAAGGCGGAGTCTACATCGAGCCGTACGTGTGGATACCGCGGAGGCGCTGCTCGTGCGGTGCTTCATCGGATTGGATCTTCGAGGAAATACATCTCCTTGCGACTAGATGAGTCTAGTTGCGGGGATCGACAGACCAACCCCTGCATTGACAAAACGCTTTGAACGTTCTTCGAGGGTAAGAGATTGGATCTCATCTTCGCTACCTTCATCTAGTAGATCTAGATCCTCGGGGTTTCTTCCGCTTGTTACGTAGGAATTTTTTTTTCTATGCAACGACCCCTTCAGAGACTTGGTGGGGAAGCGGTGGGGCTTCTCCAGTGCCAAACGGGCCCAGAGGTAAGCCTCGACTCCCACCCTGACCGTTCCGTGCTTGCCAGGGACTGCGGCAGCCCTGACCGTCGTTGCGCGTTTGCAGGTCCTCCGGGCCCGGAAGCCCCCAGAAGCACGCCCGAGTTGATGAAGATGAAGAGGCGGGAGAGACCGCGGAGAGCTCCGCGGCGGTCGCGGAGAAGCTCCCGTCTCCCTTCAGGTCCCTTCCGAGGGCCGGATCCCCGGAGGGAGGAGCCGAAAGGTCACCGTCGATGGCAACCCAGACGTCGCCCCTTCGAGGGCAGGAACAAGCGGCCCCGGGTCGGGACCCATCAGCCTCCGTGCCGTCTCTAGGTAACTTCTCCCGGAGTCGTCACCATTGCCCCCGGGTGACCAGAAGGTCCCCCAGAGGCTGATACTTCGTTGTTGATGCAGACCTCGAGGCGGAGGACCGCGCTGGAGGCGAAGGCGATGTTGAGCCCCCAGCGGCCCGCCCAGAACTTGGCGCTGAAGGGGCGGAGGACCGGGCCGGGGGCAAGGGCGATGTCGAGCCCCCAGCGGCCCGCCCCGAACTTGGTGCTGAAGGTTAAAGGCTTGCTTGCCCTTCCGAGGGAGCACTCCTACTCCCTTCGGTTCTATCCTTCGTTCCTCGAGCTCGTGGCCTCACGTGTTAGCGGCCTCAAGGGAAGCGTGAGCAAGGCCATCCTCCAAGAAGGGAGGGCTGCAACCCGGCAGGTGGCCTCCTAGTTCATCGCGGCCCTTCGTTAACGGAATCAGTAGCTCCCCTCGCTGCCTGACCTGGAAGAGGCCTCGCCCCCGAGATGTTGTCCGATCACGAGGTGACCCGCCAGGTGGACGAGATCATGAAGCATCTCTCCCGCGAGGACACCAAGTGATCCTGAAAGCACACGGGACAATACCAGGAATCGTGAACTGCATTTTGGATGTTGTACCTCCAAATAAGACTTGTAAACTTGCACTTCTAGAATGTAAATAAACTTTTCCCAAGTTTTATCCATTTTATTGCATTCGTGGAGGCTTAACTCTCTCGGGAAGAGTTAGTGGGCGTGAGAGCTAACCAGCCACAGGCACTCAGACGGATCCGAGCCACCGACACAGGGCGCATCCCCCCCCCCCCCCAAGAACTCACCGTTTTATGACCGCACGGACCTCAGCCCACGACTCCACTGCCCGAGGGAAACTGACAGCTTTGTCGCGGAGTCGCCACCCCAGAACAACGACCGCTTTCGTCTTAGCCAAAATGCATAAAGCAGATGTGAAAAGGGAAAAGCCCGTGCAAGCACATTTATACTTAGCTCAGTGCCGACGTCCTTTTGGCTATTTTAGCAATTGTTTCGTCACGCTGCCGCCATGGCGGGTCTTCTATGCCGCTTTTAAGACATAAATCTGCCCTGCCTGCGGTTACCCGTAGGGTCAGGGACCCGTGCTGAAATAGCCGCCTGTCCAGCCAGCCTCCACTGGCGCAGGACCTTATTGACCCCGGTCCAGAGACCCTTGTGTTCCCGATGCCACTTGAACGTCCGCCTTGCTGACACCCTCATGGTGCCGGTCCGGAGACCCCATCTGGCTCTTTATCCTCGACGCCCGGAGGCCGTCCACATTTTCTTTTTTCCGACGCCGCTTGGATGCACGTCCGCCTTGCTGACACCCTTATGGTGCCGGTCCGAAGACCCAATCTGGCTCTTTTATCCTTGACGCCCGGAGGCCATCCACTTAGCGATCCAGTACTTCTGGGGAGGTCCACTTGGTCCTGAGTGTACCGTCACGACGTGACCCGGCAGATCCCACTCTTCTCCGGGAAGACCTTCATAAAAGACAGCTTGGTTCTAGCTGATGGCTGTCATTCTCTGACTTTCTTGTGTTCTTTGCGTTGCTGGTGGCGAGCAGGGTTCGTTTAGACTGTCGGTCTGAGTGGAAATGTTGGCGAAGGTTCTCAGTGATTTCTTCTTCTGAGCTTTTCTGGGTCTCAGGTTGAGAGTACAGTCCCTGCTGAGGTGACCAAGTTCTCCACAGGTGTAGCACTCCCCACTTCTCGGGCGCTTCTGGAGTTCACGGCAGTCATCAACATTATGCATATCGGATTGGTGGAACGAGCACCAGGGTCCTGGCTGACCATCCTCACCCAAAGGGATCTGGACCTCTTGCGGCACATAGACATGTGGATCTTCATCGGGGAGCTTGCTCTTCTCACTTGGGCTCACACTCTCCTCCTCCTGGAGGAGTGCCGTAGGTCGTGTTTCCAAGCAGAGTTCCTCCTTTGCTCCACACGTCCGCGGGGAAAGAGGTACATAGATGCTTGTAGCACTTCTTGAGGCTTCTTTTCGCTGGCAACCGGGCTGGCATGCGCTGCTGGGGGAACAAACTGAATCCCGCGGGCTTGACCTTGGGCTGAAGCCGTCTCCGAGGATTCCTCAGGGTTGAAATCGAGTGAAAGTGCATGGTTGCCCCCATGTGTGGTTTTGGTAATTAATGACAATCTCTATGGACTAATGTTTGTATTAAGCTATATTTGTAGGTGTGTCCATTTGAGTTGCTTGATCTCCATTTGTTGGAATCAAGGTTAAGGGAAGAAAAGATAGGTGTTGATCAAGGCTAAGTGCGGGTTGATCGACACTCAAGTCCAAGTGAAGATATGCCGAAGTGTGCTTTCCCCATCTTGGTGTATGGGGGAGCGTCATGTGAATCTTCATCAAGCGAAGCGCAATCAAGAAAGGTGGTTCGTCTTTTCGGAGATGAAGATCGTCTTCATCGACCTCAAGTGGATTAATGCGTAAGGCAAAGGTATGATCTTGATAGGGCTTTTATTTTACCGATCTCATGATGTTAGTTGAGAGAACGGGTTATAGGATAGATAGCCGTACTATCAAGAGGGGCTCTCGACCGAGTATCATGATCGTATCGTTCGTGGAGAGCTCAAACCATTGCATCCATGCAATCATCTTTATTGGTTCTTATTTGTCTCTTATCGTGGTGTGGTCTTGGTGCTTGTCGTGCTTGTCATGACAAGACTAAGTTCATCGAAAACCGTTTTCATATGCGTCTTCTATTGCGGTTTCGGTATTGTAGATTTTGTTGGTTCATCCGTGCGGAAGATTTCTCTCTTCCAATTATTTGCAAAATCTCCTTTACTTGTTTTATCGTTTACAAAGGTTGCATTTTTCGTCCTCTTTCCAACAAAATTGGTTTCATGTCTTTTGGACTTCATTTGCAAAAGATATTTCATTTCCGGTTTGCGAAATAGAGGTTGATCCTTTCCCCTTTGGTTTTAACAATTTATTGTTGGACTATGATGTTTCTCTGCATAATCTTGTTGTGCTCGTTGTGACGATTCCATCGAGTCCAAGATCATCGAAAAGGGAGTTTATTTGCAAAAGTTATGGGGTTCTGATTTTACTGTTTGTACCCCGGAGATGGTCCGGAGTCTCCGGTCCCACCGGAGTCTCCGCCCCAAAGGACCCGGAGTCTACGGTCCCCTGTGTTTTGCTGCCAAATGCCTTTGTGTGGTGTGCTACTGTATTGGGGTCCAGAGATACCCCGGAGATAGAACGGAGTCTCCGGCCCGCCGGAGTCTCTGGCCCAAATGACCAGAAATCTCCGGCCTCAGGTTTTCTCAGCTCTTTTGTATCTTTATGGTGCGGTACTGGATAGGGGTCCGGAGCATCCCCGGAGAGTGTCCGGAGTCTCCGGACCTCTGGACCGGAATCTCCGGTCTGCCCCGATGATCCAGCAGGCCCGGAGCCTGGCCGGAGTCTCCGGCCCACTTACACCAGAGTCTCCGGCCTGAGAAGGCTGTAACGGCTAGTTTTTGGGGGAGGCTATAAATATCCTCCTTCTTCCCCAAGAGCTTGCTGCTCACTTTGCTCAGCTCATTTCCTCTCTCCTCCATTGTTGCAAACCTTGTGAGCTTGATTCCTCTCAATCCCTCTGATGATTCTTGCCCAAATTTAGTGATTCAAGAGAGGAGCTCTAGATCCACACTTCCACCAAACCAAATCTCCTCTAAGTGAGGGGAACTTGTGGGATCTAGATTTTGGGGTTGCTTTGTGTTCATCGCCTTTGTTCTTCCTCTCTTATTCCCCCCAAAGCATTTGTTGCTTGGTTGGAGTTTGAGAGTGAAGGATTTGACCACTTAGTGTGTTCTTGCCTTTTGCATTAGTTGCATCTGGTTGCTCTCTCCACAGTGATACGTGAAGTTGAAGGTTGAGAAGCTTGTTACTCTTGGGTGCATTGTGTTCCCAAGAGCTTGTGCCTCTTGGGTGCATTGTGTACCCTAGACGGTTGGAGGTGCCGCGAAGACTTCGAGTTGTGAAGCTTCAGCACGATTTGGGAGCCCCCAATTGAGTTGTGGGTGTGTGCCCCAATAAAGTTGTAAAGGGCTCCGGAATCCGCCTCGAAGGATTTTGATACTGGAAGGTGAACCAAACCTTTGGGTGCGGTTCATCGGAGAATAGGGTGAGGCCTTTGTGGCATCTTGAGTAGACCTCTTGTGTCGAGCTCACACCCCTCCAACGAGACATACTCCCTTAACAAGGAGGAACTCGGAAATACATCCTCGTCTCCGCGTGCCTCGGTTATCTCTATACCCGAGCCTTTTACTTATGCAATTTACATTGTGATAGCCTTCGTGCTTGAAGTTCATATCTTGCTATCACCTTGTTGCTTGTATTGCTTAGCATAAGTTGTTGGTGCACATAGGTGAACCTAGTATATTAGGTTGTTGGCTTGTTAATTTAAACACATAGTTTTATTCCGCAATTATCAAACCCTTAAATTGAAAAAGTGTAATCGCCTATTCACCCCCCCCTCTAGGCGACATCTCGGCATAGTTTGTTCTTTCACCGAGCCCCGGGTACCGAAGATACTTCACATCGGCCCTGGCCTTTTTCTTCCACGCCATCGCCGGCGCGTAACTTGGCGGCGTGGCCGAAGTAGATCCTGTCGTAGAACTCGGCGACGCGGTCGATGCAGACCTTGCCAACGAGCCTGGCGACGAGGTCGACGCAGACCTTGTCGATGAACCTAGAGACGAGATCGACGCAGACCTTGTCGATAAACCTGGCGACGAGGTCGACGCAGACCTTGTCGATGAACCTGGCGACAAGGTCGACGCAGACCTTGTCGATGAACTTGGCGACGAGGTTGACACAGACCTTGTCGATGAACCTGGCGATGAGGTCGACGTAGACCTTGTCGATGAACTTGAGGCCGACACGGACCTTGTCGATGATCCTGAGGCCGATGCAGACCTTGTCGATGACCCTGAGGTCGACGCGGACCTTGTCGATGAACCTGAGGCCGACGCGGACCTTGTCGATGATCCTGAGGCCGACGCAGTGTTGATGACCCTGATGGCGAGGTCGATGCAGAACTTGAGGTAGATCTCGATGAAGATCTTGAAGTCGATGAAGATGGATCCAGCGCTTGCACCCCCTACCTGGCGCTCCAGATGTCGTGTCTTGGATCACGGACACCGGGAGTAAAGGATACCCCCTTTTTAGGTTCGGTATGGGGCGCGAAGGAGGCTGAGAAACGTCTTCCGCCAGGAGGACTTCGTCCACGCCTTATATCTACGTACTAGCAAGCAACACAGAGACACAAGGAGTTTACCCAGTTTCGGGCTGCCCGGAGGCTAACAACTCTACTCCTGCATGTCTGGATTGAGTGGTATCTCATGGTGTAGCTTTACAGGGGTGGTTGCGGGTGCCAACCCGGGAGGTGTCGGCTAGAGGTTGAAGACAAGCAGATCCTGACCCGGAGGAGATCACCTCTCGCCTATGCTACTCTTCGTCTTGTGCGCTACCTAGCCTAGCCTCCGACTATCTGCAAATCCGTCCTTTCCTCCGGTGCCTTGGTCCTCCTTTTATAGGCTAAGGGGATCCCACAGGTACACCTTTGGGGGCGGAGGGGTTTTGGCGGGAAAACCCCTCCGGGTTCTTCTTAGGGGGTGACATGGCCTCTTATCGTCCAAGTATTCTTCTGAAGGGGGTTAGGTGCGGTCGCCCACCTTTTGCAGGGCGGACGGACAGAGGCTAACACCTTTTTTCGACCCTGTCCCCCACGACGCCTCCATCTTCTTGGCGACCAAGTCTTCTAGGAGCTTCCAGCCGGAGCTGGCCGTCGGCCTCAATCGGTGCGGGATGGACCTAAACGCCGGCGACGAGCTCGGTAACCCGGCGGCAATGGAGGAGCTCGTGAGGGGGGGAAAGGGGGCGAGCTGGAGCGGGGCGGGTGGGGGAATGGATGCGGGAGGGAGTGGGTGTCCCGTTTTCCTCCACCAGGGGGCAGGTGAGCGAGAGGGGAGAGGGCGGCGTGCGGCACAGGGGGAGGGCAGCATGGGCGACGGCCCTGTGGCGACAGTGTTGGAGAAGAAGAGTAGATTTTGCGAAAACCCCCTTAGCTCAAATTTCTGTAATTACAAAAAGGTCCCCAGCAACTTTAGGGAATTAAAAGTGGCACTTAAGCATTTTCTAAAATTCCACAAAAATTCAAATATGTTTATCATAAACTGAGGAAGCTCCAAAAAAATTTTGGGCTTCAAATAAAATGTTTAGATTCCCATTTATTCATAGGGTTTTAATATGATCATTTTCGATCAATTGCAAAATGCATTTATTTGGAGCACTTACACATTTCCAAAAATAATGAAATTATGTATGGAGACTCCTAATATAGGAATGAAGCTCCCCATGATTTTATTTTGAATTTTTGGAAAGCTTAACTTGGTTTCAAAAATAGAAGCTGGTTCAACTAAGATTTGAAGTCCCAATTTAATTAGTTGTTTGACAAGAATTTGACTTGCTAAAATAATTATGAAAAGGCATGGTTGGAACTTCCTGGGCAAATATGTTCACTTGCTATGATGTGGGTTGTTCCATAACTTGCATTTCATGGATTGGAGGTTTGGGGAGGTTTGGCTTCCCTCTTTTAAATGTTTCCAATTGTTGCTTGTTGGAATTAGCAATTTCAAAGCATGCCATGATGCAAACATGAAAGTAAAAAGTGGAAAAATTCTTCGTATTTTTCAGTACAAGGCTGGGGCTGTTACATCTATCCCATGTAACCAATTGCTGAAGATATTAGCAACTGACCGTGGTGGATACAAATTTGAAGCAATTTGCATGGTTGACCAAATAGAACGTGTGACCTTGCATTCGAAGAAAAGATGTTCTATTGTCTCATCCTGTAGACAGAAAACACACTTTACACTTCCATGCCAATTACGCTTAATAAGGTAATGGTTATGACAACCACGTGTTGTGAGGCGTTATCCATTCTAACATGTCACCGAAGATTCAGCAATCTTGTCAAGCAACCTTTTAATTCTATTTTACTATTTTCTTCAGAAGACATTTTTCTCAAAATAGTGGTCCATCCGATGTTTCACCCTACAATATTACTCTTATACCTTGTCTGGACTTTTCACACATTCTTTGTCATGAGCTCCTGATAAATCAGGTGGCGATGCTTCTCTAAGTCCATCTCCACTTCTGTTGTCAACAACAGGCATAATACTTTCTTGACAGTCTTAAAAGTACAAACCATTGTATGACGGTGGAAGGGACCTCAGAATCGTGTCAACTGCTTGAACATTGCTCATGGGGCACTTTATGTTCTCAAGCTTCCTAAGTAAATCAGTAATCATGGATTTATGCTCACTCATCGATCCACCTTCAACGAGTTTGTAGTTCAAGATCTCACTGGTGATCCTGTATCGCTCAATGCAAACGTGGTTGCTGAACAAAGCCATGCCTCCATGAGATGGAAGGGGGAAGTGTGGAAAATATTTCCCCAGCTCTGCAGCTATCCTGATTTGCATTAGGACAAGGACGTAATACTCATGTTCTCCCATCGGAGTGTACTCCTCGTGAGAGGCTGGAACTGGTGTATCAAGAATGTGCTCTTTCTTCACGCTTCTAAGAACATCTCTCAAATAATGAACCCATTGGCAAAAGTTATTTCCATCTTCAATAAAATTTCCATGATTAAACCATTTGGCTTCCTTACTTTCAAGTGAATCCATACTCTCTACAATATATTTTATTTTATTTTAGAAAAGTAGTTCAATATTAAATTTGAACTACTAAATTCAGTTAACTCAAATTAAGATATGCTCCAACTAAGACCAATAATCCTCAAAATTGGGCCAAAGTGATTCAGGACCCAAGAGAAGAATTTTGTTATGTGATGTGTCCACATCCATAACAAAATCCTTAGCTGGTAGGTGATCTTGCCAATTACAACAATTTGCAACTCCGGTTCATATTTCGATGGATGTGTTCTGAACTCATGGCGATCATGCCGCGAATCAGCCGTCGGCACCCTGCCCTCGCCGCGGGAAAGGTCTCACTGGGACCGGTCCGATGACCATTTGGTCCTGGCGCCGCCACCAATCGACACGCCACAATGAGATGCTTCGAATGTGCTAGGTCCCGTCCTCCTGCGCGTCCTCCTTCATCGTGAATCGCCGTCGTCTGTCCCGCTGACGTCATGAAGGTGTGGCAGTGGGACTTGTCCGTCAGTGGGACGTTGTGCCTTATTTTACACCATCTCCTAGAGCTCACAATTTCTCTGGTGCCCTAAAATGCGTCATCTGCGGAAGCAAAACAAGTTTTGGATGCCCTAAACCCAAAATATGATGCCCTGTTTTACATCATCTTAGTATAGAGACTAGAGAGGACATGGCGAGATGGAGGAAGCAAATGGTTGCATGCAACCGCAACATCACCACCGAAGCTTAAAATCCTGCAAGCATATTATACTCCCCAGTCCCCAGCCAGATAGCGAGTTAGCGACGGGCCGACGCCGCGTCGATTTGCGGCGGGACTACAACCACGCGGGCGAGCTCAAGAGCGGCGAGCCACTGTGCGGGTGGCGACGCACATGGCGGACACGGCCGCGACGACCACGGCCACGGCAGCAGAGGCGAACCGGCCACCCCCTCTTCCTTGCACTGGTACTCCGCGTGCCGACCCTGAGACCCTCTCGCCGGTCTGGGAAGCTGCGGGCACGACAAGCCCGCACCGTGCTGGCCTGGCCCGGCCCGGGCCAACTCTCAGGTAAGCACCCGTGCAACGAGATGCCTGGCCGAGCCGCCGCTTCCTGCTTCCGGTGCGTTCTGTGAGCTGAGCTGCTTCTGCGCGGGGTGTGGCGAGGCGCAGATGCTCGACGAAATGCCGGGCAAGGGAAAACTTGATCCTGGGCGCTGGCCGTGTTCGATCATGAATTAATGCAAATGCTTGCCATTAGTGAATGCACCGTCACATGCTCCAATGAGGGAGCCCCTCCCGCCAGGGAGTCAGTGGTTGGTTCTTCTTGATGGCACCTCTCCTTCGTACGATGATCATCAGACACACGGCAGTGATCATCATCTGTCAGACAGGCAAGTTCATCAGAAGATGTTTACCGACCTACATTCCCAACAGAAATAACCGAAAGGAAAACAGAACTCCAGCCGTTTGCACACCCAAGCCAAACGGCTATAAAAGGCCAATCCCTCTCTCATCCAACACCGTCTCCCACCTTCGGATCACATATTCCCTCCCGAACTCAAAACAAGAAGGAACCCAGCGGCAGGCGGCAGCAACCCAAGAACTCCTCCCTCCCACCGCAAGAAACCAAGAAGCAATCATGTGGAGAAGGAAGAAGAAAGCCGGAACAAGCGCGCCTCCCGGAGCGACGCCAGCCTCCGGCGACTCCACGACCACGACCGCGACCACGAGCGAGGCGAGCACGACCTTGGAACAAGAGATGCTTCGCGATGTCGAGAAGGCAATAGAAGAGACGGCCAGGGCTGGCCATCGCGCTCGCGCACAAGGGAGCTCCTCCTCAAGATTGTGGCGAGGAGCGCGGAATGCTGCCAAGAAGGTTCTAGGCGTCGGCAAGAACTCCGCCCCCTCCTTGCCGGGGTCAGCAGCAACAACCCTGGAAGGGCAGAACACAGCATCTGACGTCGCCGGCACGTCGCACACGGTGCCCGCGGCGGCGGCAACAACTGGAATCAATGATGAAGCCAGGCCAGAGCAGCAGCCTGTAGTCCACACGCGGTCTGAGTTCGCCGCTGTGATGCGAAGTGCATTGGCGAACATCCAAGAGGCTGCCGCGGACGACGCCCAAGGGGAGGCAGCATTCGCCGAGATGGAGCAGGCAATGACTGGCCTCATGGACCTCTCTCACAAGAAAGTGGAGCCCCCGAAACTCCCTCGCGATTTCGCCACCCAATGGCTTGCTAGTGATGTAAGTGTCACGGTCTCTGCTTCTTGGGATTTCTGATTCAGTTTCCTGTCTTCTTCTGGTTCCCCTCGTTTTCGTACCTCTTTTTTTTGTTCTTGATCGGATGATGAATTGTCTGGTCGTTTTTTCTTTTGTTTTTCTGCAAGAACATCTCGCTTCGTAGTTCTTGTTGTCTGTTGCCATATAGTCTGCCTTTACACAACACAATGCTGCATGTTGATCAATTGAAAATTGTGGTTCAAAGTCAAACTGAACAAAACGGCCGAAAACGTGCTATGAAAACACATATCCCTTTCTTCGTTTAAGAACTATTGGAATTTGGATACAATTCTTTTCTGTTCAAGTCCAATAGCATTGTATTCATGTGTAACAGTATCATTCTGTCAAATTGATTGAGCCGTCTCTGCTACTTCATCATTTTCTTTCAGTGAGCTACTTTTATGACACTTTCATGGAGTCAAATTTGAGGGACCATCTCAACCTCTTTACCAATATACTAATTTCACAATTATGCTGTGTTGTTAGGCTGATCCACTGCATGGAGGAGTAATGGATGATCCTGTTATATTGGCTTCTGGCTATGTAAGTCACAAGTTCTTTCCATTTGCTTCCTGCACACCAAATGAATTGCCCTGTATTTTCTACTGTATGTTTCAATTGTGTTCTTAATAACTCATGTTCTGCCGAAAAGACAAAGTGTTCCGAAGCAAGCAAATTGCTCTATTCACCTATCACTAATCACTGAAATATTATTGCTGGTTTGTAATGAACTATTAATATCGGGTAGCAGTAGCAGCTACTCCAACCAGGATTGAACTTTCCAATATTATTATCAGTATCAATGTATCATGCAGTTTTGTTCTCTGGCTTCACTAATGCAAGTTGACACTCATATTACCTTTTACGTGAAATCATCGTATCTATAATTACAAGGTAGTTCGGTTATCAATGTAGTTTCAATCTCATAAAATAATCTAATTGATTGGACGATGAAACAAAAAGGTACAAGCTTATATTCTCCTGGATTATAATAAAATAATCTGCACTTCCTCCTATATGTATTAGTTCGAAGTTTTATATTTGTACTTGAGTTTGTACCTTATTTGGCCAATTGTGATATTCGTAAGCTGTTAAATATCATACATCTTCCTATTGTGCTGTAATTTTGCACAGTTATATTCTGGGATGTATTCGGTAGTTATTGACGCACGATGACATATTCTTTCTGAAGAGCAGAGACTTGGGACCAAAAAACAGAGGATTTTTTTTTTGCATGTTTTCTTTCATTTCTGTTTATGCTATGTATCTTGTTTTACCATTTTCTCGTTCACCATTTTATTTCCAAAAAAATCTATGTCCCACCACGACATTGAAACTGACAGCTGGATGCTTACATTCATCAAATGGTTGCATGGGTGTAGGTTCTAAGTAATCGGTATTGTATCCTTTTCTTCCTGAATGCTAGGTTGGTCATTAGTGGCCATGATCATCTACTATAAGAGGGCTGTAATATATTTATGTAAAGTTTTCTTAACTTCACTGATTATATATTGGAATGCTCTCATGGTTTATATTTATCCAGTAACCGTATTTGCTTTCCTTGATTGCAGTCTGTTGATCAATCATACCAACAGTGGTTCATTTCACAGAGAAATGTCTGCCCAGTTACTGGACAGTCCTTGCCCCACTCACTCACTGCTCCAAACCACCTCCTCCGTGAGATGATTGCTGCGTGGTGCCTCGATCACTCAGACATTCCCCCCTCTACCACTGCTGATACGCTCCCTTCCCCCTCGATACCACCTTCAGAGGAACAAATTCAAGACATCCTAGACAAGTTCTCAGGTAATTCAGGACTGCAGAGAGAGGCCTTGCATATGATCCATCTAATGTCTAAAGCATCCAAGGGAGTGCATCCTTGCCTTGACAAGTGGCCAGACCTGGTCCCTGTGCTCTTACGTCTTAGGAAGAAATGGAAATCTTCATGGGAACGTGATGTTGAGGAGGAGAGGATCTCAGTATTCCTTAATTTGTCCATGCACAAGCCCAACCGGGAGATCCTAGCCGAACGAAATAAGCTACCAGCTGTTCTAATGAAAGTCGTCGAGAAGGCAGATAAGCTTGGAAGTTCAGCGTCAGTGTTGGCGATGGTAGCTTCTACAGTTGCAATACTGTCAGAGTTTGATGTGTTCAGGAAAAGATTGCTGGACACAGGGGGAATGAAAATGCTCAGTGGTCTACTCAAGATTGAGGATGCTGTACTAAGGAAGGAGACTGCCACTGCAATCCTTGCACTCTGTACTGATGAGGAAGCCAAATCATTAGCTGTAGATTATGATGTGCCTGATATGCTGCTTGAATGCTTCATGGCCACTGATGAGTTCCTGCTTCTGATAGATCGTCTGCCGAAATCTCCAGATGTGCTGGATAGGATATGCGATCACGCTGTGGAACTGGTGAATATCATCATTGGGGAACATGCAAGTGGGATGGTGACCGCTCAGGGCACTCACTCTGCGATTTCCTTGATTTTTATCATTGCTCAGAGGGACGTGAGTAAGCTGAAAGTGAAGAACATGGAGGATTTCAAGGAGCGGTTGAAGGAGCTTTCATCAAAGAGAATACCAATGCAAACGATGTTTCAGGTGGAAGGAATCATCAAGACTCTGTCAGATATGTTTCCAGCTCCTGGGAGGCAATTGCAGAACCAGTAATCCAGCGGAAGCTGTCTCCAGCCACACGAATAGACCAATTTTATACTGCCCTTTTGTATCTGTTGTTCGTGTATGGGTGGGTTCCAGGGAGGTTTACTTTTTTTCTTCGTAGAGGTTTCAGTTGTTGACTGTGATGACAATTTGATGAGTCATACGAACTGTTCAAAGAACGGAAATAGTATGGTTTACTGCCTTGTGAGAAATATACATCTGATTTCTGTGCATCCTTCTGCTCAAGAATTTCTGTGCATCCTATGGATAAGAAAATCAGATAGCTACTATAGGCATTCAATTCGTTCACTTGTAATGAACTTGATGGAGTGGTTCAAGGGACTGGCTTCAGTTATCATTTCTGAGCAAAAGTAATGTAAAAATATTATTTTAAAACGAGATTAGATAAGTATGACACCGTTGGGCTTATGGAATCTACAATTTTATCATTGGTAATGCAAAGGGATATTTCATAAATTTAAACCTTTGGGGATCCATTTCTCCCTTTTTGTAACTCCAGGTTGAATTACTCTTGGACATAAATTCAGGTTCTTATCAAATCGTGTAGATTTTTATTTGTGTACAAATTTGAATCGTATGAATTTATTTGGGCTCCAGTGTTCAATTTTACACAAATAAAGTACTGTACTATTTGAGCCCCCACTGTGTCTTGTCTCCTTAGCGTTTTCCCTTCTTTTCCCGATGATTTTATCTCACTTACATGCGTGTGCCGGCTCATCAAGTCAATAGAGCAGAATAATTACACAAAACATTCCCAATGACGAAATGCATGGCAATTCATACAAGACAGGCATCAGAACAACGTAACAAATATATTACCATGAGCAGTTGACCCACAACGACATACTAACACACACAGAAGCACGCATGGCGGACAGTACACAACCCAGACCACATGAATCGACACGTCAACAGTTGATGCAGTCGATTTCAGGAACTCCGCTCTGCACGTAGTAAGCAACACAAAGTGCGACCAAAATCATCACTGGGATCAGTAGCCTCAGCACGAGCCGCAGCGTGGACCCGCTGCTGCCATCGGTCGTGAAGAGACTCCTAGATAACGTTGCCAAAGGCCACAGGCCGCGCTTCTTGCTTGCCCCCTGGAAGCAGCAAACCAATACTGTAAAACGACAGCCAAGGGAAACAAGGTGGCAGAATGGTGGCGGAAAAGGAAACTCACGTCGGCTTCCTTGCTTTCCACCTTGCTCAGCTTCTCAATTATGTTGCCATAGAATTTAGCCTCCCTTCTGTTGTACTCCCTCACCTTCTCCTTTAGCTTCCTATACCCCATCTTCACGTCCCTGAGAAAAAAACAAGGAATAACTTCTCACGAACACACACAAGGCTAAAACAAACTTGGTCAAAGAAACTGAAAATCCTGGTTGTGTCATTGGTGATCAGATAAATGGTCGCAATATCGATAGGACAACATTAACTAGTGAGCTAGACCCTAAGGATGGGATTTCTTCAAGTATACTTGTGACTCTGTGTTTATAACTTTATATTAGATCATAACTTTTGCCAAAGTCGGTGGCACTAAGGTTAAACCTGTTCTCAGGATCTATTTCCAGTGCTCTTTTGATATCCAGCTCTGCCAACTCAAGATCAACAAGATGAATGTGTGCCTGTGCCCGTCTGTACAAGGCCTTCACATTTGTGCTGTCAATTTCCAGGACCTGGACACCATAATTCAGTCAGCCCAGATAGTATCTCTTGTTAGGATTATATATAGTTGTCTCAGTTTTTGTGTATAATTACCTCGGTACACAGTTCCTTTGCTCCCTTGTAATCGTTAAGTTTCAGTTTGCATGCAGCATCGTTGAGCTTGCAGCTCACCTTGAGTGCTTTGGACGGCTGCTTTTCTTCTTCACTGAAGGAGTTGTCATACTCGATGAAATTCAAAGCCTGATTACAGGCAGAACATACCAAGTGTCAGCATTTATTTAATGCAAGGCATGTTGAAAGAACATCTCTTAGTTTTGGTGATTTAATGACAACACACATTATGGGCTAATCATATTTGGTTAAGTGTGTTGACAGGTTTTTTAGGTGGTTAGACCCAATCGGTGAAAAGATCGAAGTAAAGATCAACGACGAAGAAGAGAAATGGGTTTCTGTTGTTTCAGGACCAGAAGTTCCGGCCCTCTGGGCGGAATTTCCGGGGGGCGGAAATTCCGGCCTACGGCGGAAGTTCCGGCCCCAGAGCGAAATTGACTAAGTCCTTTTGGGATCCCTCTCTGGAGGGGTCCCGGAACTTCTCCCCGGAAGTTCCCCCGGAAATTTCCGGTGGAGCGGAAATTCCGGCCTACTGGCCGGAAGTTCCGGCCCGTGGAAATTTCGGGTGGAAAAACGACTAAGTCATATTTGGAATCCCTCTCTGGAGGGGTCCCGGAACTTCCCTCCGGAAATTAAATTCCGGCCTCCAGGCCGGAAGTTCCGGCCCGTGGAAATTTCGGACGGAAATATGGCTAAGTCATTTTTGGGATCCCTCTCTGGAGGGGTCCCGGAACTTTAATCCGGAAGTTCCCCCGGAAATTTCCGGTGGGGCGGAAATTCCGGCCTGCTGGCCGGAAGTTCCGGCCCCCAGGAATTTTCCGTGGGTTTTCGACTAAGTCATTTCGGGGAACCCTCTCTGGAGGGGTCCCGGAGGTTGTGGGCGGATTTTCTCCCCGGAGATTTCCGGCCCACCGGAAGTTCCGGTGTGATGGCCGGAAGTTCCGGCCCGCGGCCGGAATTTCCGGCCCTTTAACCCGGAATTTCCGGCCTCCCGATTCCAGCAACAGCTAGAAATCCTATAAATACCCCTCCACCTACCTTCAGCCCCTTAGCTCTTACACTCTCTCTCTTCATTAAACGCAAAAGCTCATAATTGCAAGATCTCTCAACTCCTCCAACCAAATGCTTTGATTCTTGGAGGATTGAAGGAGGAGGCCCCGATCTACATCTTCACCGAGCAGTTTTTCATTTCCCCCTCTTTCACTTGAGGGATTTCTCTTCTAGGGTTAGCTTTGTGTTACCCTAGATTCTTGTGCTCATTTCTTGTTGTAATTGTGACAGATTCGTGGATTTGGGAGCCCCCAATTAAGTTGTGGGTGTGTGCCCCAAAAACATTGTAAAGGCTCCGGTTTCCGCCTCGAAGGACTCCGATAGTGGAAGGTGAACCAAGCCTTTGTGGCAAAGTTCATCGGAGAATAGGGTGAGGCCTTTGTGGCGTTGAGTAGGCCTTTGTGGTGAGCTCACACCCCTCCAACGAGACGTACTCCCTTAACAAGGAGGAACTCGGGAATACATCCTTGTCTCCGCATGCTTCCCTTCGGTTACCTCTTTCCATCTATCTTGTTCTTACGTTGTGCTACTTGTTTAATCGTAATTGCCATCTTGTCATATAGGTAAATTCATCGTACATGCATGTCTAGATAATTTACCGTTTTGCTAAAGCCTAAAATTGAAAAAGATTTAAAATTTGGTGTAGCACCTATTCACCCCACCCACCCCCCCCCCCCCCCCCCCCCCCCCCTCTAGGTGCCCATACGATCCCTTTCACATGTGCACGGGACAAGGTTACTTTAAGTAATAGGTTTGAAGTTTTGACCTTTCCATATCTCTTAGAAGCCCTGGAATACTTGCCCATCTTAAACCACACATTCCCTTCATCTTTCTTCTTAGCAGCAGCTTCAATCTTCTCAGCATTATCCTTAATCTCCCATGATTCCTTCTCCTGCAGAAGATGACATGGAGGACTTCAGGTTTCATCCATGCTAATAATTACTCAGCTATATATACACATTCTAATGTTAAGATTATCTTACCTTCTCAAAGGATACTAGTTCAACGTCATAATAAACAGTTGTGTTGGGAGGAACTACAGCTAGATCTTGCTTTGTTTCATCAGATCCAAATGCATGCTCGGGCGCAATAGTCACAAAGGCAACTTCTCCTTTCTTCATGCTAAGCACTGCTTTGTCAAGCCCTTCAATCACTTGCTCCTCATCAGTCTTAAACTCGAATGGCTCTTCACCATCATGACCTTTCTTGACAAACACGGTACCATCCTCCAACTTCCCAATGAGTTTCACTACAGGGTAAGATCGATATCATTTACATACAAATAACAGGGAAGGAGTACCATTTGAAGATTATACCATGTAAAATGAACATTAAAATGTACCTTTCGCGGTTGCACAATCGTTGGGACGGTTGTAACCTTCACCCTCATGGAGGATCTTCTTCTGGATCTTCTTATCGTTACCTATCTCAATGACTGTCTTCCAGGTCACCAAGTGAATATCAATGTGCAACATAGCATTAGGGGGAACTGCAGCTTCATCTCCAGAGGCTGGCCTACCCTCCTCACCAAAGCCATCTGTTCACCACATGACATATATTAGATATGATTCCATTGCCACATTACCCAGAAGATTTCTAAACTACATTTCTGTAGAAACTCACATTGAGGTCTGACACTAAGCAGGGCCTTCTCATTCTTTTTCATAGTCTTGACAGTCTTCGATATGGCAGGGCAGAAATGCCCTGAAAAGAAAATATTCCTGCGTGAGAAAATGACCTTTCAAATCTAGAGTTTCTATGCAAATGTTCAAAAATGGCAAATAACATACCTTGTTTCACGGTGAACTCAACACCATCAGATTTTGTAACAACAGTCCCATCCTCAAGCCTTGCCTCATACTTAACTGCACCAAGTAACTGAATAAATCTTGACGGTCACTGGAAAAGCATTAAGGCACAACAGCAATGAGCATGGTATAGTACCAAAAACTTCATCACTGTCTTTGGGATTCTCCCACTTCTCGCCTTCAGCTAGTATCTTCTTAAAGATGCTGCCATCTTTGCAAATATCCTTGACACTTGCCCATGAGAGAAGCTCAACATCAAACTGCAGCGTCGCATTTGGAGGGATGACTGGAGGGGAACCATCCTCACCATAAGCAAGCTCTGGCGGGATGGTGAAAATAGCATTCTCGCCCCTCTTCATCGTTTTGATGCCCATATCCCATCCCTTTATAACTTGGCCTGCAATTAGAGGCTAACAACATCATTTCACTTAGAATACATTTGCTTCTCTGGAAACCTAGTAATTTGCATGCATTTAAAGATAAGAATATTTGTTGTTTTACTTCTCAAATGATGCTTAAATAACACTTTTATCTACAATAAAGAAAAGATGATTCAGAGCAGAAAGTCTCATGAATATACAGTTATGCAGCACCCAAATGGGAATCTCAAAACACTAAGCACGCCAACCAGAAAGTCTCATGAATATACAGTTATGCAGCACCCAAATGGGAATCTCAAAACACTAAGCACGCCAACCAGAAAGTCTCATGAATATACAGTTATGCAAAACTTGTCACTTCAGCTACTACGCACCCACAGACAAACCTGAAGCTATATATAGATTTTCTTCCACCCAACTGAAAGCTAGGTAACTGCGAGAGAAAACATGACTTTTGGCACGAGATAAGTTAAAGAGAAGCCAGATCACGAACAATTGATCACAACAAAGAAATGTAGATTTAATTGTTTCTCCAGAAAGTTTCTGCTTGTAAGGAAAAACCCACAATACAGCTAGGCTTCATCTCAGTTTAGCTGCTGAACCAAGACTACCGTGCGCGAGATGGGTCAAATTGGCACATTTTCATGGTAAGGATCTGGGAGCTTATCTGCTTTTGGCAACAAAAACGTGGACCCAAATTAACAAACTAATATGCAGTTGCCGGGAAGCTACTTTCGACCAGATTGGAGATGACTCAAATACTTCACTGTTGAAAGACAAATGGACAAGTAAAGGACCATTGTGTACCCAATATCCTGAAATATGGTGATCATGGCAACATACTGGAACATATGGCTGGCGAGGAACAGAAAGATTTTTTATGACCTCATCATACCTCCCCAGACAGTGGCCAACCAAAGTGTTGAAACAGTCAAGCTGTGGACTCACAGAGTGAAAAGGAGGGAAAACGTTGCACTTAATCCTTGGCTGCAGGATTGGAACCAGTAGTTTTCTGCTTTCATAGATCTATCTATCTTCTATTTTTGGTTTTTACTCCTGCATTCTTTCCACTGTGTTTTCCCCATGGGTCTCCAGAGTTCGCGGCCTTTTATAAAAATATAGGATAGGGGGGCTCCCCTCCCGACGTTGATAAAAAATAAGAATCTATAGTTAAGTCTATTACTCTTCTTTATAAATCAAATTAGATGCAGCTAGATTTAGTTATCCGATGGTTATCAATTCACATTATATGTTCTGGAACACAAACATATATAGCTTCGCAATGTAATTGAAAAATAACAGATAGCCAAAAACCCAATTATCTACAGGCACCTCAGCCCAAACGGGGCATTCAGGGGAAGTGAAGCCACATGTACAAAGAGAAGTAACGAATTAAGATCATACTCCCTCCGTTCCAATGAATAAGGCTTATATATTTTTGAAAAAGTCAAGCTAAGTAAACTTTGACCAAACGTTTGGAAAAAACTATCAACAACTATAATATTATATGGATATCATGTGAAAATAGATTTCATGATGTATCTAATGATGTTTATTTTGTATTGTACATATTCATAATTTATTCAAAAAACTTGGTCAAACTTCACATAGTTTGACTTAGAAAAAAAAAAGGCCTTATTCATTGGAACAGAGGTAGTACATTGGTATTTAATTGCCAGACCATCAGTAAGATGAACCATGTTTTCTTTTCTTAGTGCCAATGTACGTATGATCTAAATCTGGTTCATCATCCATGTAACTTAGTTACAGACCAGTTATTTGAGAATATTGTAGTTGTGTTGCATAATTCTGATAGACCGTCCATGAAACCACTTTTTGAAGAATTACTGCAGTTACAACATTAACAATGTAATCTGGTTCATCATCCATATAACTTAGTTACAAACCAGTTATTTGAGAATGTTGTAGTGGTGTTGCATAATTTCTGAAGAACTCCACGAAACCACTTTTTGGAAAATTATTGTAGTTACAACTTTAACATGCGAGGAGGCAGTTAAAAGGGACTTGAAGGACTGGAATGTACCTAGAGATTTGGCTTTTGATAGGGCTGCATGGAAATCAGCAATCCATGTGCCCGGACCTTGATTTACTCTTTTTTCTCGTCTTTTGTCTATTTTTCTTTTTCTTCTACGTTTTCACAAGTTTCTTGTGGGTTTCATATCTAGCCTACCCCAACTTGCTTGGGACAAAAGTCTTAGTTGTTGTTGTTATTGTAGTTACAACTTTAACAATGTAAATCATGATCTGCTACGAGTGGTGTGTAAAGGGGACCTAACTAGAGAGTCTAAAGACTAAGAATCAGGAAACAAAAGTACAAAACACGGATCAATCCCCACTAGAGTAGAATCAAACTGAACTGGATCCTAATGACTCCTTCATTCATTATTGTAAATGCAAGATTCTCTGCCAGTCTGCCTGGTAGCTGTAAACTTGTAATCTGTTGTAAGTGCTATTCGAAGAAAAAAAAAAAGGTACCACATTTCGAACCATAACTATCAGATAACTGAATCCCTTACCCCCACGACTTGGTACCTCGCCCCAGAGTGAAGAACTGCTAAATTGCTCCTAGTTCAGAAGAAGAAAGAAGAATGTCGGAGTCTGTTACCTCGCCCCAGGGTGAACTTAAATGAGGTGTCGCGATCTCGGCTGGAATCGAACTTGGTGCCGTCCACCAGCGTCCCCGTGTAGTGCACTGCGTCATCATCCAGACCATAACGAAATCAAGTCAACAACCAATTTTATCCATCTTAACCGTGCAGCGGAAAAGAAAGTCAATGCCCAAAATACACGCCGGGAAAGCGAAGCCGCGCGCACCTTCGACCTCGTCGCCGGCGCCGGGACGTTCCAACCCCTCTCCCTCCTTCAGAAGCTTCTTGCGCAGGCCCTCCTTCCCGATCCCTTTCTCCTCCCCGGCCTTCATCGCGGCGGTGTCATACGCCGCATCGGCGTCGTCCTCTTCCTCGGCGACGGCGGCGCCACCCGCCGAGGCGGCGTAGAGGTTCTTCATGGCCTCTTCGTCCTCTTCGTCGGACCCGCTCATCGCGCCCTCGCCGATGGCCGCCGGGAAGTCGAAGTCGTTGTCCATATCTCCGAGCAGTAGTAGGATGGGAGCTTCAAGAAGGGGAGTGTGGGATCTTAAAAGAAAGACGGGGGTGGGGCCGTGGGGGTGAAGCACTTTCATATAGCCACGTGCGAAGCACGTGTTGAGAGTATTCTAGTCTTCTAGAGAGTTCTTTGCAGTAATTTCATTGGCCTTGTGCTGTGCTGGATGATGCGATCCTTCAAACTCACCAAAAAAATTAGAGATGCTGAAAAGATCTCGGTGGAAGTGGAATGAAGAACGAAATCATCGAGTATCTATTTCGTTTGCCATGCTTTATAATTCGATTTCGATAAACTTTGTAATTCTATGCATTTGAATTATGTTTGAATGATAACATTGTGTAGTAATAATTATGTACTATTTATTTTTTTATTTATTAGGATTTTATTTATGTTGATGTGAATTAATTATAGAGTGATCCGGTTTGCATATGTACAAATAGAATTAAAAACAAAAATGGACATTTCAATTTTGGGGTACTCAAAATTTGGTGAGAAAAAACTTCTCCTCACCCATATCTTCTCTCTCCTATACCTATAAAAAGTTCGGCTAGTCGAAATTTGGGTAAGCTCTTGGTCCCTTGGAGTTGCTCTGAGTATCTAAATTCAAAGAGGGAGGCATTTTGACTCCCGAATGCATATACAGCTGACATTTAAAATGCATTAAAAAATATTTAAAATGTAAAAAAATCGCAAAAAATATTCGCACCTAGATCTTTTTTAGGGTAAATAGTGGGAGAGTTTTCCACTTCAACTTTCATATATTATATAAATATTTTCATAGTTCTTCGAGATAAAGAAAAGATGAAAAAAGCTATCTTATGTTACATCTCCACTCATTGGAAATAACTATAAATTTATTCTTCATCCTGTGGCCATGGAGAGCTAGTTCATTGTGATAAATTGCCTCCCAAGCTGCTATCGAAGGGAACTGGGTTTTTAAGATTTTGTTATTTCTAACAATCCAGATACTCGAAGCTGCTAGGAACACGATCTCCATCCAAAATGACATGTTTATTTTTGCTTTTCATATCTGCAGTTGGTTGGAATTTAGGAATATTTCTTATTCTTTATGACGGACAATGTCCCAACATTCAGTTGCTAATGGGCAATCCCAAAATAGGTGCATAAGGTTTTTAGTCTCAGGGCATTCCAGAGTGGTACAGTTGTATGAAGGAAGGTGGAAATTCTTTCGTTGTAGCAGTGTAACAGCCCCAGTTTGGAACCTGAAAATATGAATAAATTTTTCACTTTTAGCATTCTTGTTTGCATCATGGCATATTTTTAAATTGTTAAAGTGTATTAAGCAACAAATGGGAAACAACAAAAAGAGGGAAGCCAAACCTTCCCAAAACCTTCACACCTTGAAATGCAAGCTATGGTACAAGCCATGTCATGGCAAGTGAACATGTTTGTCCAAGAAGTTCCTTAAGTCCAAACAATGCATAAGAACCAAATGGTTTGGCCTCCAATTGTTTCCAACTGTAAAGAAACCCCAAATGTGGTTCAAATCAACTCTAATTTTTGGAACCATGTTAACTTGTTCCAATTGTTCAAAAGAAAAATATGAGGAGCTTCCCTATCTTGTTGTGAGCAACACTGAATTTTCCTGAAATTTTGGACATACTTAAGTGCCCAAATAAAATAACAAGACCTGGTTTTTGCTGGGTTTGCCGGCACTACCGGGCCGGTTGCCGGTAGTACCGGGTCGCCGTCGTCCCTGTGGCGACAGTGGCGACCACTGTCGCCATGCCGCCGCTCCCCCCCCCCCCCCCCCCCGCGCTACCTGCTCCCCCTCGCCTAAGGTGGCTACCGAGACCCTCACCTGCTCCCTCTCTCTCTCCCCTATCCTTTCCCCACTAGTGCCTCCCGAACCCTAACCCTAGATCAAGCCTCTGTCGTCCGCCGCCGCTGTGGCTGCCGAGCACGCCGCCGTCGACTCCGACCACCCCAGCTCGAGCCAAGACCGCCATTAGCTCCGCCGTGTCCCCCTCTCCGTCTCCGCTGGTTGAATCGCCACGGGACGCCGCGAATCGAGCGTGCCGTCATCTTCTTTCCTCGCGGCCGGAGAAGCTCCGCCGAACTCCTCTCCGTCGATTCCGGCCGCCGTCGGCCTCCGCCGTCCTCGCCAAGCCCCCTCTCGCGACCAGGGTGAGCTCGCCGTCCCCTGAGACGTCTCCGTCTTTCTCCTCTCTCCCTAGCTGCTCGTCGTCGCTGTAGATAGCTGCTGGCCGCCGCCGATCGCCGTTGCCAGCGTCATCCCGGCGACCAAATTGCAGCGGATCCGCCCTCGCGTGGATCCCCGTAGTGTACCGCACCGAATGCACCCTTTGGCTCGGCCCTAGTGCTGGCGTCCCTCGCGCGCGTGCCCGACGCCGTCGTCGCGGTCACCGCGCGCGCTCGCCGTGGCTGTGCTTCGAAACACTTCACCGGAAGTAGTAGCGGTAGTACCGGTTAACCAAATTCGGTACTGGATACCCGTTTTTATAACCGGAAGTAGGTCCAGAACTACTACCGATAGTACCGGTTAACAATTTTCGGTTCTGTAGGTTTTCAAATATGGACTCCCCGCTAGTGGTCAAAACACCAGGCTCTAGTTGGCACACTAAATGGATTGCTCCGGAGGTCCAGATTACCATAGGCTATTGGCCCTTTCCGTTCTCGTTGATGGCCCTGAAGTCAGATAGTCTAGATGTCATTCTGGGCATGGACTGGCTAGTCACATATCAGGCCAACCTGGACTGTGCTGCCAAGTCTGTCACAGTGATCCACCCAACCGTCGGGCTGGTGAGTTATTGGTCACCTTCGTCCGCAACTCCATCCACTGCCACCCCTCTCTCACCAGAGATCAGCCTATGTTTCCTGGAAGGAACCACCCCACCTGAAATGCATGAGGTTGCTGTGGTGTGTGATTTTCCCGATGTCTTCCCTGAAGAATTGCCTGGCATGCCACCTGATCGAAGCGTGGAGTTTGTCATTGAATTGGTTCTGGGAACGGCTCCAATTTCCAAAAGGCCCTACCGCATGCCAGCGGAAGAACTAACTGAGCTGAAGAAACAAATCGATGAGCTGGTGGAGAAGGAATTCATCCGGCCTAGTAGCTCACCCTGGGGCTGCCTGGTCATCTTTGTCAAGAAGAGGGACTCAAATGTTCCTCGTCTGGTTGTTGATTGCCGCCCTTTGAGTGCGGTAACCATCAAGAACAAGTATCCTATTCCCCGGATAACTGACCTGTTTGATCAGCTAGCTGGTGCAACGGTATTCTCCAAGATGGATCTGAGGTCAGGCTACCATCAGATCAAGATCAGAAAGGAGGATATTCCGAAGACGGCTTTCACTACTCGTTATGGCTTATATGAGTATACCGTCATGTCCTTTGGCCTCACCAACACTCCGGCTACATTCATGAGGCTTATGAACTCCATCATCCATGAGTACCTCGACAAGTTCGTCATAATTTACATTGATGACATCCTTGTCTACTCTAAAACCGAAGAAGAACATGCTGAGCATCTTCGGCTAGTTCTGACAAAGCTTCGAGATCATCGCCTCTATGCCAAGTTCTCTAAGTGTGAGTTTTGGCTAAACGAGCTCATATTCCTAGGTCATATGGTGTCAGCTGCCGGAGTAGCGGTGATACCTGACAAAATTCAGGCCATCCTGGATTGGCCAACTCCAAAGTCTGTCAAAGACATCCGTAACTTCCTTCGGTTGGCGGGTTATTACCGCCGATTCATCGAGGGCTTTTCCAAGATAGCCAAGGCATTGACTGACCTCCTCAAGAAAAATAAACAGTTTGTGTGGATCGACAAAGCTGAAGAGAGCTTCCAAACTCTCAAAGTCAAGCTCACTACCACCCCGGTGCTTGTCCTTCTTGACACCGACAAAGATTTTGTCATCTACTGTGACGCATCCCTCCAAGGCTTGGGCTGTGTTTTAATGCAAGAAGGCCATGTTGTAGCCTATGCTTCTCGTCAACTCAAACCGCATGAACAAAACTATCCAACTCATGATCTAGAGCTTGCTGCCGTGGTTCATGCTCTGAAGCAATGGAGGCCCTACCTGTTGGGAAACCGTTGCGAGATATACTCTGATCATCAAAGTCTGAAATATCTTTTCATCCAGCCGGATCTGAATCTGAGACAGAGAAGATGGTTGGAGTTAATCAAAGACTATGATGTGACCCTAAATTATCAGCCCGGCAAGGCCAATGTTGTGGCCGATGCTCTGAGTCGCAAGGCCTACTGCAACACTCTGATGGTTGAAAAGGCACAACCTGCTCTCCATGAGGAATTTGCTCGGTTGAATCTGGAGATTGTCCCCTCCGGATATCTAGCTAACCTGGAGATCAAATCCACTCTTGAGGATGAAATCAAGGTAGCCCAGCAACATGATGCTGGCATCCGAAAGATAAAAGAGAATATCGCAAGTGGGAAGGCCTAGTGTTTCTCTATTGATGATTCCGGTGTTGTCTATTTTGGGGACCGTCTTGTGGTGCCCAAGAGAGGAAATACCAAGGAGTTGATACTCTAAGAAGCACATGAATCTCCCATATCCATCCATCCTGGTAGCACCAAAATGTACCAAGACCTCCGCAGCAAATTCTGGTGGACTCGCATGAAGCGAGAAATTGCCAAATATATAGCTGAATGCGACGTCTGTCGCCGTGTGAAGGCTGAACATCAAAGGCCAGCGGGTACTCTTCGCCCCATAGCCATTCACGAGTGGAAATGGGATGAAGTTGGCATGGACTTCATCACGGGCTTTCCAAAGTCACAAAAGGGCAATAATTCCATTTGGGTAGTCATCGACCGCTTGTCCAAGGTCGCTCGCTTCCTTCCGGTCCGTGACGATATTCGAGCAAGCCAACTTGCTGATTTGTACCTTGCGCGGATCGTTCCTTTACATGGGGTTCCTTTGCGGATTATCTCAGATCGGGGAAGCTTGTTTGTGTCCAAATTCTGGCAGAGTTTCCAAACCGCTCTGGGAACCCGTCTCAACTTCAGCACCGCCTATCATCCTCAGACTGATGGTCAGACTGAGAGGGTGAACCAAGTTCTTGAGGACATGCTTCGGGCATGTGTTATCTCCTTCGGTAAGGGTTGGGAAAAGTATCTCCCTCTCGCCAAGTTCTCCTACAACAACAGTTAACAGGCTAGCCTCCAAATGGCTTCCTTTGAGGTTCTCTACGGGAGAAAATGTAGGACTCCTCTGAATTGGTCTGAAACCGGAGAGAGGCCACTCTTCGGTCCTGATGTGATCAATGAGGCTGAAGAGAAAGTCCGTGTCATTTGGGATAATCTCAAGGCTGCTCGGTCCAGGCAGAAGAGCTACTATGATAAACATCATCAGGAGGTTCACTATGAAATTGGTGATAAAGCCTATCTTCGAGTCTCTCCTCTCCGAGGCGTTCGTCGCTTCGGGATCAAGGGAAAATTGGCACCTCGCTATGTTGGTCCTTTCACCGTCCTAGCCAAGAGAGGAGAGCTCTCCTACCAACTCGATCTACCCTCAAACTTCCCGGATGTGCACGATGTGTTCCATGTCTCTCAACTCCGTCGATGCTTCAAAGATCCTATCCGAGGGGTTGATCATGAGGTGTTGGACATCCAGGAGGATTTGACTTACCGTGAGCATCCTATCCGCATCTTGGATGAAGCGGAAAGGAAGACCCGCAACAAGACCATCAAGTTCCTCAAAATCAAATGGTCTAACCATTGCGAAGAAGAAGCGACTTGGGAACGAGAAACTAGTCTTCGTCAGGAATATCCCGCCTTCTTCACTCAAGCCTAGAATCTCGGGACGAGATTCCTGTAAGGGGGGTAGATTTTTAACAGCCCCAGTTTGGAACCTGAAAATATGAATAAATTTTCCACCTTTTGCATTCTTGTTTGCATCATGGCATATTTTTAAATTGTTAAAGTGTATTAAGCAACAAATGGGAAACAACAAAAAGAGGGAAGCCAAACCTTCCCAAAACCTTCACACCTTGAAATGCAAGCTATGGTACAAGCCATGTCATGGCAAGTGAACATGTTTGTCCAAGAAGTTCCTTAAGTCCAAACAATGCATAAGAACCAAATGGTTTGGCCTCCAATTGTTTCCAACTGTAAAGAAACCCCAAATGTGGTTCAAATCAACTCTAATTTTTGGAACCATGTTAACTTGTTCCAATTGTTCAAAAGAAAAATATGGGGAGCTTCCCTATCTTGTTGTGAGCAACACTGAATTTTCCTGAAATTTTGGACATACTTAAGTGCCCAAATAAAATAACAAGACCTGGTTTTTGCTGGGTTTGCCGGCACTACCGGGCCGGTTGCCGGTAGTACCGGGTCGCCGTCGTCCCTGTGGCGATAGTGGCGACCAATGTCGCCATGCCGCCGCTCCCCCCTGCGCTACCTGCTCCCCCTCGACTAAGGTAGCCACCGAGACCCTCACCTGCTCCCTCTATCTCTCCCCTATCCTTTCCCCACTCGTGCCTCCCGAACCCTAACCCTAGATCGAGCCTCTGCCGTCCGCCGCCACCGCTGTGGCTGCCGAGCACGCCGCCATCGACTCCGGCCACCCCAGCTCGAGCCAAGACCGCCATTAGCTCCGCCGCGTCCCCCTCTCCGTCTCCGCCGGTTGAATCACCACGAGACGCCGCGAATCGAGCGCACCGTCCTCTTCTTTCCCCGCGGCCGGAGAAGCTCCGCCGAACTCCTCTCCGTCGATTCCGGCCGCCGTTGGCCTCCGCCGTCCTCGCCAAGCCCCCTCTCGCGACCAGGGTGAGCTCGCCATCCCCTGAGACGCCTCCGTCTTCCTTCTCTCTCCCTAGCTGCTGGCCGCCGCCGGTCGCCGTTGCCAGCGTCGTCCCGGCGACCAAATTGCAGCGGCTCCGCCCTCGCGTGGATCCCCGTAGTGTACCGCACTGAATGCACCCTTTGGCTCGGCCCTAGTGCTGGCGTCCCTCACGCGCGTGCCCGACGCCGTCGTTGTAACAGCCCAGATTTGGTACCCTAAAATTTGAGCCAAATTTTCACTTTTTGCTTGGCATTGCATCATGGCATACATCTTTAAATTGCTAAATTAAATATTGCAAACATGGAAAACATTAAAGGGAAACAAAGCACTTCCAAAAAATCCCAAACCAAATGCAATTGCTCAACTTAGCAAACCAAATTATTCTGGAATTTCCAAATTGTCCAGGAAGTTCCAAGAATATATTTGTTTAAATCTTTGTCAAAGACAATTGCTTGTTAAGCAAAGTAATAAATATTGGAATTCAAATTGGTTTAAACAAATGGTGAATTTTGACTCCAAGTTCAACTTCTCAAAATTCAAAATAAAATCATGGGAGCTCCCTTATAATATTAGGAGCCTCCATAAATATTTTCATAGTTTATGGAATTGCTTAATTATTCCAAGTCAATAAAGTTTGGAAATTATTAAAATTATCATTTGTAAACCCTATTGAGCGAATGTGATGCAAACCTTTTTATTTTGCAGAACCAATTTTTGTGGAGCTTCTAAATAACATGGGGAGGCTACCTAAATAATTTCATAATTTTCGAAAATGTTTTGCTGCCTCAAATAAATCCCAAAAGGTGCTGTTTTCCAATTTAAAAGAAAAACAGAAAAAGGAAAAGTGAGCCAGGGGGTTTTCCAGAAAATGGTCATCATCTTCGTGCTGTAGCGACCGAGCACCTCACCGACACGCTCGTCGCCACCGCACCCTCCACTGTCGCCATGCCGAGCCCCCCTGGTGGATAAGAAGCAGCCCCCGCGCCCTCTGCTTCCCTCTCTCCTCCCCTGCTCTCGGCTCCCTCCGAAACCCTAACCCTAGAAATCGAGCTCTGTTGTCCGCCGCCGGCCGCCGCATTGCCGCGCCAATCGCCACCGTCCTGCGCCGCCCCGGAGCAAGACGTCCCCACCACGAGCTCCGCCGCCTCGCCTTCGGCCTCCCCACCGGCGGAATCGGACCGGGGATGCCCGTAACCGACGCGTGCGTCCGCGCCATCGTCAACCACGGCCGCCGCGCCAAGCACCGTGGCGTCGCCGTCCGTCTTCCCCGTGCCTTGCCGTCGTTGCCATCACCTCCAGGGTGAGCTCACGGTGCTCCCCATCCTCTCCTCCCTCTCTTTTCTGCTCTGTGCCGTCGTCCCACCGAGCACCACCGCCCGCCGCCGCGCCATGGTCACCGGAGCTCACTCCGGCGACCAAATGGTCCATGCCGCCGCCCCCTATGCTCCTCTCCTTCTCCTCTAGCTAGTGCAACACTTGCCCGCGACCAATTTCGACCGGAGCCAACGAATTTGAGATCAACAGAACCGCTGCCCTCCGATGATGTCACGATGACGTCATCGTTCATCTGTTTTCCATTTTCAAAAATTAACAGAAAATTGGTATATGCAATATCTTTTAATTGGTAGATCCAAAAATTGCAAATAAGGTATCAGAAGGTTTCTAAATTCATAACCTATTCAAATATTTCACTCACACATACAAATGAATTTCTAAATTTGAATTTAAAATGTGAAATGCAAATCATCGGTTAATTATTCAAATTTTGGAAAATGCATATCTTTTGAACCATAAGTCCAAAAAATATAAATAATATACCAAAATGCTCAGGAGAGAAATGCCTATCTGTTAGTGCCATTGGTTAAATTAATTGGCCAAAATAAATTGCCTTTATTTAATAAAAACAGAAATGGCGGATTTAAATCCAATTTTGCAAATTTCATAACTTGAGTTCTACCCACTCAAAAATTATGAATAAGCTCCCAAAATGTTCAGTGAACAATTATCCACAAGTTTATGTCATTTCAGAGAATTTTAGATTTAATATTGGTGCTTTTTATTAAAAATAAATAAATTGGCAGAATTAAATCAATTATAAAAAATGTCATAACTTGTTAAATATTAATCCAAAAATTGCAAATGATATACCAATTTGATCAGCAACTCAAATGCTATTCATCTATGTTAAGATCACAGTATGAAAATAACTTTTACTTTGATGTCATTTTCGAATTGGTTAAAATGATTTAAATTGCATAACCGTTTAAATCACCATTTCTTCACCGTTAATCGGAAAATTGCAAACGAAGTACCAAGTCGATCAGTGGAGTAATACCTATCTAATAATGTTATTTCCATGCATTTAGGATCCATATTTCAGTACTGGACGTTTTGATAAATAACGCAAATCACTAAGTTAAAGATGGAGTTTTAACCCGTTAATTGTGATATTTAATTTAGGGGTTCCATTTAACTTGTGGGACATGCCCAATACCTTTTCAATGCATAATATGTCCATATCATCATGATTGTGCATTGCACCTTGTATTCGTGTTATTTATTCCTTTCTTGTATTGTTTGTGTTTCGGTAGATTCTGGAGTCGAGGTTCCACAACAATACCTTGACAACCAGCGCGACCAGTACTACCAGCAAGGCAAGAGCTAACCTAACCTTCTTGGCATCTAGCATCCTATTGTTTTTACAAACTTATTTTATCCACCATAATATTGCATGCGATTCAAATGTCTCTTTTGATCAAGATGTAGAGTATCCTATGAATGCATGTTTATCCCCTGAACCATCACATGCTTCCCCTCCTATAAACCCTAGGTTTGACGTGTTGGCCTGAGACAAAGATATATTTGTTGTTATATATGCTTAGCTATGCTTAGCCGTGCTAGTCAAATAATATATTTTTGTCCGGTGATTTAATTCCATTATTACGAATGGTGGTGGAATGTTCGGACATGATGGTTACTTGTGGTGGATAATTAATTTGCTAAAAGTCTTGGATGAGTTGCCCTCGGGGATGGTGTTTTGCCTCATTCGTGTCGCCTAGGCTGAGAGTGTTTTTAGCTAGAACCAAGAAACGAGCATGCTGCCATTGGTGGGTGTATGGGCGCCTCACTAACTGAATAACTTGTGCGGGCATATCCAAGGGTCCTCTAGTTTGCTATTTCCATTTGCCGTGTGTGTGAGCGGAAAAAGAAATGATGAGGATGGTGGTGTTTAGGACGTGGCAATGGGGCAGGGGCTGAGGCTGGGTAAACTTGCACTGTGGCCACAGATGACTCTTGGATAGTCTCACGCGAGGTAAAGGTTTAACCGCGCCTGCTTGCCGGCCTTCCCCGGAAGTGGCCAACTAGGTGAGCCGGACGGTACCAATGGGTAAATTAGTACACCCCTGCAGGGTTTAATCTTTTCGAAAAGCCGTGTCCACGGTTATGGACAAACTCTTGGGAAAGGCGGATTAGCTCATAGAGAACCTGAACCTAATAAATAAAACTTGGCAGCTAGAGGTTGCATTTCAAAGTGTGATAAAAGGTTCATTTCCTCGAGGGTGATTCGAGGGAGTGCCTTGGTGGAGACGAGTGATGTTTTGGCTACAAGTAGGTTCGATGAGAACCGAAGATGAAAAGTTTACTCTCTTATCCCCTTTATGAAAATTATTCTGAATAGACGATGCCGTGGGTCTTGTTATATCTTTTACAAAGGAAATCTAGCTTTATGCAAAATAGCTACATCATACAGCTTTAGAGCCTCCGTCAGCATCGGGCCTATATCGCCCTACTAATTCTTGCGAGTACGTCGTACTCAGCCTTGCTTTGTTGATTATTACTTGTTTCAGAGGAGGACGTCACCGAACTGGAAGGTGGGTTCTGTATTGACATCGACGAGTAGTCTGGGGTTCCCAGGTGGCAGCTTGGGACGTCTTGGAACAGGCTGGCACGGGATGTTTATCTGTAGGCCTCTTAGGCCATAATTTGGATCTTGTTGTTTAGACAACTTTAAATTTCGCTTCCGCTTGTTGTAATGATGGGTCAGTGACCTCTGATGTGTCATTTGCTATCTTTCTCAATTATATGAGTTGAACTATGATATCTTTGTGTCGTAGAGTCTGTGATGTGCCAGTTGTTCCGCAGTCTTGGTCTCTTTGTTATACGTGAAAGCGATGTCCGAGCTTATGGCATGATCGAGGTGTTGTGTGCCGATGATGTATTCCGAGCACGCCTGCCAATGTGTTTTGGCCTGGGATTGGTAACCCCAGTAACCTTTGATTGTGTAGCATGACCGGTTGCACAACGTTTCACTGTATAGCTCTGGGGTCAGGGTGCTACAGTCGTCACGGTCACCGCGCGCGCTCGCCGCGGCTGTGCTTCGAAACACTTCACCGGAAGTAGTAGCGGTAGTACCGGTTAACCAAATTCGGTACTGGATACCCATTTTTATAACCGGAAGTAGGTCTGGAACTACTACCGGTAGTACCGGTTAACAATTTTCGGTTTTGTAGGTTTTCAATTATAACCAGAAGTAGCTCCGGCAGTAGGACCGGAAGTACCGCTAAACCGGTACTACCGGGCACTTCACCGGAAGTACCGACTAGGAATTTATAGTACTGGACGTTAGTGTTTATAAACGGTAGGAGAACCGGAAGTACCAGCATCATCGGAACTACCGATCATCCCACCGGAGGTACCGGCTAGTTTCAATACTAGTTTGAGTTTTCCATAACTTTTTAAATGTTAAGTCAAATCTTGTGGAGATATAACTTTATGATCAGCAATACACATGCTATCTAACTATGCTAATTTCACATCATCACAACAACTATTACTTTGGTGATAACCTTTAAATGGTTAAAGGAATTAAATTCGAATAATCATTTAACTCCCACTTTAATCTTCGATAATTGGGAAATCCCAAACAAGGTACCAAAATGATCGGAAGAATAATAACTATCCCTCCATGTCATGTTCAGGCATATCTAAGCTACTCTTTAGCAATGGAGTAATTTATAAGCCATGTGGACATTAAGTTAAATATGGGGTTGCTTCCAAATAATTACACTAATTATTTGGCACTCCATTTAATCTTGTTAGTTAAGTTATATGAGTATTAATGCATAAACTTGACATGACATCATGCTTGCGCTTTGCACTTGTCTTCGTGTTATTTATTTGTTCTTCTATTATTGTTTGGGTATCGATAGATTCCGGAGTTGAGGTTACCCCTACCTACCCCGACGAGCAGTACTACATGCCCCGTTAGCAAGGCAAGAGATAACCTAACCTTCTTGGCATCTAGCATCCGACTGTTTTATAAACTTATTTTATCCACCATAATATTGCATTCGATTCTATGTCAATTTTTGGTCAGTACTAGAGTATCCGATGAATGCATGTTTTTCCCCGAACCAATACATGTATCCCTACCTATGAACCATAGGTTTGATGTGTTGGCCTGAGACAAAGATATAGTTGTTGTTTATATATGATTAGCTATGCTTAGCCATGCTTAGTTAAATGCTATATTGTCGGTTGATTAAATTCCATAGTTATGATGTTGATGGAATGTTTCGGACATGGTGGTTACTTGTGGTTCCTTAATCAAAATGCTAAGAAGGCTTGGATGAGTTGCCATCGGGGATGGTGTTTTGTCTCATTCTTGCCCCTAGGTGTGAGTTCTTTACCTCTTGAACCAAGACGAGCGTGCTTCCAACGGTGGGGACATATGGAATCCCCTTTAACTAAATAACTTGTGCGGACGTATCCAAGGGTCCTCTACTTTGCTATTTCCATTTGCGCGTGAGTGTGTGGGTGGAAAAAGAATCGATGATGATGGTGGTGTTTAGGACATGGCGATGGGGGCAGGGGCTGAAATAGGCTGGATAAACTTGTCCTATCGCCACAGATGATCCTTGGATAGTCTCATGCGAGGTAAAGGTTTAACCGCGCCCACTTGCCAGCTTTCCCCGGAAGAGAGCTAATCAGGCGAGCCGGACGGTACCGGTGGGTAAATTAGTACACCCCTGCAGGGTAAATCTTTTCGAAAAGTCGTGTCCGCGTTTATGGACGACTTGGGAATAGACGATAAGATCATAGAGAACCTGAACCTAATTAATTAATTTGGCAGCTAAAGGTTGCATTTCAACGTGTGATAAAGGTTCATTTCCTCGAGGATGATTCGAGGGAGTGCCTTGGTGGAGAAGAGTGTTGAGAAATGGTTACTATGGGTTCGATGAGAACCAAAGATCAAGTTTACTATCTTATCCCTATTCGAAAAAATATTCCGAGTAGTCGATGCCATGAGTCATTTGCGTCTTTTGAAAAGGAAAACTAGCTTTATGCCAATTAACTACTACACAGCTTTAGAGCCACCGTCATCATTGGGCCTATATCGCCCTACTAAACTTGCGAGTACATCGTACTCAGTCTCTCTTTGCTGCTTATATATTTGTTTCAAAGGAGGACGACACCGAGCAGACAGGTGGGTTCTTCGTTGACGTCGACGAGTAGTTTGGGGTTCCCAGGTGGCTGCTTGGGACGTCGTGGAACAAGCTGGCATGGGATGTTTATCTGTAGGCCTCTTAGGCCATATTTTGGATCTTGTTGTTAGACAACACTACCTCGCTTCCGCATGATGTAATGATGGGTCTGTGACCCCTGTGTGTGATTTTTATCTTTCTCATATATAAGTTGCTATATGATCTCTTTTGTGTCGTAGAGTCTGCGATGTGCCAGTTGTTCCACAAGTCTTGATCTCTGTTTTATACATTGATAGCTATGCCAGTGTTTATGGCACGATCGATGTGTTGCGTGGGAGCGGTAATTCCATGCCCTTCGATTGTGTAGCATAGCATGTGGGTTACATAGCCTCTCTGTATAATTCTGGGGTCGGGGCGCTACAAGCAGGTCCCTGGTGTTTAGCCTGTCATGTAGAAGCAGCCAAAAGGAAATGTATGCTTTCGCTGGCAGCAACTATCCCATAGCCATGAGAACTGGATAGGAGCCTCTAAAATTCCTGACATAGCTCTGTATGCTCTCTTTACTGTGAAATTTTCTAAACCCCAATAGGTCCATCTGTCCTGGTTCCCTTCTAGAATGATTTGTGCAGCAGAATTGCAGATGTCTTGTAGAATCATAAATTCTTCATAAGCTTCTTGAGAGAGAGGTAAATGAAATAAAGTTTCTTTGTTATCATGCTGAATTACCTGTTGCACAAAAATATTTTGCTGCCATGCAAAGGAGAATAGTGTTGGGAATATGCCCTAGAGGCAATAATAAAATGGTTTATTAGCATATTCATGTTTATGATAATAGTTTATTCTCCATGCTATAATTGTATTAACTGGAAACATAATACATGTGTGGAATATAAACAACAGGTGTCCCTAGTAAGCCTCTGCCGGACTAGTTCGTTAGTCAAGAGATGGTTAGAGTTTCCTAACCATGGACTTGTTACAGTCACTTGATAACGGAGTCATATCATTAGGAGTAATGATGTGATGGACAAGACCCGATAATAAAGAGTTGCAATTGATCGTGTCACACAAGTTTCATTGCCAACGCTTTTAGTATGCCAAGTATAGTTTCCTTAGACCATGAGATTATGTCACTCCCGTTTACCGGAGGAATACTTTGTGGACATCAAACGTCACTTCGTAACTGGGTGATTATAAAGGTGGCTTTCAGGTATCTCCGATGGTATTTGTTGGGTGACATGAATCAAGACTGGGATTTGTCCTTCCTTGTGACGGAAAAGATATCTCTGGGCCCTCTCGGTAATATAGCATCAGAAAGGTTGCAACCATGTGATTAAGTGTTAATCACGGAGATCCTATATTATGGACGAGTAAAGAGAATTTGCCAGGTAACGAGATAGAACTAGATATGGAGATATCGACGATCAAATCTCGGGCAAATTAAATATCGGTGAGACAAAGGGAATCGTATATGAGATTAAGAATCTCCGGCATCGTGGTTCAATCGATAAAGAACTTCGTTGAATATGTAGGAGTCAATATGGGCATCCCGGTCCCGCTATTGATTATTGATATGATCATGTCTGCATGTTCTCAAACCCGTAGGGTCACACACTTAACGCTCCGATGTAGCTAGGGTTTACGATGAGATAATTGATGGTATGAATGAATGGTGATTCGGAGTCTCGGATGAGATCCCGGACATCACGAGGAGTTCCGGAGTAGTCCGGAGAATAAGAATCATATAAGGAAAGTGGTTTCCGGAGGTATCGGAAAAGTTCCGGGATTTTCTGGAAGGGTTCCGGAATATTCTAGAAGGTTCTAGAGGAGTCTAGAAGTGGGGCCCATAGGAGTATGGGGCCCACGTGGCATGAAGGTGTGGTGGACTGGCCTAAAGGGCCAGCCGCACCAGCCCTTGACCCACATGGGCCCAACCGGCCAAGGGGCCCAAGAGGGAGGCGCCCCAACTTGGGGGCCAAGGAAAAGGGGGGGCCGGCCAGCCCTCCCCAAACCCTAGCCGCCCACTATATAAGGAGGGGAGGGGAGGGGGTGCGGCATACAATAGCCTGCCCTAGCCGCACCCTCCCCTTGATGCCCTAGCCGCCGCCTCCTTCACCTCTCCCATGGCGCCACCCCTCTCCCCGGAGGGCTGTCGCCATCTCCTCCACCAAGGCTTGCCGCACCACCCCTAGATGTAGGGCTGCTGCTGCACCTCCTCCTCTCCCTCTCCTCTTGCTTGGCTTGGCGAAGCCATGCTCGTGGAGATCTTCACCATCAACGCCACCACAACCGTCGTGGTGCCGAGATCCATCTAGCCATCTCCACCTTGCTTGCGGGATCAAGAAGATGGAGATCTACATCGAGCCGTACGTGTGGATACCGCGGAGGTGCTACCCCTTGTGGCACTTCGTCGGATTGGACTTCGAGGAAATACATCTCCTCGCGACTAGATGAGTCTAGTTGCGGGGATCGACTAGCCAACCCCTGCACCGACAAAATGCATTTGTTGATCTTCAAGGGTAAGAGATTTGATCTCATCTTCGCTACCTCCATCTAGTAGATCTAGATCCTTGGGGTTTATTCCGCTTGTTGCGTAGGAAATTTTTTTGTTTTCTATGCTACGTCCCCATCAGTGGTATCAGAGCCTAGATCTATTCGTAGATGTTGGTGCGATTAGAACACAAGTGTTGTGGGCGTTGATATTTTATGTTGCTACCTTCTCGCGTGCACTTTGCGTCTTTGCGGTATTGTGAGATGAAGCGGCCCGGACCAACCTTACTCGTCCACGCACGAGAGACCGGTTTCACGATTGACATGCAACTTGTTTTGCATAAGTGGCTGGCGGGTGTCTGTTTCTCTTGCTTTAGTGAAGATGCAATTTTCAATGAAGGCCTTTCAAAAGGATGAGTAAATAAGCAACTACTATATCACCGTTGTGGTTTTGCGTAGATTAGAACGGTTCTATCTCGTTGACCCAAGCCACGTAAAAATTGCATAAACAAAGTAGAGGACGTCTAACTTGTTTTTGCAGAGGAGGTCATGTGATGTGGTATGGCCAATGTGTGATTTGTGATAATGTATGCAATGATCATGTTTGTAATCTTTCGCGACTTGCATGTCGACGAGTACGGCAACCGGCAGGAGCCATATGGTTGTCTTTTATTTTATGTGACCTGCGTGTCATTGAATCACCATGTAATTGCTTTACTTTATTGCTAAGAGTAGCATTAGTTGTAGTTGCAATAGTTGGTGGACAACCATGGTGATGGAGCCACAATGATGGAGATCATGCCGGATGCGGTGCTTTGGAGATGGAGATCAAAAGCACAAGAAGAAAGGCCATATCATATCACAATTATGAATTGCATGTGATGTTAATCCTTTTATGCACCTTATTGTTATGCTTAGATGTGATCGCGACGGTAGCATGATAAGGTGATCTCTCTCGTTAATATCAAGATGTGTTCTTCCCTAGTATGCACCGTTGCCAAAGATCTTCGTTTCGAAGCACCACGTGATGATCGGGTGTGATAGATTCAACGTTCACATACAACGGGTGTAAGCCAGATTTACACACGCGAAAATACTACGGTTTCCTTGACGAGACTAGCATGTACAGACATGGCCTCGGAACACAAGAGCCGAAAGGCTAAACACGAGTCATATGGATGATATGATCAACATGGCGATGTTCACCACTGAAGCTACATCATCTCACGTGATGATCGGTTGTGGTGTAGTGGATTTGGATCGTGTGTCACTAAACAACCAGAGAGATGTTGAGTTTAGTGGGAGTTCATTAAGATGAACTAAAATTATCATAAACAAAAGCCCAGATGTCTTTGCAAAAATCCTTGTAGATCATGGTCGACTACGATAGTCAGTTCGTTGCTGGATACTGCGTCTCGATGGGTCATTTAGTTAAGTGGTACCTGTATTTGAAAGAAGTCCTAAACACCCATGCTCAGCTCTACGTGCTAGAAGAACCAATAGGAGATAAACCCAAACATTTCTGCAAGCTATGAAGAGTACATGGAGTGGTTTTGAACCACCTACTTGAAAGTCAAGTGGATGATGTGCACCTTCATGAATTCTGACCTAAGTGGACAATTCAAGAACTTGATTGCAATGGAGATTGTGGATGAGCTGAAAAATAGTTTTTCAGCACAAGTTAGAATTGTAAGGTTCGAATGTCTGAACGGTTTTCTTTCATTCAAGATGGAAGAGAACACTTGCTTGGAACAACACATGAGGATAATGCATGAGATACATCATCGTCTAGTGCTTGTTTGGAACCACGGGAAGAATGACGGTTTCGCGATAGGTGGGGTGATACGCTTGCTTCTCCCCAGCTTCAAGAATTGTGTCGGAGACGAAGTCATGGGAAGGGATTTGATCACTTTCTGTGAGTTTGTGTCTCGGCTGCGTCATGTCAATGTGGAAACCATAGCAAGAGAAGTTGACAAGGCAGAAAGTATATATTGATATACATGTTATAAGTGTTTAAGTCCAAATTGCAATTGTGGCGGTTCCGATAAGTATTTGATACTCATTCTGTTTTATGAAAACAGAACCTGCTGCTTGAGATTTGCATAAAGGATATGGGAAGACGTTGTGGAATAGTGGCAATCAAGGAGTTGATGCTGGCAACGATCTGTCTCTACATTTATCATTTGGATTAGAGGATTTGAATAAGTGTTGTAATCGAACTAAGTGTGATTTTAATTAGTGTGTCTTGCTTATGTGAGACGGTTATTCATGTTAAGGACAATGGTTGTTCTATTTTCATGAGTGATCCTTTTTGGAAATCACAAAGTTTTCGATTATAAGTGTGTTATTCTTATTATAATCTAGACGATAAATTGGTTGAACATTTATAAAATATGTGACATACTAAAATATCCAAAACTTAATAATGACAATTGTTTTAGTCGTGCTAAATATTGAATAAACATTTTGATGTTTTATCAATGCGCCTTATTGTAAGGAGTATGACTAAAATGCCACCCTTTGGAAGAGTGCCATAAATTGCCGAAAATAAACACAAGTGTTGGTTGTATTTTCAGCAAATGTGAGATGTCATTATTTTGTGCGCTCCATCATAAATGATTAAATAGGTGTATTTATTCGAGTTATGATATTTGATGAGATCAAATAAATTTCTGGAGTTTAGGATATTAAGTTAACAAGAAAATTGAGTCTTTATGATTTGATCAAAAGAGACAAAATATTTGAGTTATATGTTAGTATGTGGACTTGTGAGAAGTGTTATCACAAATTACAATGTTTAGAATATTTCAAAGGCGTTTGATATGTCCTAATATATTGTAATCACACACTATTTGATATTGTGTGGTCTCATGGAAGGGTTTTATTTCGGGGGTTTGTTAATAGCATTTAGATTTATTTGATAAACACTCTGTTTAGAAATAAGGATCTATTTAATGATTTGCATTTCGCATATGAGTTATGTGAAACAGTGGTTTCATTAATTATGAGATAATTAGAAACTATTGCAAATAAAGTTTGTAGTATATTCATATGTGACTATGAATAGAGATTCCACAATGAGAGACTAAAAGGGACAAATCAATTGTTGATTGTGTTAAATTTTTTAGTGGATTTATCGTGAAAAGGTTTCATTGATAAAAGAATTGATGGAATGGAAAAGCTAAAACCTTGCTTGTTTATGTATCAAGTGGCACATATGTAAAGTGCTATGTTGGTTAAAACTTGACACATAAAGGAATTAATGATGGTGATCATTGAATTTCGGTTTAGCTTGTCTAAAGAAAAGTAGGATTCAAGAATATAAAATTTTGTCAGGTTACAAAATAATATTCATGATTTACTTGTCATGTTTGAGAAACAAGACATACCTACGAAACTACAAAGAAGAAATAGAAACTTAAATACGAAAATGACTAAGAGTCATCCAGTGTTAAGTTTAAATCACAAAGTAATTGTTGCTTGATTTTGTGAAAGTGATGTTTCACATATTTATTCCTCAAAAGGTGTTTTGAAGAGAATAAATAAAACTTAAAGCTAGTAAAGTACTAGCGTTTCGTATAAAGAGTTCTCGATATTAATAGTTAATTAAGAATTTTGGAGGTGTCCAAAATATCGAGAAAATACACGAGTGTGATCTAATTAAAATATGTGGTGACATATATTAAGTTAGAGCAGAAACTATTTTCCAAGATCAAAATATGTGGTGACATATGTTTGAGTGGGAGCTAGTTAAATCATGGTCAAATATAATGATAACATATTTCTGAGTGGGAGCCAAAGTGGTTTCACAATTTAATATGTGTATGGTGTATATTTGAGTGGGAGTTTACAACATCTTGTTTGTGTGAAATGGAGATTTCATAAATGTTGTAAATAAGTCAGGAACCAACGTATAACTTATGAAGTTAGTTTGAAACGTCAAATATCCATGGAGATGGATGTATCTATGGAGGATAGATATGTTTGATAAAGCATTATGTCATGATGTTTAACCTAAGTAAGATTTTGAAGGAGTTCAAAATAAAACAAGAGAAGAAAGGTTCATCTGCTTGTGAAAAATAGGTGAAACATTGAGTTGATAACTCAGTACAAAACGATGGTTGGAGGATATGTTAGTGATCGCTATGAATTGTTCATAGGACTAAAACATATAAGAACCATGTGTTTGTATTTGACGGTATGTGACCCAAGTTCTTGGTTAGAAGAACATGTTAAATGAGGAGTCATTTTTCCATGGAGTTGAGATAATAGAATCTAGAGATTGGTAGACTTGGTTGAAGTCATAAAACCAAACTAGATTGGGGATCTCATGATAGCAGAAGCGCAGCGAAAGCATGATCGGAAATATCGAAGTGACATGATTGCACTGTCGATTTGTGAGTCTACAACATATAGGAGTATATGATTAATTCAACGATTAAAAGATATAATATTTTAGTTTGAGAAATTTTGTTTCAAGATTGAGTGAGTTCCGGGTGCACATGCTATGTGAACGTTCTTTTGACTGATCATACGTCATGTACGCATAAAAGGGAAACGAAAGTCTCACTCTTAACCGAAAATATTATATTCATCATGTGATGATGTGAATTATCATGTGATGATAATAGGTTTATCATGAGATGATAAAGTAATGTCAAATTAGGTGACATTGACGTTTTGCAAAGAACATAAAGAACTGTATAGTACAGAGCACGGACAGAACCTCTTCCACGAGCAAACATGATCATCACTAAGACTCCATGAGTGTTAGACACCATGAGTGTTGGATCGAGAAAATGTAAACTAGATTATTGACTCTAGTGCAAGTGGGAGACTGTTGGGAATATGCCCTAGAGGCAATAATAAAATGGTTTATTAGCATATTCATGTTTATGATAATAGTTTATTCTCCATGCTATAATTGTATTAACTGGAAACATAATACATGTGTGGAATATAAACAACAGGTGTCCCTAGTAAGCCTCTGCCGGACTAGTTCGTTAGTCAAGAGATGGTTAGAGTTTCCTAACCATGGACTTGTTACAGTCACTTGATAACGGAGTCATATCATTAGGAGTAATGATGTGATGGACAAGACCCGATAATAAAGAGTTGCAATTGATCGTGTCACACAAGTTTCATTGCCAACGCTTTTAGTATGCCAAGTATAGTTTCCTTAGACCATGAGATTATGTCACTCCCGTTTACCGGAGGAATACTTTGTGGACATCAAACGTCACTTCGTAACTGGGTGATTATAAAGGTGGCTTTCAGGTATCTCCGATGGTATTTGTTGGGTGACATGAATCAAGACTGGGATTTGTCCTTCCTTGTGACGGAAAAGATATCTCTGGGCCCTCTCGGTAATATAGCATCAGAAAGGTTGCAACCATGTGATTAAGTGTTAATCACGGAGATCCTATATTATGGACGAGTAAAGAGAATTTGCCAGGTAACGAGATAGAACTAGATATGGAGATATCGACGATCAAATCTCGGGCAAATTAAATATCGGTGAGACAAAGGGAATCGTATATGAGATTAAGAATCTCCGGCATCGTGGTTCAATCGATAAAGAACTTCGTTGAATATGTAGGAGTCAATATGGGCATCCCGGTCCCGCTATTGATTATTGATATGATCATGTCTGCATGTTCTCGAACCCGTAGGGTCACACACTTAACGCTCCGATGTAGCTAGGGTTTACGATGAGATAATTGATGGTATGAATGAATGGTGATTCGGAGTCTCGGATGAGATCCCGGACATCACGAGGAGTTCCGGAGTAGTCCGGAGAATAAGATTCATATAAGGAAAGTGGTTTCCGGAGGTATCGGAAAAGTTCCGGGATTTTCTGGAAGGGTTCCGGAATATTCTAGAAGGTTCTAGAGGAGTCTAGAAGTGGGGCCCATAGGAGTATGGGGCCCACGTGGCATGAAGGTGTGGTGGACTGGCCTAAAGGGCCAGCCGCACCAGCCCTTGACCCACATGGGCCCAACCGGCCAAGGGGCCCAAGAGGGAGGCGCCCCAACTTGGGGGCCAAGGAAAAGGGGGGGCCGGCCAGCCCTCCCCAAACCCTAGCCGCCCACTATATAAGGAGGGGAGGGGAGGGGGTGCGGCATACAATAGCCTGCCCTAGCCGCACCCTCCCCTTGATGCCCTAGCCGCCGCCTCCTTCACCTCTCCCATGGCGCCACCCCTCTCCCCGGAGGGCTGTCGCCATCTCCTCCACCAAGGCTTGCCGCACCACCCCTAGATGTAGGGCTGCTGCTGCACCTCCTCCTCTCCCTCTCCTCTTGCTTGGCTTGGCGAAGCCATGCTCGTGGAGATCTTCACCATCAACGCCACCACAACCGTCGTGGTGCCGAGATCCATCTAGCCATCTCCACCTTGCTTGCGGGATCAAGAAGATGGAGATCTACATCGAGCCGTACGTGTGGATACCGCGGAGGTGCTACCCCTTGTGGCACTTCGTCGGATTGGACTTCGAGGAAATACATCTCCTCGCGACTAGATGAGTCTAGTTGCGGGGATCGACTAGCCAACCCCTGCACCGACAAAATGCGTTTGTTGATCTTCAAGGGTAAGAGATTTGATCTCATCTTCGCTACCTCCATCTAGTAGATCGAGATCCTTGGGGTTTATTCCGCTTGTTGCGTAGGAAATTTTTTGTTTTCTATGCTACGTCCCCATCAAATAGATGTGGAAACCTCTGATGTAGACAATGGTCATGCCAAATGTCATTCCAAAATTGAGCAGATTTGCGATCTCCAAACTTACATTTTGCCGTGAATTTGCAAAGATCTAATAATTTTAGGTGACCTTTCCACCAGAAGGAGCCAATTATTCTTGTGCCTGGAGTTGAGCCAGTAGAGTAATAAGAATTCCAGATTAGATTCACCTAGGGTGTATCCATCCCGTTGAAAAATTTGTGCAGATTTTTCATAAGGAGAGCTTTATTTTGGACGTTTATGTTTAGCACTTCCAGACCACCCTGTTTTTTTTGGCCTGCTGACGGTTTCCCAAGCAACTAAAGCTCGCACATAGATCTTAACATCCCATGTTTTGCTAGACTTATTTTGTGGCCTTTTGGACTTTGCCTATAAGCCAAAAAAATACCTAAATAGGTGATTTTGACTTGATAATGTTATATGATGATATAAGCCAAAAGCCAAAACCAAAACCATCTCTTTAGGTGCTTTTGTCGCTTATAAACCAAAATCCAAAAACAAGCCTAACCAAACACAAGCTAAAAATATGTGTTCGAAATTGTTTGATTGAAATCTATTTTTTTGGACTATGTAAAAACGACAAATTTGATGCTAGAATAAAGCTTTTCACAAGACTTTTTTTTTGTATTTTTAACCAACCATAAAAAATGTCTTTTTTCTCAAAATGACTTTGTGACACACCGAATGTGAAAATGTATGTGTAAAATTTAGTGGGATTTTTTAAATATTTTTAATTATATATTTTTTAAATATCGGATGCATATGGCACTAGTGCCAAACTGGATTTCTCAATCCGAAGTTCCAAACAATGCCCAAGTGGGAAATGCAAAGATGAACAGGGGGTATTTGCACCCGGTTCAGAAATGCATTTTCGCTATGTTCAGAAATTCTGAAAAAAATGTGTCCGCGCATATTTTGTAGTTTCTATGTGTGTGTCGAAAGTTTTGCGGAGAAATAACTTTTTATTTGACTTGTGTGAAAAAGACAAAAATCTGTCATATGTATGTCCTATATATGTCACACAAATTTCTCTTTTTTGCGGAGGCAAACTAAAAAAGTAAACTTTTCACGAAACTTTGTATCGTGCACATTAGGGATATTATAACTGGCACAAACAGGAGCTCTCTCACGTCATTAGCATTTGGAACCGTCTGATCGCAAATCTAGAACCTTTTGGCCGTCTGATGCGCGTTGCCGGATATCCCACGCCCGCTATTCTGGAGGTCAAATCGCAGGTCTCCCATTCGATCTCAAGTGAACGGTCGCTCTCTCACGTCATTAGCATTTGGAACCGTCTGATCGCAAATCTAGAACCTTTTGGCCGTCCGATGCGCGTTGCCGGATATCCCACGCCCGCTATTCTGGAGGTCAAATCGCAGGTCTCCCATTCGATCTCAAGCGAACGGTCGTGATAGGGACACGTATGCATCAACAAAACCCACCTCCCCGCACCTCATCCTTCCCGCACAGCACACCACCTCGCTCCCGGACTCGACCTAGGGCGAAACCGCCGCCGCCACTGTTGTCGCCACCAAAGAGAGAGAGAGAAGGAGGGAGAGAGAGGGGAAGGGGTGGAATGCGAAGCAACGATGAGCGCTGGTGACCCGAGGACGTACTCAAGCAGCATCAGCCCATCTTAGGATTCGATTCATGAAGAGGAGGACGAGGAGTAGTAGGCGGCGCCAGGACGGCAATAGCAGGTTGAGATTTTCACCTCTTCCTTCCTCCGTCTATGCGCTCCGCAACGGCGCCGTTTCCACCATGCTTCCGCGCTTACTGGACAGCCCCGATCCCACGCAGGAAGCCTCTCCTTCCTCTTCGCTTCTTGTCGGCACAGTGGAAACCAGGGTACCACGGGCCGGCCTGCCAGGGCCCACAAGGTTCTTTAGAAGATTTCACTAAGGACCAGGCTCTCCGAGCCTGGCGAGCCTCGCGAGGGTTTTTCCCTCGCGAGGGACCTCTCTTCCTCGCCAAAGGTTTTTTCCCTCGGCGAGGGACCTCTCCTCGAGAGGGCATCTCGGATGCCACCTGCAAATTCTGCTAATGTCCAAGCCGAAAGGCTCGGCGAGGCCTTTTGCCTCGCGAGGCTTCCTTCCTCTCGAAGCCAGCTCCGCCTCCGCGGCCTTGCGCACATGGGCTCTGCACCCTCCGCAGAGTGACGACCGCGCCAGCGCGCGGTGACGGCAGCGCCACAGTTGCCATTCTTATGTATAAAGGAGTCAACAAAGCTGCACCAAGCAAAGGAGCCCCAAGGATTGCCACTTTGGTGATAAGGGAACCGTCTGCAGCTACCCTCCAAAGGTGACGTCACCGTGGGACACATCCCGCCTCAGCAGCGCCAGCCCACCGTCCTGTTTGGACGGTGGCTTTTCCAGCTTTGGTGATGCCGCCCCTGCCGTGGACCGCGTCCATGGACTTTACCTTTATGGTGGACTCTACCTTTATTGTGCACCGCACCTCCGCCTTCGCCATGTGGTAGCCCTTGCCGCCAAGATGTTTTGGGGGAAGAGGCCCGAGACATCTATAAAAGGAGGAGGGGCACGCTCGTGCAAAGGGTGGGTTCGGCCCTGGTTCAGTTCGACTCTTAGTTCACACTCTTCTCCGGTTCTAGGGTTAGCCATTGTAGCCACCTTGAGCTCGCCAAGCTCGCCCTGTACTAGAACCTCTCCAAGCAAGTGCAATACAACTCGAAGAAGGACGTAGGGGTTTTACCTCACCTAGAGGGCCCTGAACCTGGGTAATACCGTGCGTTCATCTCTGCAGTGTTGTCCCACAGCGAGTTCGACGAGCACCGTCGCCGAGGCACGTTGAGGGTTGTTTGATTCCGTGTTCAGCCCCTTACTCGATCCTTCATGAGACACACCCAGTTCCTGGGACAGTTCTCCGACATTTGGCGCGCCAGGTAGGGGGCTGAGGCGCATCTTCAACCTCGACACCGCCATGGCCGGCATCTCTCGCACCGAACGTCTCGCTCGCCGGACGGCCAGCGCCGCCACCGCTCCCGCTGGCAACCCGCGCGGCCGCCCGCGCGGAAGTGCTGCTCCGGAGCGCCACGTCGACCCCGAGCCCCGCATCGAGCACCCGGAGGATGACGACATCGACCACGCCGAGGACGACCTCGGCGAAGAGGAGGCTTCCTCCCTGCACCCGTCGCGGGACCGTGCTGCTTCCTCGCTGGGCCGCCCTGCGCCCAGCCCGGCGACTGCGCTTCTCATGGCGCAGGAGCTGCTGCAGTACCGCCCCACGCCGGAGGCCCAGGAGGCCTGGCTCAACCGCCTCTCCGAGCTCGTCGGCGCCGCTCGCGTCGCCGCTCCTACACCATCTCGCTCGCTGGTCCTCTCTGCACGCGCAGGGGACGTGGCGCACGGCGCGCCGCATGCTCCACCTCGTCACCCCGCGCCCGCTCCAGCTCCACCAGCTCCACCGCAACCTGCTCCCGCTGGGGATCCCCCTCGCAACAACCGCGCTGCATCGCACACGTCATCGCCGCATGACGGCCAAATCGTGCAGCGAGCCCCGGAAGACGCACGCGTGAGCATCGAGCGCAACCAGGATCGCCACAACCGCGCCATCCATGACGTCGCCACCGCAGGGCGCCACCTCCGCGCCACCCTCGCCAACGGCACGGTCACCTACGGCACGACGGCCGCGTTCACTCGCAGCCTCCGTCGCGTCGTCTGGCCGGTCAAGTTTCAGCCGGATCTTCCTCCGCGCTACGACGGCAAGAACAACCCCCTGGAGTTTCTGCAGCTCTACACCTTGGCCATCCAGGCCGCCGGGGGCGACGACAAAGTCATGGCGAACTGGTTCCCCATGGCCCTCAAGGACTCCGCGTCCTCGTGGCTCACCAACCTCCCCGCCGAGTCCATCAACACCTGGGAGGACCTCTGGCGGTGCTTCGTCGCCAACTTCAAGGGCACGTACGAGTGCGGCCTCATGTACAACGATCTCCGCGCCGTGCGCCAGAAGCCTGGCGAGACCCTCCGCAAGTACATCTAGCGCTTCAGCCAAGTGCGCAACAAAATCCCCAACGCCACCGACGCACAGGTCATTTCGGCCTTCCAGGCTGGGGTCATGGATGTGCGGATGCTCGAGAAGCTTGGCATCCATGACAACATCACCACCGTCGTCAAGCTTTTCGACTTGGCGGACAAGTGCGCCAAGGCTGAGGAGGGCCGCTTGTTCGTCAAGAACGAGCCAGGGGACCCCGCCGAGGGGTCCAAGAAGAAGAAGAAATCCACTGAGAAGCGCAAGACCACTGCGGTCCTCGCGGCTGAGCCTGACGCCAAGCAACCTCGTCAAGCTGCCACTCCAGCCGCGGGACCTGAAAAGAAAGATGGTCGTCCCTTCTGCATCTACCACAACAGGCATTCCCACGCCATCGAGGACTGCTACGACCTCAAGAGGCTTCGCGAGGCACGTGAGGCTCGCGAGGCGAACGATCGGCAGCAAGGCCGCGGAGGCCGCGGCGGCCGCAGGGGGCGACGCTGGAACAACAACTACGACAACTACCAGCAGAACCCTCAGGCCAACACCGCCCAGCCCACGAACGACAACCTCCCTGCCTAGACTCCTGAGGGCTACCAGGTGCCTCGCGGGGCCGCTTGCATCCTCGGCGGGGCTCAGGCCCCCAGCTCCAACCGCCACTTCAAGCAATTCGCTCGCGAGGTCGCGGCAGTCCTTCCCGGGGTCGAGGCCTCCAGGCCCCTCAAGTGGTCCCAGTGCCCCATCACCTTTGACTCCGCCGACCACCCCAAGTCCACCTCGACTGTGGGCACCATCCTGCTGGTCTGCACCCCCAGCATCAACAACATTGCAGTCTCCAAGACGCTCATCGACGGGGGTGCAGGCCTCAACGTCATCTCTGTCGAGACATTCGAGAAGCTGCAGGTGCCCTACGAGCGGCTTATGCCCACCAGGCCCTTCTCGGGGGTGACAGAGGGTCTCACCACCCCTTTGGGGTAGGTGAGGCTCGCCGTCCCTTTCGAAACCCAGGCCAACTACCGCACCGAGCTGATCGATTTCGATGTCACGCACATCAGCCTGCCCTACAACGCCATCCTCGGCTACCCCGCCCTCGCCAAGTTCATGGCGGTGACCCACCACGCCTACAACCTTGTCAAGCTCCCTGGCTCGGGTGGCACCATCGTCATCCGCGGCGTGGTCTCGGACGCCCTGTACGCTGCGCAAGCGGCCTACAAGGCTGCCGCGGTGGCGTCACCCGCTGACGAGGATGAGGAGCCCCTCCCGAGGCCGCCCGCGAAGAAGAAGCAGTTGTTTTCTCAGGAAAAGGCCGCGACGAAGCAAGTGCCTCTTGAGGCAAACGGCTCGGGGGCTAGCGTCACCATCGGCGCCAACTTGCCTCCCAAATAGGAAAGCGCGCTCGTCGCCTTCCTCAGGGCAAACTCTGACATGTTCGCATGGACACCGTCAGATATGTCTGGAGTACCGAGGGAGGTGATCGAGCACCACTTAGCCGTGTGTCCAAACGCACACCCCGTGAAGCAAAAGGCGCGGCGCCAGGCGCCAGAAAAGCAAGATTTCATCGTCAAGGAAGTAGAGAAACTGAAGAAGGCCAGCATCATCAAGGAAGTGGTCCATCCCACTTGGCTCGCCAACGGTGTGGTCGTACCCAAACACACCGGAGGAAGCCGCCTCTGCATCGACTTCACCGACCTCAACAAGGCCTGCCCCAAGGACCCCTATCCCCTCCCGAGGATCGACCAGATCGTGGACTCCACTGCCGGCTGCGCGTTCCTCTGTTTTCTGGATGCCTTCTCTGGTTACCACCAGATCAAGATGGCGAAGGAGGACGAGGAGAAGACAGCATTTCTCACCCCTTGTGGTGTGTTTTGCTACGTCTGCATGCCCTTCGGCCTGAAGAACGCCGGCGCCACTTTCCAACGCCTCATGAGGATCGCCTTGGGGGCTCAAATGGGGAAGAATGCAGAGGCCTACGTCGACGACATCGTGGTCAAGACTCGCGAAGAAAACACGCTCATCCAGGACCTCGAGGAGACCTTTGCCAACCTGCGCAAAGTAAACATCAAGCTGAACCCTGCCAAGTGCGTCTTCGGGGTCCCTTCAGGCAAGCTCCTCTCGGGTTCCTGGTGTCTCAGCGCGGCATTGAAGCAAACCCTGACAAGATCAAGGCCATAGAAGAGATGCAGCCCCCTCGTCGTCTCAAGGACATGCAACGCCTAGCGGGATGTATGGCCAGCCTTGGCCGTTTCATCTCCAAGTTCGGCAAGAGGGCGCTGCCATTTTTCAAGATCATGAAGAGGTCCGGTCCTTTCAAGTGGACCCCTGAAGCAGCAAAGGCCTTTGAGGACCTGAAGAAATACCTGGCGAGCCCACCCAACATGGTTGCCCCACGCCCTCGCGAGCCTCTGAAGCTGTATCTTGCAGCCACTCCTCAAACGACAAGCGCGGTCTTGGTGGCTGAAAGGGAAGAGCCAGTCCTCGCCAAGCAGAACTCCGTATCGCCAAGCCCAGAACCACCCGACAAGGAAGCACCCTCGTCAAGCCTCCAGCCTCATGCCGATCTTCTACAAGTGGGGCCTCAAGAAACCCTCGCCGAGGACTCCACCGAGCCTCGAGAGGAGCCGACCGCTGCCACGCCAACAACCGCCCTCGTCGAGCATCCCGTCTACTTCGTCAACACAGTGCTGCGGGACGCTCGCGAGCGCTACCCCAACCAGCAAAACCTTGTAACGCCCCGACCCCGGAATTATACAGAGAGGCTATGTAGTCAACACAACCATCAATGTATAAAACAAAGATCGAGACTTGTGGAACAGAACTGGCACAAAGCATGACTCTATGACACAAAACATTTATATAGCAACTCATATAATGAGAAGAATACAAATATTACAAACAAAAGGATCACAGATCCAACAATTCAACAAGCGGAAGCGGGTAGTGTTGTCTAACAACAAGAAGCAAATATATGGCCTAAGAGGCCTACAATAAACATCACCCAAGCCAGCTTGTTCCACGGTCCCAAGCTGCCACCTGGGAACCCCAGACTAGTAGTCGACGTCAACGAAGAAACCACCTAGTCGCTCGGCGTCGTCCTCCTCTGAAATACAAAATCATAGAGGCAGCAAAGAGAGACTGAGTACGATGTACTCGCAAGTTTAGTAGGGCGATATAGGCCCAATGACTGACGGAGGCTCTAAAGCTTTATATGTAGTTCTTTTGCATAAAGCTAATTTTCATAATCCAAAACATAAATGACACAAGGCATTCGTCTACTCAGAATATTTTTATAAACGGGGTAAGAGAGTAAACATTTGTCATCTTCGGTTCTCGACGAACCTACTCATAACCATCACCACTCATCTCACACAAAGGCACTCCCTCGACTCACCCTCGAGGAAATGAACCTTTATCACAAGTTTATTATGCAACCTCTAGCTGCCATATCAATTAGGTTAACGTTATCTATGAGCTAATGCGCCTTTCCCAAGAGTTTGTCCATAACCGTGGACACGGCTTTTCGAAAAGATTTACCCTGCAGGGGTGTACTATTTTACCCATTGGTACCGTCCGGCTCACCTAGTTGGCCCTCTTCCGGGGAAGGCCGGCAAGCAGGCGCGGTTAGACCTTTACAATGCATGAGACTATCCAAGAGTCATCTGTGGCCACAGGACAAGTTTACCCAGCCTCAGCCCCTGCCCCATCGCCACATCCTAACACCACCATCCTCATCATCCTTTTTTCGCTCACACACGCGGCAAATGGAAATAGCAAACTAGAGGACCCTTGGATACGCCCTCACAAATTATTCGGTCAGTAAGGCGCCCATACACCCACCAATGGCAGCACGCTCGGTTCTTGGTTCTAGCTAAAAGCACTCTCATCCTAGGCGGCAAGAATGAGGAAAACCACCCTCCCCGAGGGCAACTCATCCAAGCCTTCTTAACATTTTAATTAAGCATCTCCATTATCCACCATGACCGAAACATTCCATCAATATCAACAATTATGGAATTAAATAACGGACATAACTAGCAATTCCACTAAGCATGGCTAAGCATAGCTAAGCATATGAATACAACAATTATAATTTGTCTCCGGCCAACACATCAATCTAAGGTTCATAGGTAGGAATACATGCGATTGGCTCGGGGAAGAAACATGCATTCATAGGATTCTATGTTTACCAAAAGAGACCTTTGAACCGCATGCAATATTATGGTGGATAAAATAATTTGATCAAAACATAGGATGCTATATGCCAAGAAGGTTAGGTTATCTCTTGCCTTGCTGCCCGGGCGTGAAGTATTGATCGTCGGGGTAGGTAGAGAGACCCTCGACTCCGGAATCTACCGATACCCAAAGGAGAAAGGCAAAGAACACATAAATCACACGAACTCAAGATGCAATGCTCAATCACATGATGACATGTCAAGTTGATGCAAAGAGATCATTATATGAATTAAACGCAAAATTAAATGGGGAGCCAAATAATTGGCGCAATTATTTGGGAGCAACCCCATATTTATCTTAGTGACCACAAGTCTTTATGAATTATTAAATTATTAGAGAAATGGCTTAATATGCATGAACATGACATGAATGGATAGGGTTTGTCATTCCGATCATTTTGGTAATTTATTTATAATTTTTGGGGGTACCGATGAATAATAGCAATTTAAATAATTAACGGAAATTAATTCTTTTTAAACCAATTATGGATAACATCAAATAAAAGTTTGTGATCATGAGGTGATATGTGTATGGTTGAGTAGCATTTGACAAGTTGATCACTTTGATATTTAATTCATAATTTCTGGACAATTATTTGAAAAGTTATGAATTTCCCAATTTTGGGTATTAAATAACCCATTTTAGGAATTCTTAAATAACTAAAATAATATAAATCCAAAAGGAGGTTACAAAGATTTCAAGTGGTAGAGTTTGTTTTCCTGAACATTTTGAAATTTGAATCGTCGAATTTGATGCATTTTTCAAATAGTTATCGAATATCTAAACTTATTTTCACAATAAAAAGGAAGCCAAATTGCCCAGACGGGCCGGCCTCAAGCCGGCCAGGCCGGGAAAAGGGCCGGGCATGTGGCCGAGTGAGCCGGCCTTTGGCCGGCCCAAATCGAGTCCGGGCCGGGTGGCCAGGCCGGGCAACCGCCCGAGGCGTCCGGCCTCAGGCCGGCCCAAGCCTCGGTCATGCCGGGGCACGGGACGCGCGATGACACCGGCGGTGACCGACGAAAGATGACCGGCGACTACCCTTTTTCCGGCGGCGCGCCGTGGGTACAAGTGAGAGCATCAGATGCGCGGCCGCGGGCGACCACGAGTGCGAGTGTTTGCGCATGGTGGGGAAGCGCAGGACGACACGAGCGTGCGCGGCGCGGCATGGCCGTGGCGGCGACCGGCGGCATCCCGCACCAACACGAGGCCACAGAGGGGGAGGAGGAGAGGAAAGGTGTCCTAGAGGACGGCGGGCTCACCACGGTCGCGTAGAGCTGCACGGCGGAGGTAGGGAAGGTCGGAGACGGCGTCAATTTGTCCCGCAACACGGCGGCCGGAGTCGGAGAGGATGCGGGCGTCGGCGTCGATGCGGTTGACCCCGCGGCAATTTCTGGTCCTAGGACGGTGAGGACGACGAGGTGAAGCGGTGGCGTGCTCAACGGCTCCGGGGAGGCTCCGGTCGGCGGCGATGCAACGGCGAGGCGGTGGCGTGCGCGCGGTGTCTCCGTCGGCTCTAGGTTTAGGGTTTCGCGAGGAGAGCAAGCGAGGGGAGGGGCACGGGTGAGGGAGAAGGTGGAGGGCATCGTGGAGGGCCACTCGACTTCAAGGGGAGCAGGTGGGCGACGGCCGTGTGCGCGGCACGGCGGCATGGCGCCAGGGATCGCCACAGTGAGGAGGTGAGGAAGAGGAACTGACAGGGGTGGCCCAGTGTCAGATTTTTATTATTTTTGCAATTTCCTTTTTTTTAATTAAACCCAATAGCACTTTAGGGATTTTATTGGGGCTTTTAAACATTTTCAAAAATTCTAGGAAAATTCCCAGAGGCCCCATTTAGGATTCTAAACTTCCACAAAATTTGGTGAGGTCAAATAAAATATTCTGACCAACATTTGTTCATGGCCTTTAATTAGGGTAAATTGGAGCAATTTCCAAATTGCAGTTAATTGGGGCATTTTAACAATTCCAAAAATCATGAGAGTTTTCATGGAGGCTCTCACAACAATACTGAAACTCCCCATGATTTTAGTTTGAATTTTTGGAAAGATTAGCTTGGTTCCAAAAATAGAATTTGCAAAGAACCAAATTGAAAACTCAATTTTATAGCTTTGCTTGTCAATAATTGAATTTTGGCAATTGGTTATAAAAGTAATTTGGAACTTCCTGAACAATTTGGAAATTCAAATTACTCTGGTTTGGCCATTTTGGGCAAAGCATGTAGTTTGGAAAATTTAGGAAGAGTTTTGCTTCCCTGGCCTTTAATTTGCAAGTGTTGCTTTATTTCAGTTTAGCAAAACTTAGATGGATGCCATGATGCAATGCAACACAAAAAGCGAAAATTTGGCCCATATTTTAGAGTACCAAATCTGGGCTGTTACAAATCTACCCCCCTTATAGGAATCTCGTCCCGAGATTCTAGAGTAGAAAAAGGGAAGAGGGAAACATGGAACACCTTATGAACATCCGGGAAATTGGTAAGCAACTCAAGTTGATAGGGGAGATCTGTCATAATAACTTTTCTGCCGGGGTATACTCATATATGCCATATTGAGTAGTGAAAGCCGTCTTCGGAATATCCTCCCTTCTAATTTTGATCTGATGATATCCTGACCTCAGATCCATCTTAGAGAATACCGTTGCACCGGCTAGATGATCGAATAGGTCATTTATTCGAGGAGTAGGATACTTGTCCTTGACGGTCACCGCAGTCAAAGGGCGGTAATCAACCACCAGTCTAGTATCATCGGTATTCCGTCCTTTGACAAAGATGACCGGACAGCCCCAAGGCGAGCTACTCGGACGGGCGAATTCCTTTTCCAGCAGCTCATCAAGTTGCTTCTTCAACTCAGTTAGCTCTTCCGCTGGCATGCGGTAAGGCCTTCTGAAAGTTGGGGCGGTTACCGGAACCAATTCAATGACGAATTCCACACTTCGATCAGATGACCTGCCAGGCAACTCTCAGGAAAGATATCGGGGAAATCACACACCACAATCACCTCATGTATCTCAGGTGGGGTGATACCCTCCAGGAAAATAGGATTGATCTCCGGAGAGAGGGGAGTGGCAGTGGACGGAGTTGCGGAAGTAGGGGACCAGTAACGCACTAGTCCATAGGTTGGGTGGTTTACTGTGATAGTCTTGGCAACACAATCTAGCTTGGCCTGATATGTGGCTAGCCAATCCATGCCCAGAATGACATCTATCCCCACTGACTGTAGTGCTATCAACGAAAACGGGAAAAGAATTGTCGCTATAGAAATCTGAACCTCCGGAGACATCCAGTGAGTGTGCCAACTAGAGCCTGGGGTCTTGACCACTAACAGGGAGTCCATATCCTCAAACGGTATTTGATGGTTGAGTGCAAATGATGTGGATATGAAAGAATGCGATGCTCCAGAATCAAATAAGACTGAAGCTGGATAATCATTGATTCGAATCATACCCATGAGAGCACGGGGGTCCCTTCAGACTCCTTCAGCGGAGACGTGGTTTAGGCGACCACGGTTGATGGGCACGGCCTTGGCGGCTGGTGTAGAGGGAGCAGGTGCCGGTGCTGAGGTAGCCGGTGCCTTCTGGGGACACTCCCTGGAGAAGTGCCCCGTCTGACCACAGCTAAAACAAGTGGGCCTCTGCGGTGGTGGAGGCAGCTGAGGGTGGCACACACTTCCACCCGCACCCAAGGTCGAAGTAGCTGGGCGAGGCGGAGGTGGCAGGTACCCGGTGGGTTTCGGCGCGAAGGGCGCCTTAGGCACGGTGCTGAAAGGCACAAATACCTTGCGCTTCTTGCCTTCAGTAGAAGAGGAGCTCTGGTGATCAGCTGGAGCTGGCCTCTTAGAAGCCTCCAGCTCCTTCCTACCCTGCTGCATGGTGAGAGCCTGGTTGTAGAGCTCTTGGTAGGAGGTGAACTTGAAGGGTAGGAGCTCATATCGGAGACGAGGTGCGAGCCCCTTGCGGAAGAGGTATTGCTTGTCCTCATCATTCGTCACGTCCCGAGGGGCGTAACGGGAGAGGTGGTTGAACTCCCGTCCATAGGACTGGACGTCCATGCGTCCCTGGGTTAGGTCCAGGAACTCCCGCCTCTTGAGCTCGAGGATGGGCTTGGGGATGTACGCCGCACGGAAGGCGGTGCGGAATTCCTCCCAAGTGATGACATGGCCCGCGGCAACCATAGCCACGTGGCTCTCCCACCAGGAGCCGGCGGCTCCTTCCAGAAGGTAGGTGGCGAAGTTGACGTGTTCTGCCGCCGGAACGTGAAGAGCGGCAAACTTGCACTCGATAGCCCGAAGCCAATCATCCGCATCAAGCGGCTCCTTAGCTTCAGAGAATGTAGGAGGTTGGGACCGCAAGAACTGGTTGAGGGTGGTGCAGTCCGTGTTCCTCCTGGCCCCTTGCTGGACCAGCTGCTCGAGCAACCGCTCATTGCGCAGACGGTTTTGTTCAATTGCCATCATAACCTCCGCCATTGAGGGTGGCGGTGGTGGATCAGGGCTGCTATGTTCCCCACGACGGGTAGGAGCCATTCTGAAGAATTGGAACAACGACAAGTTAGTAACCGATTCCGACAGATAAGATAGATCATTGTTGCTTCCAGATATAGATAAATAACATCAGGGTTCAACAGAAAGATCTTGGGTTAAAGATCAGCTTCATGCACTGGGACCCACAATAGCATAACACTCACAAGGGTGACAGCCCTCATGAATAATTACACCGGAGCCCTAGCACAATCCGGGACCTTCGGTTCAAGATCTTGGGCTAAAGCAAAGAAATATCTTGACGAACCATCATACTTCCTTTCTTCATGTTTTAGGTTTGGAAGAGGAGTAAGGATAACTAGTAACTAAAGGTAGGAACCCAAACCCCGAGATTCTAAAGATTTAGAACTTTGCCGATGATCAGAAAAACCGTTAAAATCAAATAGAGGTAAGATGACACCGAGATCAGAGTGAATTGGATGAGGAGTAAAAAGAATCCTAGGAGGGTTTTCACAACTCATTTTTAGGTTGAAAATAATTTTCACGAACTAGACTCGACATCGACCAAAAGAACGGGTTTCCTACAGGCAGTCCTGCTCTGATACCAACTTGTAACGCCCCGACCCCGGAATTATACAGAGAGGCTATGTAGTCAACACAACCATCAATGTATAAAACAAAGATCGAGACTTGTGGAACAGAACTGGCACAAAGCATGACTCTATGACACAAAACATTTATATAGCAACTCATATAACGAGAAGAATACAAATATTACAAACAAAAGGATCACAGATCCAACAATTCAACAAGCGGAAGCGGGTAGTGTTGTCTAACAACAAGAAGCAAATATATGGCCTAAGAGGCCTACAATAAACATCACCCAAGCCAGCTTGTTCCACGGTCCCAAGCTGCCACCTGGGAACCCCAGACTAGTAGTCGACGTCAACGAAGAAACCACCTAGTCGCTCGGCGTCGTCCTCCTCTGAAATACAAAATCATAGAGGCAGCAAAGAGAGACTGAGTACGATGTACTCACAAGTTTAGTAGGGCGATATAGGCCCAATGACTGACGGAGGCTCTAAAGCTTTATATGTAGTTCTTTTGCATAAAGCTAATTTTCATAAACCTAAACATAAATGACACAAGGCATTCGTCTACTCAGAATATTTTTATAAACGGGGTAAGAGAGTAAACATTTGTCATCTTCGGTTCTCGACGAACCTACTCATAACCATCACCACTCATCTCACACAAAGGCACTCCCTCGACTCACCCTCGAGGAAATGAACCTTTATCACAAGTTTATTATGCAACCTCTAGCTGCCATATCAATTAGGTTAACGTTATCTATGAGCTAATGCGCCTTTCCCAAGAGTTTGTCCATAACCGTGGACACGGCTTTTCGAAAAGATTTACCCTGCAGGGGTGTACTATTTTACCCATTGGTACCGTCCGGCTCACCTAGTTGGCCCTCTTCTGGGGAAGGCCGGCAAGCAGGCGCGGTTAGACCTTTACAATGCATGAGACTATCCAAGAGTCATCTGTGGCCACAGGACAAGTTTACCCAGCCTCAGCCCCTGCCCCATCGCCACATCCTAACACCACCATCCTCATCATCCTTTTTTCGCTCACACACGCGGCAAATGGAAATAGCAAACTAGAGGACCCTTGGATACGCCCTCACAAATTATTCGGTCAGTAAGGCGCCCATACACCCACCAATGGCAGCACGCTCAGTTCTTGGTTCTAGCTAAAAGCACTCTCATCCTAGGCGGCAAGAATGAGGAAAACCACCCTCCCCGAGGGCAACTCATCCAAGCCTTCTTAACATTTTAATTAAGCATCTCCATTATCCACCATGACCGAAACATTCCATCAATATCAACAATTATGGAATTAAATAACGGACATAACTAGCAATTCCACTAAGCATGGCTAAGCATAGCTAAGCATATGAATACAACAATTATAATTTGTCTCCGGCCAACACATCAATCTAAGGTTCATAGGTAGGAATACATGCGATTGGCTCGGGGAAGAAACATGCATTCATAGGATTCTATGTTTACCAAAAGAGACCTTTGAACCGCATGCAATATTATGGTGGATAAAATAATTTGATCAAAACATAGGATGCTATATGCCAAGAAGGTTAGGTTATCTCTTGCCTTGCTGCCCGGGCGTGAAGTATTGATCGTCGGGGTAGGTAGAGAGACCCTCGACTCCGGAATCTAGCGATACCCAAAGGAGAAAGGCAAAGAACACATAAATCACACGAACTCAAGATGCAATGCTCAATCACATGATGACATGTCAAGTTGATGCAAAGAGATCATTATATGAATTAAACGCAAAATTAAATGGGGAGCCAAATAATTGGCGCAATTATTTGGGAGCAACCCCATATTTATCTTAGTGACCACAAGTCTTTATGAATTATTAAATTATTAGAGAAATGGCTTAATATGCATGAACATGACATGAATGGATAGGGTTTGTCATTCCGATCATTTTGGTAATTTATTTATAATTTTTGGGGTACCGATGAATAATAGCAATTTAAATAATTAACGGAAATTAATTCTTTTTAAACCAATTATGGATAACATCAAATAAAAGTTTGTGATCATGAGGTGATATGTGTATGGTTGAGTAGCATTTGACAAGTTGATCACTTTGATATTTAATTCATAATTTCTGGACAATTATTTGAAAAGTTATGAATTTCCCAATTTTGGGTATTAAATAACCCATTTTAGGAATTCTTAAATAACTAAAATAATATAAATCCAAAAGGAGGTTACAAAGATTTCAAGTGGTAGAGTTTGTTTTCCTGAACATTTTGAAATTTGAATCGTCGAATTTGATGCATTTTTCAAATAGTTATCGAATATCTAAACTTATTTTCACAATAAAAAGGAAGCCAAATTGCCCAGACGGGCCGGCCTCAAGCCGGCCAGGCCGGGAAAAGGGCCGGGCATGTGGCCGAGTGAGCCGGCCTTTGGCCGGCCCAAATCGAGTCCGGGCCGGGTGGCCAGGCCGGGCAACCGCCCGAGGCGTCCGGCCTCAGGCCGGCCCAAGCCTCGGTCATGCCGGGGCACGGGACGCGCGATGACACCGGCGGTGACCGACGAAAGATGACCGGCGACTACCCTTTTTCCGGCGGCGCGTCGTGGGTACAAGTGAGAGCATCAGATGCGCGGCCGCGGGCGACCACGAGTGCGAGTGTTTGCGCATGGTGGGGAAGCGCAGGACGACACGAGCGTGCGCGGCGCGGCATGGCCGTGGCGGCGACCGGCGGCATCCCGCACCAACACGAGGCCACAGAGGGGGAGGAGGAGAGGAAAGGTGTCCTAGAGGACGGCGGGCTCACCACGGTCGCGTAGAGCTGCACGGCGGAGGTAGGGAAGGTCGGAGGCGGCGTCAATTTGGCCCGCAACACGGCGGCCGGAGTCGGAGAGGATGCGGGCGTCGGCGTCGATGCGGTTGACCCCGCGGCAATTTCTGGTCCTAGGACGGTGAGGACGACGAGGCGAAGCGGTGGCGTGCTCAGCGGCTCCGGGGAGGCTCCGGTCGGCGGCGATGCAACGGCGAGGCGGTGGCGTGCGCGCGGTGTCTCCGTCGGCTCTAGGTTTAGGGTTTCGCGAGGAGAGCAAGCGAGGGGAGGGGCACGGGTGAGGGAGCAGGTGGAGGGCATCGTGGAGGGCCACTCGACTTCAAGGGGAGCAGGTGGGCGATGGCCGCGTGCGCGGCACGGCGGCATGGCGCCAGGGATCACCACAGTGAGGAGGTGAGGAAGAGGAACTGACAGGGGTGGCCCAGTGTCAGATTTTTATTATTTTTGCAAATTCCTTTTTTTTTTAATTAAACCCAATAGCACTTTAGGGATTTTATTGGGGCTTTTAAACATTTTCAAAAATTCTAGGAAAATTCCCAGGGGCCCCATTTAGGATTTCTAAACTTCCACAAAATTTGGTGAGGTCAAATAAAATATTCTGACCAACATTTGTTCATGGCCTTTAATTAGGGTAAATTGGAGCAATTTCCAAATTGCAGTTAATTGGGGCATTTTAACAATTCCAAAAATCATGAGAGTTTTCATGGAGGCTCTCACAACAATACTGAAACTCCCCATGATTTTAGTTTGAATTTTTAGAAAGATTAGCTTGGTTCCAAAAATAGAATTTGCAAAGAACCAAATTGAAAACTCAATTTTATAGCTTTGCTTGTCAATAATTGAATTTTGGCAATTGGTTATAAAAGTAATTTGGAACTTCCTGAACAATTTGGAAATTCAAATTACTCTGGTTTGGCCATTTTGGGCAAAGCATGTAGTTTGGAAAATTTAGGAAGAGTTTTGCTTCCCTGGCCTTTAATTTGCAAGTGTTGCTTTATTTCAGTTTAGCAAAACTTAGATGGATGCCATGATGCAATGCAACACAAAAAGCGAAAATTTGGCCCATATTTTAGAGTACCAAATCTGGGCTGTTACAAACCTCCTCTTCTCGCTCCTCAGCGCCTCCAGGAAGCTGCGCCACTACTTCCAGGGCCACCCCATCAAGGTGGTCACCTCATACCCCCTGGAGCAAGTCCTGCGCAACCCAAATGCGATAGATCGCGTTGCAGGCTGGGGCATCGAGCTACAACCTTTCGAGCTGGAGTTTGACACCACCAGGGTCATCAAGGGCAGGGCGCTGGCTGATTTCATGGCCGAATGGACGGACACGCATGAAGAAGAGCCTCAAGAGGAGGAACCCGCAGCCTCAGGAGGGACGGAACCAGGCCACTGGACCATGCACTTTGACGGCGCCTTCGCGGCCAGGAGTGCAGGGGCTGGTGCTGTCCTCACCTCATCGACAGGCGACAAGCTCTACTACGCCGTCCAGCTGTGCTTCAAGGACAACGACAAGGTCTCCAACAACATTGCTGAATATGAAGGCCTCCTCGCCGGGCTCAGAGCCGCCATTGCCCTCGGCATCAAGCGCATCCTCATCAAGGGCGACTCTCAGCTCCTCGGCAACTTCTCCAACAAAAGCTACACGCCTAAGGACACCTACATGGTGGCCTACCTTGAAGAGGTACGCAAACTCGAGAAGCACTTCAGGGGCATGGAGCTCAAGCACATCCCACGAGGAGATAACCAAGAGGCAGATGAACTCGCCAGGCGAGCAGCAAGAAGGGAAGCACAGAAGCCCAGAGTGTTCGAGGAAAGACTCGCCAAGTCCTCCGTCAAGCAACCAGCTGTCAACATGAGCATCAATGAGGAGCTCCCACCAGCCCCATCAAGTGGAGCACCAAACTGCGGGCTGCCCTCAAGCGATCGCTTGCTGATGACCTTGGTACGCCAAGACACTGGTTGGATCGACGAGATCAAGAATTACCTGCAAAATCGAGTCCTCCCCGAAGAAGATGCTGAAGCCGAAAGGGTTGCTCGCCAGGCCAAGTCCTACTGCCTCCACGACGGAGACCTGTACCGTAAGCGCCCCAATGGGGTTGCCTTGCGGTGCGTCCCTGCCGAGGAAGGCCGCCAGCTCATCAACGACATCCACAGCGGAGAGTGCGGCCACCATTCATCCTCACGCACCCTTGCGGGCAAGGTCTTCCGGAGTGGCTTCTACTGGCCTTCAGTGCTTCAAGATGCAGCCGCAATCGTCCAGTCCTGCGACGCCTGCCAATTCCACTCCAAGCAAATCCACCAGCCCGCGCAAGGACTACAAACGATCCCGCTCTCCAGGCCGTTCGCGGTCTGGGGGCTGGACCTCCTGGGACCCTTCCCGCGAGCGCTCGGGGGCTACCGCTACCTCTACGTCGCCATTGACAAATTCACCAAGTGGCCTGAGGTGGAACCCATGCGCACCATACCAGCGAAGTCGGCAGTGAAATTCATCAGGAGCCTGGTCTGCCGCTTCGGCGTGCCCAACCGCATCATCACCGACAACGGCTCACAATTCATCAGCGGCGCCTTCAAGTCCTACTGCGGCAGCCTCGGCGCCCAAATCTGCTACGCCTCGGTGGCGCACCCACGAAGCAACGGGCAGGCCGAGCGAGCCAACGCCGAGGTGCTCAAGGGCCTCAAGACGAGAAGCTTCAACCGCCTCAAGGCCAGCGGCAAGCACTGGATAGATGAGCTCCCCTCGGTGCTCTGGTCCATCCGCACCACGCCAACAAAGCCAACGGGTGAGACGCCGTTCTCTCTCGTCTATGGTGCTGAAGCCGTCCTCCCCAGCGAGATCACCCACGGCTCTGCGCGAGTCTTGGCCTTCAAGGAGGCTGAGCTGGACGAACTGCGCAACAACAACCTCCTGCTGCTTGAAGGGCTCCGCCGCAATGCGGCCCTGAGAGCGGCAAGGTACTAGCAAGACCTCCGTCGCTACCACAGCCGCCACATCCGCCCGCGCACTCTCAAAGCAGGAGACCTCGTCCTGAGGAGAATCCTTTCCAGGGCAGGCCTCCGCAAGCTCTCGCCAATGTGGGAAGGACCCTACGGGGTCGTCCACATCGCCAGGCCTGGCTCCGCGCGGCTCGAGACGGAGGACGGCATCCCTGTCGCCAACCCCTGAAACATCCAGCACCTGCGCAAGTTCTACCCCTGATCGTCCTCGGCGAGCAATTTTTGCATCAAGGGAGAGCCTCACGCCATCATCCTCCACGAGGAAAATTTCGAGCTCCCCTCTCTACTATACGTTGCCGCGGGCCGTTCGAGAAGACTCCCAAGCCACCGCGCCTCGGCAAGGTGACTTCTTCAAGCACCATGCCTTGGCGAGGTGGATCCCCATGCCCAGCCATGGTGGACCACAGGCTCTATAAGCCACCCCCGCATAGGGGCCCCCTCTGAGCTCTCTCTACATGCGTCGCCTCGGGCACGCCCCCTCGAGAGTCTCAGCCACAGCATGTGGAACCCCATGCCTGACATGTCGGATTTTGTATTTCTGGCCACGCCAGTGTAATGAACCTATGTTTTAGGTCACTTTGAACCTTTGCGCTTCGCGCCAGCATATGTTGTTGCTTTGGTAAGCATTTATGTTATTGCTGATTCATCCTTGCTCATATGATCCCTCCTGTGTATCTCGCGAGCGGGGGCTGGACATGGTGCCTGTGCCTCGGGAGCATCCCAGCAGCGCCTAAAACCCAAGGAATCCGAGCTCTGAACTCACGGGTCAGCTCTCATGCATGTCAACTCCCAAGGAGCTCTGAACTCATGGACCGGCTCCCGTGCACGTCAACTCACCAAGGACCTTGGTGCCTGTTCTCCTCACGAGACACACATGAAGGAATCTACGAGCACGCATGAAGTCGTCTAGCTATGTATTGCTTGTGGGTACGCCTATCTGTCAAAACGCAGGAAAACAGGTCCAAAGCAAGCGCCAGGGAACCGACGCCCTCTCCAAGGCGAAAACACCTCGTTAGGGAACCAACACCCTCTCCAAGGAGAAAACACCTCATCAGGGAACCAACACCCTCTCCAAGGCAAAGCGCCTCGTGAAGCTAAGTCCAGACACTTGTTTGAAATCCCTTTCGCTGGTTTTCGTCCCTCGAGCCTCTTTTTCTCTCTCCTGCGCCTCATGGACTGCTTGCACGTTAAAGGGGAGCCCCAAGCATCGCGACTTGGGAGCTCTTACCTCTTGAGGCCTCACGCACCCCGACCTTGTGGAGCCCTGACTCTCGCATACCGAAGCGGCGGTGGTGTAGCGCTAAGAGAGGGTCCTAAGACGTAGAGCGAAAAAGACATGAAAGGGAAGACAAAAGCCTCTCGAGGGATATTCACCAAGCAAACAAAGCTTAAAGCAAGTCTTTACAAAAGCTATTACAAATGAAATGCTAAGATAATCCGTGCCCCTGCACGTCCAGATACAAGAGGGAGCTCAGGCCGTCGCGCCCCCCGAGGTGCCCGCTCTGTCCACGGCAGCCTCCGCCTCCTCCTCCTGGGCATCCTTCTCGTCGTCGCCTTCGTCCTCATCGACCACTACTTGGTCGAATTTCTTGGCGTACGCCTCGGCGGCTTCCCGCGCCTTGTTGCTGATGTCGACCGGCACCGTCACGGCCTCGAAGTCAAGCGAGGGATGGAGCCTCGTGAGGTTGCTGAAGATGCGGCTGGTGGCGATGACGAGGAGATCGCGGCTCTCCTCCACGATCCGCTCGTCGAAGCCCTTCGCGGTCTCTTCAAGCTTTCCGAGGAATTGCTCGAAGAAGAACGAGTACGCGGCCTCGTCGTCGCTCCCTGCGGAAAAGGGGGAACCTCGATCCTCAGGTCATCCCCAACGGCGCGCGCGCGGACCACCAGGCTTTGGAGCATGAGCTGGCGTTGGCGCGTCATGGTCCGGCCATGCTCCGCGTTGCTCCGTGCCTCCTCCACAAGGTTCACGACCGGCCCCACCTGCTGGTGGAGCTCGCTCAAGTCCTTCTCCAAGGCGGCGGCCTTCCCCTCCGCGCGGGCTTGCGCCTACTTGGCGCCCTGAAGGTGGGAAGCCATCTGCTTCTCCTCCTTCTCGAGCTCCTGGATGCGGTCCTGGAGCTCCTTGCGCTTCGCCTTGAAGCGGTCCTCCTGCTTCTTGGCCTTCTCGTCGTAGTCCTTGGTGAGGTCCAGGCGGATGAGCTTGACCCTGTCGTCAGCCTCCTCCTTCATTTTCCTCTCCTTATCCGCGAGGCTGGCGTTGGCCTTCGCGAAACGCTCGGCGTAGGAGGCTTCGTCCCTGGCCACCCGGCCCTCGCGAGCCTGCAGCTGCCCCTCGCGGGTGGCCTGGTCCGCCTCAAGCTGCTGGACCTGCTCTTCGTGTCGGCGCATCTCCTCCTCGCGGGGGGAGAGCTCTCCCTCGCGCTGCCTCAACTCCGCTTCGCGCTGCACCAGCCGCTTCTCGCGGGTGTCCAGCCTCTTGCGGAGCTCTTTCAAGCTGGCCTCTACAACCTTGGAGTCCGCAACGAACTTCTGCTCCGCGGCCGCTATCTCCTATTGCTTGGAGGCGGTCTCCGCCTCGAGTGCCTCCCTCACGGCGTCCAGCTGCTCCATGGTCTCCGCCGCTTCCTGCTTCACGCTGTCGCGGGTCTCTGCGGCGAAGTGCATGGCCTCTTGGCGGGCCGCCAGGGCCGCCGCGTCCTGCCGGCGGCAGCTCTCCACGCTCTCGCGGAGGAGGGCCCAGCCCTCGTCGAGCCTCGCCCGCTCTTCCGCCTGGGCGAGCTCCTCTTCAGCGAGCTGCGCCTTCAGCGCCTCAAGCGTCCGCCGTGCCTGGCCGAGGACGGCTTGGCGGCGAACCGCTCGGCGCCGCGGCTCCCGCAGCGCCAAGGTCCCCGCATCGCTGCGGGGTGCATAGATCTCGCTTCTTGGCGGAGCGCTCGAGGCACCCTGCCTTGGGCTCACGGCCGCCTCCGGTGCAGCCCGGGGGCTCGCGAGGACGCCTTCCTCGCCTCCCGCCTCAGGGGTCCTCTGAGGGCTCGCGTGGGCGCCTTCCTCGCCTCCCGCCTCAGGGGTCCTCTGAGGGCTTGCGTGGGCGCCTTCCTCGCCTCCCGCGTCAGGGGCCCTCTGGGGGCTCGCGTGGGCGCCAGCATCACCTTCCGCGTCTGGAGCCCGCTGGGGGCTGGGCGCCCTCTCACCCCCAGCTCCCGTATCTGTGGGCTCCGGAGGCGCCTCCTCCTCCTGCCCTTCAGGGGCGCCTCCCGCCCCCTCCGTGGTGGTCGCGCCCGCCACGGCCGCGGGCGCGTCTGTCCTCCGTGTGGGGGCCTCCTCCTCCGGGGGTGGCTCCACGACGATCTCCTCGATCGCCTCCTCCTCCTCCTCGTCGGCCTCGCGGAGGCTCGGGCTGTGTCGGCCGCCGTCTCCTCCTCCGTCGCCCTCTGCTGTACGGGAGGAAGAGTGGTCTGGACGGGCGGCGGCACCACCTCAATGACGTCGTCGTCCTCCTCCTCGCGGCACTCGCCCGTGGGAGGAGCAGCCACGTGCTGCGGCTCGTCAGCCACCGGCGGCGCTGCGGTGGCCCCAGCGGCCTCCCCAAGCTTGCGGAGCCGCCGCTTCTTCGGCACCGCAGGGTTCCTGAAGACAAACAAGCAGAAGATCCGTTAAGAGGATTCTCAGAAGCAAAATGCTAAAAGAAAAAGAAGAATTGAGGCTTACTCGCCGGCTATCCTCCACACTCTTTTCTTCGCCTTCGGAGGCTGGGGGCTGCTCGCCCTGGCCTCCTCGTGAGGCCCTCCAGCATCCTCTTGGGGGGCGTCCCTCCCTGGCGAGGCGTTCCTATCGTGAAGGGCCTTGGTGCGGGGCTCGCGGCATCCTCCCCTGCTGCCGCTCTCCTCCTCCTCCTCCACGATGCGTCGGGAGCGGGCCACGCGGAAGGCGTCCTCATCGCCACTGGAGGAGATCTCCTGGAGGTCCTCGCCAGGCGGCACGTTGCTTGAGGAGCCCGCGTCGCCTCCCGAGGGGTCGGCGCCTCTCGAGGCCTCGTCCTCGCCAGAGGGGTTGGCGCCTCTCGAGGCCTCGTCTTCGCCAGAGTCTTCGTCCTCGTCCGGCTCCGGCGAGTCGCCCACCTGCTTCAGCTCCGCAGCCCACGGGTTGCTGCGGGGCCCGTGGAGCCTTGCAGGCCTGATGACCCATGCGTCGAAGATGGGCAGGAGTTCCCGGGCTTCGCGCACGTTCTCCTCCACATAGGCGAATAGTGGCAGGGCATCGTCGTTGGCTGGGGACGGAATGGACGCCGTGGCGAAGAGGACCCTCATGATCTGCTTCAGCTCATCCGAAGTGAAGTCGTCTGCGCTGAGGCGCATCCTGTCTTCCGAGCCTGCGTACGCCCACATAGGCTCCAAGTGCCACTGGAGGGGAGCAATGCGGCGTGCGACGAAATCCCTCGCCACCATCTGGCCGGTGAGCCCGGCCTCGCGGAGCACCCGAATGCGCTCGTACACCGCCTCAAGCTTGGGGCCCTCGAAGTCGCCGCTCGCCCAACGCGCCCACTTCTTCGGGGGCGCCACGGGTACCTCCAGGTGGCGGTTCGATGACTTGGTGCCGACGAAAAACCACTTCTGGCGGAAATCCTCCACCTTCTTCGTCACCTTGGTGATGGCGTTCTCACCGAGCCACGCGATGGGGATGTAGTCTTTGCTTGTCGTGGGGTTGTCACGGCAAGTTCTTCCTCAGGGAAGATGAGTTCTGGGGCCATCGGTGATCGAAGTACGTAGGAACGGTTAATCTCGCCAGGGAACAAGGATTTACCCAGGTTCGGCCCCTCTGATTCGAGGTAAAGACCTACTTCCTGCTTCTATATTATTGCTCTTTGCTAGATCTCGATTACAAGTATCCGGCTCCTACAATTCAGGAGCCGGCGACTTCTCTCTGGTGGTTAGGGTTTCTCTGACTCGACTTGACTTAGCTTAATACGATCCAGGGCCCTCCTTATAAAGGTGGCGGGTCCCTAGACTTACAATCTGTACCGAGTTCTACTCATATACGGAGTCCTACTCTAGGCTTTGTCCTTCCAAACTAGAACTCCGAGTTGTACTTGGACTCCTTCTTTGGATGAGCCCCCTTCTCCACACGGGCCTTGGTCGGCATGTCTCCAGCCCAGCCCATGTGACTTGTCTCGTGACTCGGCATTGGCCTTCTTGGTCTTGGCGGGTCTACTTTTCGGGTCCATGGGCCTACCTATAAAGTATCCCCCCATCATCGCTCCTGGCGGCGGCGATGCGGAAGGAGACGCATCCGAACCGCTCATTTGACGCAGTGCTCCGGAGGGCGTAGAAGCTGCGGAAGAGATCCACCGAGGGGTGGATGCCAACGTACGCCTCGCAGAGATAGGCGAAGATGGCGAGGATGAGTATGGAGTTTGGGTGGAGATGAAGAAGTTGGATCCGGTACGCCTCAAGGATCCCCATGAGAAAGCTGGAGAAGGGAGGAACGAGGCCGGCGTAGAGGGTGTGGAGAAAGATGGGGTAGTACCCCGCGCCGACCCTGCTGCTGCCGGCCGCCATGCTTGTGGCGCCGAGCTCGTGGGTGTTGGCGGCCGCCAGGTGGCGCACCTTCTCGAGCGCCGCCGCACGGACGCGGGTTTCCGGCAGCGCCCCCTGGGGTGCAGCACCCCGCGCCGCCGCCGCCGACGACGTGCCGGTCTGCATCGCGGCCTTGCCCCTCTGGTCGGCGGTTGCCTTCTTGGGCGCCATGGAAGCTGGAGAAGGAGATTTTGGAGACGGAGCGCTCTAGAGAGATGGAGGCGTTGGGAGGAGTGTGCAGAGGAGTAATGGCCGAAGTGAAGGGCGCCGACCGCGCGCCCAGGCTTTATTGACCGGCTCCCGAGTCGTGGCGGGCCCCGCCACATCGCCCGTTGAAGCCGAGGAGGTCGTGGCCTCAGGTGCAACCGCTGCGCCCCACGTGTTGCGGCCCAGGCAGGCACCATTGGGCCCTCGACGCTTCGCCTCCATCCATGGGCTTCGGCGTGCCCATCGCGGGCCCGGGGGCTACTGTCGGCACAGTGGAAACCAGGGCCCACAAGATTCTTCAGAAGATTTCGCTAAGGACCAGGCTCTCCGAGCCTGGCGAGCCTTGCGAGGGACCTCTCTTCCTCGCCAAAGGTTTTTTCCCTCGGCGAGGGACCTCTCCTCGAGAGGGCATCTCGGATGCCACCTGCAAATTCTGCTAAGGACCAAGCCGAAAGGCTCGGCGAGGCCTTTTGCCTCGCGAGGCTTCCTTCCTCTCGAAGCCAGCTCCGCCTCCGCGGCCTTGCGCACATGGGCTCTGCACCCTCCGCAGAGTGACGACCGCGCCCGCGCGCGGTGACGGCAGCGCCACAGTTGCCATTCTTATGTATAAAGGAGTCAACAAAGCTGCACCAAGCAAAGGAGCCCCAAGGATTGCCACTTTGGTGATAAGGGAACCGTCTGCAGCTACCATCCAAAGGCGACGTCACCGTGGGACACATCCCGCCTCAGCAGCGCCAGCCCACCGTCCTGTTTGGACGGTGGCTTTTCCAGCTTTGGTGACGCCGCCCCTGCCGTGGACCACGTCCATGGACTTTACCTTTATGGTGGACTCTACCTTTATTGTGCACCGCACCTCCTCCTTCGTCGCCATGTGGTAGCCCTTCCCGCCAAGATGTTTTGGGGGAAGAGGCCCGAGACATCTATAAAAGGAGGAGGGGCACGCTCGTGCAAAGGGTGGGTTCGGCCCTGGTTCAGTTCGACTCTTAGTTCACACTCTTCTCCGGTTCTAGGGTTAGCCATTGTAGCCACCTTGAGCTCGCCAAGCTCGCTCTTTACTGGAACCTCTCCAAGCAAGTGCAATACAACTCGAAGCAGGACGTAGGGGTTTTACCTCACCTAGAGGGCCCTGAACCTGGGTAATACCGTGCGTTCATCTCTGCAGTGTTGTCCCACAGCGAGTTCGACGAGCACCGTCGCCGAGGCACGTTGAGGGTTGTTTGATTCCGTGTTCAGCCCCTTACTCGATCCTTCATAAGACACACCCAGTTTTTAGGACAGTTCTCCGACACTTCTGATTGGTACCTCACTGTGTCTGCCGAGTGCCGCCTCCTCTTCAAGGAGCACGACGACTGCAGAGCTTGCCTCATACATAGGGTTCGTCTCTATGCCATGTTAATCGTTACTTTTTTGTAGGTTACCATGTAGAATTGTATCAGCCTTTGCTTCTTCTCACTGTTGCATCTGACGAGCTACCCGCTGCCTTTGTCCTCGTCCATTTGACCATTTGCATCTAATTACATCCAGTCCCAGGAGACTCGTGGTCCGACTCTCTTTTCTACAGAGCTAGGTACGGACTCTCTACCCTTATTACATTTTTTCTTACTTATGAATAACAGATGCATTTGGTGAGCTTTGTACTAATTAATTGAAAAATTTATGTTTAGTTCTGAAGCATCGTTCAGTCTCATAGTTTTTCACCAATCCAACTACTACTATATATTTTAAATCTGACTACTACTATATGAAATTTGTTATAACTAGGGGACATAGTTGTTTATTAATCCCCCACTGCTACTCCACGCAATTAGTTATGCTTCTATGTCAATGGGTTATAAAGTAATACATTTGAATTATATGAACATGCTATGAATTTCATGGACAAAATAAGTCGGATGAGTATTTCTTTCATGAATTTGTGCCCATACTTGCAAATTCATGTATTCTGTTACATGTAAAGGCTGACAAATAAGTAAACAATATTTCAGATTGCACTGTCGCCTTAAGAATGATATGGTGTTGAGGTCTTCAAGTTTCTACCCAGGACGGCTTTGATTGCCTGTCTGCTCATACAAACTGGGTCTTTGCTTTTTCAGGACCGAGCAAACTCTCGGCGTACAGGGAATCGCCGCCGCGGCGAGATCAAGAAGATCAGCATGGGCCTCAACAATAACGCCAAGACCCAGTGCGGCTTCTCCTTCCTACTGTTGGTGTTGTTTTCCTTCCTTGACCCCTTTCATTTCCTTTATTTTGTATCGAATTCAGTTATGTAGTTTGCCACAGTTATTAGATCTAAGGCCTTGGTCCAATTTTATTATAAATCAGAGGTTCAATGTAGTTTGTTCTAATTTACCATGCTTGGAAGATATGAGAGACTATCTCTAGGTGCGTTGCCGCTGCCGTTGCCTCCTCCAAGAGAGAGATCGAATCCGACGGCAACGGCGCATGGCGCCACGGTGAGCTTGGTAGACCATGAGTGGCAGCGCTGACCCCCCTACCTCGACCTTGCGCTCTGTACCTTTTCACCACCACACAACATTGGTTATGCTATTTCGTTGGATAAAGTTAAAGAAGACCTCCCAAGACCTGTTCTGTTCAGATTTCTAAATTTTTCCACCGTGAAATTGCAATATATATGCTTGCTCTCTATGTGTCCAGCTCTCTTGTCATGTTCCCAACAGACACATCAGTTTATAGATTTAGTTGGGAGTTACAGAATGCACATATGTAAGAATGCTTCATGTGTTGTCTCGTTGCTGGCTGTAGCACTTCTTTGTGAGTTTTTTTGCTGGTCCTGAAACTTCTGTGTAGCTTTGTATTGATGCAGATTCCTTGTAGCAATGACTGGTCACAGTATTTGTGGTCTTCCTACTTTTCCAAATAATTGTATCTGCAATGTCATTACATATATGTAAGAGAGAAAAAATAGGACTTCGTAAGGATGGACTGGCTGGAACATCAGTATGACATGACAAATATAGAAGACGATAGCATGCTACTTATTTGAAGCCTATTGGGAAAGAATTTGTACTTGATGACAAACGTTTTAACTACATTAAGAATTGCTAAATTGCGTGTTTAGCATCGAGAGGAATATTGAGTATGACTTTGTTCAGATTAGATTAAATATTTTCATAATACACTATAAATTCTTACTTTACTTTAAATATATCAAACTTCTCAATTAAAATCAAAATATAATTTTATCATCATGACATTCTAAATTCCTAATGGACGGGCGCGGCAACGCGCGCCTACATGATCTAGTGTTATGCGTGAGGTATGCGTGTATTTTTTTCCATATTTTTTTGATATTTTTTAAAATGTTTTAAATGCTTTTTTCAAAAAAAGTGGGTGCAAATACCCTCGTGTTCTATTCACTCTCCAAGTGTAGTCTGGCAGAAGGGTACTGCCAGTGCCTTGAACCCAATCCAAACGAGCTACCAATACCATGGCGTCCGCCTCCGCCGCTGTCTCCATCCACCGAACCTTCCCTCCGTTCCAACCCGGTTGGCGCGCCCCCCTGCCGCTCCGCTGCACGCATTCCGAGCGCGGCGTGTCCTTCGACCCCGGGTCCGCCTTCTACCGCAGCGACAGCGCCCCGGGACGCGACCTCGCTGTCCTCGCCGCCACCCTCCACCGCCAGCGCCGCCTCGACCCCTCGGCCCCTTTCCTATGCCTCGACGCAATGTGCGGCTCCGGCATCCGCGCGCTCCGCTACCTCGCGCAGGCCGGCGCCGACTTCGTCTGGGCCAACGACGCCTCCGACGAGCTCCGCCCCGTCGTCGTTGCCAACCTCTCTCGCTTCGAGCAGGCGCCGTCAGACGGGCAAAGGAGGTGGGTGGTGTCGCACCTCGATGCCACACGGCTGCTCGCGGAGAGGTACCTCCGGCGAGAGTACTTCGACGTCATCGACGTGGACTCGTTCGGCAGCGAGGCCGAGTACATACGGGCGGCGTTCTTGTCGCTCAAGATTGGGGGCCTTCTGTACCTGACGTCCACCGATTGGCGTTCGTCGAGAGGGTATGGTGGGAAATGGTGAGTTCTTGGTCGATTTATGCATCTTAGATTCGTGATGCATTTGCCTTGTTAGATTTTTGGGTATCGAGGTAATATTCTGAAACCGGATTAGGATGTTCAGTTTTTGTGTTCGATTATTAGAAGTGCTTGTTTAGAAACCAATAATGTTATCATTGTTGCTTGTTTTATATGACAGTAATGATTTCCTGATAAACTAGATTACCCAATGATGAACACAAGTAAAAAACTTACTTAATGATTTGCTGATAAACTAGATTACCCAATGATGAACACACGTAAAAACTTAATTAAGTATTGTTTAATTCTCATGTTGTTTGTATCACTGTTTCATTAGTGCGTGTGAAGCATCTCGGCACTACAATTGTTATAGTTGCTTCTTTTTGTACTGTAAATAAATTGGACTGATTTTGCTTTCTGTATGCTCTAGCATTATATTTTCTTCTTTAAAAATGCAACAGTTCTGTTTCTTCATGTCAGACCCATAACATTGCTTTGTCTTTAGCTCATTGTCTTCGTATGGAGCATATATTCGTCCAGTGCCATATCCGAATGAGATCGGTTTGCGAATGCTTTTAGGTGGTGCTGCACGTGAAGCAGCTATGTTGGGATTTCACATAAGACCAGTATTCTCTTATTATGCATACCATGGTCCTATTTTTCGAGCCATGGTGCAATTAGGCCATGGAAGAGAAGATAATACCAGGTGAACTTAATGCTATCTTATTTCCAGCTATCCTACAGCTAATTAGTAGATATAATGGAATGTCAAGTTACTGATATCCCTTCTGTTCTGGCAGTAATTATGGTTTCATTTGTCATTGCAAGAATTGTGGCCAGACTCAGACATTTGGATTTGATGAATTGGGGCAGATTTCTTGCGGATGTGCAGACAGAGCAGTAGGTACATCGAATCATACAACGCTAGTATATAACGATAGAATTGTCATAGTCAAACTACATAAGTACTTTGTCTGTGCGATGTGTTTTACTGAAATTGATCTTAGGAGTTTCTTGCATATTTTTTTTTGCGTTGACAGAAAAATATATGATATGAAGCTGAACAGTGTCTTGTTTTATTGTTTTCTAAGACTTCGTTTCCACATAAGTTAGAACTGTATGCCATGCAAAACAGTTCACCAGCCCATGTTTAGCTACGTACTTAAGGTATTAATACAAGTGTATGATTATTATTTATTTTACAGGATCCCACTTCTATCACAGTTGTAGGCCCACTTTGGACAGGTCCTCTCCATGATGCCTCTTCCATCACTGAAATGCTAAACTTGGCTGTAGAATGGGGATGGGCACACACATGTGAACATGGCATCACCTTGCAAAAACTTCTTGACACCATGACTGAGGAGAGTGACCCAAGGTTACCGCCTGGATACATCAGACTTGATGAGGTTTGTATTGCAGTGGCATATTTACTTGATCACGAAATCTTTAATGTACTATTGTTGACTTCTTTTTTATGAATATACATTATGAATACCATTGTTGACTTCAGTAATTCTAAATTTGTTGTGCAATTTTAGATTGCTAGCCGAGCAAAAGTTAACTCTCCTCCACTCGGTACCCTCATCAGTTCACTGCGGAAGGTATTTAACTGTTTTATTTGTTGCATCAATGTATGATTAATTAACCCCCGAAATCCTAGCGACTATTAAGTGATGACTAGGATTCAATTTCAATAAGTAAAATTGACTTCATTCAGTTCTCGTGTGACATAATCGTCATTTTCTCTTTAAGAACCAGAAGGAAGTTCAAGATGTTTGATTAACCATTTCATTTATTTAAATAAATTGATATTGACTCTGAATATCTTATCATACTCTGAATGTGAGCAGGAAGGTTATGCTGCTTGTCGATCTCATATAGGAGCCAACACAGTCAAGACCAATTGTCCCATCAGTTCTTGCATTAAGATTGCACGGGAGATCCGAAATTTGCGATGACCACACCTATAATCTGATAGGCCCACAAGAGCGCTGCTTTTAAATAGTAAAATTGTGGCTTTGCGATGACTCGATGAGCAGTCCTTCAAGGTTCCAGGCGAACATAGGATTCCAAACCAGAGGAGAGTTAGCAGTACTCTGAAATTGGAACACAGATCACAGCTATGATTAGAGTCCCTAACATCAAATGTATTTTTCATGAACGAAGCATCATGTTCCAACTTATTGTGTTGCTTTTCGGATGTATTAAGTTTCGTAGGTCAGTGGTTCTCTATTTGAAGTTTCTAATCAGATTTGCGGCGAATGTGATGCTGAAGACTCTGTCCAGCAGTTTTGTGTTATTTCTTGGCTTAGTGTGGGTTCCCATATATTGCATTCTTACTGGTCACTTAATTAAGTACAAAAAGTGCAGTCTCAACAATATAACTGTTAAAATTTACACTGATGGGTAACGTGCAGACCCAGAAATGGGCCAAGCTCCGGGATGGCCCACCTGCTTAGGCTTTTTCTCCAAAACTAAACAGTATCTAGTACAGTTCTGGGCCTATGCATTGGGTTCTGTATTTGAATTTTTTTAGCTAGCTTTGTGGCGAATGTGATGATGAAGACTTTGTCCGGCAGTTTTAAGTTTCTCCTTTGCTATTGCATCCTAACTATGGTACTTGGTTATTTAAAAGAGGGAAACACACCATTGGTCACTCAACTCGTGTGATGTTCTCCGGTGGTCAGTCAACTTCATTTTATGAGCATACCGGTTCATTTTATCTGACGTCGCTTGCTGATTGGACCGGGCATTTTGATAACCCCCTGGATGTTTTAAGTGTGGCTAACCCCTGATTGGACCGGGTGCCGTGTTTTGGGTGGATTAAATGAAAAAAACTTAAAGGAATGGAGGATTGAGCAAGAAGTGTTAGGCCCATTTCAACGAGATGTTGATTCTTACATTGTACGATGCCATTTTTTGAGAGGTATCAGGGCAGGAGACATGATGTTACGTGCGAGTGACTGGGGTTGCACATTTTACGGTAATCCCTATATGTTTTAAGTGTGGATTAAATGAAAAAAACTTAAAGGAATGGAGGATTGAGCAAGAAGTGTTAGGCCCGTTTCAACGAGATATCGACTCTTACGTTGTACGATGCCATTTGTTGAGAGGTATCAGGGCAGGAGACGCGATGGGAAATTGTAGTATGTTGGAACTAGGAAGTACTTGGACAGATTATGGTATTTACCACCCCAATCAAACCGGAATCCATATTTTTGTTATCCAAATTCTTTCGATACAATTGTGGAAAACATATAATAATGTTCAACAACGAATCTATATTTGAGAAGATAAATCCAATAAAATACCATAATCATTGATAGAGCTCACACGATACTTACATCCACTAGAAGACAGAAGAGGAGGACACATCGTACATCAGTATGAATTAATTGAAGAGATACAGAGGAAAGATGATGTGACATAGTATATTGTAATTGGTGACTTTTAGCACGTTGACAAACATCACAAACAGAAGACTCAATGTTTGATGAAGATCATGAGAGACCATTTTTCCTACCAAGAGATTGCACTACAGCATTGGATTGATTTCCAGCCAATAAAACATGTGGAAGTGCAGCATCTCCAAACCAATTGTTAGACGATCAGATGCACCCATGTCCATGTACGAATGTGCATAGTTGTAGTCGTGGTGAGCCATTGTGGAATTGCGAGGGTTCTGATCTTCCGGTTGATAACCTTAGTTGAACCGATATCTACAACTGAGCACGGCCATGCCCTCTGTAAGATTTATCTGGTAGCTCCGGACGAAAATGTCCACTAATGTAGGTGTTTTTTTAGATAAAAGGCAGGAGTGCCCTGCTTTAAATTAATAAAGCAAGAGAATCACACAATAGTTGCATACAGACTGCTGGGGAGTTACAGCTTTACCCGAACGAAAGCGAAAAAGAGAGCCTAGCATAGAAAACATAAGGTAGCAGGGGCCGGCTCCCCAAACAAGCCGGAGCAATCACACTAAGAAGCAGGGGGATCATTTCTTGGCGCGAGCGAGGTGTAGATTGCCTTTAGCCCCCTTGCTAGATCCTGGAGTACCACCACGTCCTGCTCCTGGGAGAGAGGGGTCCAAAACTGTAAGAAGACAAGAATTTTAAAGATTAGATCCGCAGGACGGCGAAGCACCTTTGCCTCCATTGCCAATTTATTTCTAGTGACCCAAAGCGCCCAAAAGAGAATTATAACTAGGATCCACGTTAGTCTACGGCGCTGCCCCACTAAGGAGTTGAGGGTGGCGAAGAATTGGGGGAAGTTTGTCGGCGCCCAACTGCACCCTAGCAATTGCCGAACAACACTCCAGCCAAACTTGGCCATGGTACAAGAGAAAAAGATGTGGGATGAGTCTTCAGGGGCGTTGCATAGGGCACACCGGCCATTGGAGGGGCCGTGCCTCTCCACAAGAGAGATGCCCGTAGGCAGCCTGTCGAGGATAAGTTGCCATGAAAAGATCTTGAGCTTTAGAGGGAGTTTCGCACCCCAAAGATCCTGAGCAAAGGCCACAGTTGCCCCAAGCGAAAGCTGGCGGTACATCGAAGCAACAGAGAAGTGGCCAGAGGGCTCAAGGGACCAGCCAATCAGATCTGGGCCCTCTTGAAGAGCCACCGAGTCCAGCAGGGAAACTAAGGAATTCCATTGGACTGCCCCTTCATGGTCAAGAGATCGACGGAATGAAATGTTTAAACCGGCCGGAGCGAACACATTAGCTACCAGGATCTGCGGGTCGTTGCAAAGATTGAAAAGACGCGGGAAGGAGTGGAGTAAGGGGCCCTCCCCCAACCACCAGTCCGTCCAGAAAGCAGTTCTTCTCCCATCTCTGAGTCCATGCTTTGCCCCCAGCTTGAAGAGATGTTTAATTTTATGGATGCTGCGCCAAAAGTGGGAGCCCCCCACGGGAGAGGAGGTAAAGATATTGTCAGCTTCAGGATACTTGGCCCTGATCAGGGAGCGCCAGATTGAGGAGCCTGGTTGGAAGAGTTTCCACACCCACTTGAGCATCAGGGCAAGGTTCATGTTTTTCGTGTTTGTCAAGCCAAGACCCCCACAGTCTTTAGGCCTGCTGACGGCTGGCCAGCTTAGCTAGTGGAATTTGCGTTTCGGGCCAGATCCCTCCTTAATAGAACCTGGCCCGAACAGAATCGAAATTTGCATGCACCCCGTCTTGAAGCAGGAAGAGGCCCATGACATATGTAGGCAGAGAGTCAAGGCAGGCATTGGACAGAATCAACCTTCCCCCCGAGGAAAGAAGTCTGCCCATCCAAACCTCTACCTTTCCGGACAGCTTGCTCACTAAGAAATTCCATTGTTCGGCCGTCAACTTACGGTCCGAGATCGGAAGGCCCAAATAGATGAAGGGGAAGGATCCCAACTTACAATTGAGCATGTTGGCAACTCTTTGTTGCTCGATCATCGGCTCTCCGAGTATAATAACTTCGCTCTTGTGAAAGTTAATCTTCAGTCCGGACATATCCTCAAAGCACAGGAGAAGGAATTTCAGATTTGCAATGGCAAGGTCGTCTTTCTGGATGAGAATTAGAGTATCATCAGCATACTGAAGGTGGGTGATTCCCCCTGGAATGAGGTGTGGCACTACCCCTTTGATATGACCAGCCGCCGCGGCCGCCGAGAGCATGGCTGAGAGCGCTTCCACCACAAAGTTGAAGAGCAGAGGCGAGAGGGGGTCCCCTTGACGCACCCCTCGCCGGTTGTGAAAGAAGGGACCCATTTCTCCATTAATAGAGATTGCAGTTTGACCACCGGAGATTAATTGTTGTATCCTGTGAATGTAGCCTGCATCGAACCCTTTTCGACGCAGCACCTCTAGGAGGAAGGACCAGTTAACCCTATCATAAGCTTTTTCAAAGTCTAGCTTCAGCAGGATCCCTCCCTGCTTCCTTTCCTTTAGCTCATGCACAATCTCGATGAGAGCCAGGGCCCCGTCGAGGATGAATCTGCCTTTCATGAAGGCCGTTTGCGTTGGGCTGATAATCCTATTAGCAATGGGGTCCAGCCGGTGCGCAAAGGCCTTCGAGATGATCTTAAAGATTACATTGATGAGTGCTATAGGTCTGAATTGAGATATTAGGTCCGCCCCCGGAACCTTAGGAATGAGGGACAGCACTCCGAAGTTGAGCCTTGAGATATCTATTCTGCCAAGAATGAAGTCATTGAGGATGTGCAAGACCCCGAGCTTGCAAAGTGGCCAGAAATTCTTGAAGAAGGCAACCGGGAAGCCATCCGGACCCGGCGCCGTGTTCGATTTCATGTCCATAACCAACACTTCCAGTTCTTTTTCCGAGAAGGTGAGGAGGATGGAGTTATTTTCTGCCTCCGACACCCTGCGAGCCTCCGGCCAAGTTTCCAGCGCGAGACCCAAATGTCGCTCAGATTCTGAACCCAGGAGTTCGCGATAGAAGTCATAAATGTGTTCCTGAATCAGCTTGGGATCTCTAATAGGGCCAGCCTGCGACTGAAGGCAGGAGATGACACACTTCCGACGTCTCCCGTTGGCCACCGCATGGAAGTATCACGACCACCATTGTGATCATGTTGCCATGCTTCCCACCTCCTTGATGCCGACCTCCTCCGATAGGGTGGACGCCCCCGTTGCGTCAAGAATTCCCATCCTGTGTGTGGGTGGCCTTGCTTGATTGGAGTAAGATCGACGAAACCGTCTCTCGCGGCCTGGTAGAAGTTGGGCACAATCCTATCGGGGCCGGGGGCGTTGTTGTGGTCCACCCCGCAGACCGCCGATCATTGAGTTGTGGTACTATATTATTCAGGATATGGCATAAGAGCATCTCTAGTAGACCCCTTAAAAGGTCAAGCCTTAAAAACAATTTGAGGCACCCCTTAAACATGTTTTGCGGTATTGTGCGGTCTCGGCCGAAACAAATTCCTAAACTCGTATCGCAAAAAATTTACGGTATGAGTTTAGGGGATTGATGGCTACGGTGTATAGTGATTAATCGTCGGTTGTCAGTCGGTTGTCACCCCAAGAGGAAGGTGAATGATGTAGCTTAGTAGCAAATTTCCCTCAGTGAAGAACCAAGGTTATCGAACCAGTAGGACTTTGAAATCAACAACGAGGTATTCAACGACAATCTCTGGCGCTTGATCGTCGTCAAATGCAGACCTGCACACACTCAACAAATTAATTTGCCCCAACGACAGGAAGTTTGTCAATCTTCCTGGTCTGCTGAAAACAAAGCGGTTAATCTTATTGTGGAAAAGAGCAATTTACGAGAACAGACCAACGAGCAAGCGATGGTGAAAAGCAAGTAAACAAGGTTGCTATCAATAGAAAAAAGATGGTTCGGGGGTCATAGGTTCACTAGTGGTGTCTCTCTTGAAGATAAAACGCAAACATGATGGGTAAACAAATTACAGTTGGGCAATTGACAGAATTGTGACACATCTAGCTATGGTATAGAGAATTCATATGTAGCATTCATGTAGGCATCATGTTAAACATATATAGACCGTTATCCAACTACATCTATGACTAAAAATCCACCTAGGGATCGCTATCCAGCATGTCACCCATCGGTATTAAGTTGCAAGCAACCGACAAATGCATTAAGCACAATACATGATGTAAACAATATTCATGATCACGAAGACATAAACGTCGTTGTTTTACCCCTACTAGCAACAACACACCCTCGTCCTTACACGTTTCTGTCACTTGAGCGCATGCACGGTGGGGCATGAACCTACCATCTAGCATAAATACTCCCTCTTGAACATACAAACAATCATTTGGCCAAAGTAACCCTAACATCGGAGAGCATGCAAGAGCATAAATAACATATAAAGATATCATGTAATCTGATCATAACTTCACAATTCATTGGATCACAACAAACACAATATGTAGAATTACATAATATTGATCTCGATCATGTAGGGCAGCCCACGAGATTATAAACATCAAAACACAAAGAGAGAGACACCATACTAGCAATGCTATGGACCCATAGTCCAAGGGGGACTACTCACGCATCATCCCGATGGCGGCCATGTCGATGAAGAGGCCTCCGAGATCAATCTCCCCTTCGACAGGGTACCGGGAAGAGATTTAGAACCCTCCCGAACTAAAAAGAATTAAGAGTCGGTCAAAAATAAGGAACCTGCTTGGGTAGTAGTTTCCGACCGAATCCTTAAAACCGCGTTTATTATAAGGGTTTGCTTGTTTTAAGGGATCTGCTAGAGATGCTCTTAACCCGTAAGCCCTTATCTGAATATGTATTGGGGGCAAAGCCAATTACATGGAATACAATCAGTTAGAGATATACAACGCTATCTAAACTGATTCAATCAATCAATATTGCAATTAGTCAATCCATTTCTTGCTTCAACTGAGTGTTCTCCTCAGCACCTACACATGCATGCGAGCAGACAGATTGGAAGCAGCAGATCGACACGCAAACGTGAGAACAATGTCGCACATTACATTACCAACAAGGCAACAACTGGAGCTATACAAGATACGTAGTATATACAAACCGTTCGTTTGTACAACTCTCACTCACTCCTACACATCCATTCCTTCAACGTTCTCCTTGACCACAAGGACGTTGTCCATCTCTTTTTCCTTGCTACCATCCTGCTCCCCAGCGGGAGCCACCACCGCCGACGTGCTGGGCTTGTACTCGTGCTTCCTCGCGATCACCACGAACACGGCGAAGTTGAGCACCCCAAGCACGGCTAGCATCCAGTAGAAGAGGTCGAGCCTTCCCGTGTCGAGGTTGTTCTGTATCCAAGTTCCTTGTGTCACGGCGTGGACGAGGAAAACGAGGAAGCTGCTGAGGAAGAACCCCATGGACAAGGTAACCAGGAAGAGCCCCGTGCTCATGGACTTCATCCGCTCCGGCGCCTCGCGGATAAAGAACTCGAGCTGCCCCACGTACGCGAACGCCTCGCCGGCGCCCACGAGGAAGAACTGCGGCACCAGCCAGAACCCGCTGATGGCGACGCGGGGCTCCCCGTTGGCGGCTTCGCGGCGCATCTTCTCGACGAGCGCCGCGACGACCATGGCGACGGTGGCGAAGACGAGGCCCGTGCCGACGCGCTGGAGGGAGGTGAGCCCCTGCGGGCGGCGCGTGAGGCGGCTGGCGAGCGGTACGAGGAGGCGCTCGTTGAGGGAGGTGAAGAGGAGGATGGAGAGGAAGAGGAAGACGGAGAGGGAGCCGGCGGGGATGACGAAGCTGGCGCCGAGGCGGCGGTCCATGCGGGTGGCCTGCTCGATGGTGAACGTGGTCATCTGGGAGTAGACTGTCCAGAAGAGGATGCAGGTGGACCAGATGGGCAGCAGCTTCACCACCATCTTCACTTCCTCTACCTCCGTTACCGTTGAGGTTGCCGCCTGCTCCTCCTTCTTGGTCGGAGATGCAGCCAGGTCGACTTCATCCACGACTGCAGCTTTGTCCAGGCACCTGCATCGGGATCATATATAAAGGTTAATCACTCACGTGATTTGATGCAATGGTTATCCCGCTGCAACGCCCAGAGTATCCTTCTAGTTTCCCTAAATGACATTGACATCCTCTATATGGATTGGTTCTGCTTAGTCTCGAGCACCACCGTACCACACCTAAGGATGCCATTTTGGTCCCGATAGATTCAGACAAATGCAACTACAGTTCACTAGCCATTACACTATCTAGCGAGCACTAGTCCTGAAAATGAGGACTGACGACGACATCCTACCGCTCGGCCCGGCCCCCAATTGACTATATTTAACGTCAGCAACTTCTGAAGATTACTTGGAGATTTGGCAGCTCGGGAGGCCGATCACCTCACGCTTTATTTCCTTCTCTCTCTGGCATGATTGGCTTCTTGCGTGTTTGTGTAATACAGTACTTGGAAGCAATGAAAGGGAACTGAAGAGTACTGGGGTTAGTTGTCGTTTTTGTTACCTTCTCTGGCACGTCCATCTCAGCGTAGACAAGTGGCTGGCGCGGTGATATCGTACTAATAAGAGACTCGTGAAAACACATAGTTCATGGCAACCATGGAAATTTACGTGGCTGGGAGCCTGGGACGCAATGAAAACAAGACACAGTCGATCGATGAGGGCTCACTACGAATCGCTCGAGCAGACACAGCCCACATGCACATGATCCTACTCCTACAGTAGTACTACTGGTACTGGGGCATAGCTAGTAGCACCTCTTGGCAGCATCCTTCCTGCCACGGAAAATGGCCCCTCCACTATATATTATTGTCCTTGTGTGTGAATCGCAAAGATATGTACTGCGTATATCGTGATGCACCATGATCTCAACCAGAAGATTTTGATTATATGAGGAAAAAGAGATTTTGATTATTACCTGAGCCTGTCGGTGTAGGCCACCTTCGTGGTGTGGAATCCGTTGAGCTCGCCGGCATCGGCTGGGAGCGCCAGCTTGCGCTTCTTCCACGCCGTCCACATCACTCTCCCGATCACCGTGAGCGGGCTCCCCTCGGGCCGCCGGTACCGGTACTTGGACGTGCCGGCCACGAGCACGAGGACGCCGAGGGCCATGGAGGCGGCCGACACGCCGTAACCCCAGCCGCGGCCGATGTTGTCCTGCATGTACACCAGCACGGTGACCGCGAAGAGGGACCCCAGGCTGATGCAGAAGTAGAAGCGGTTGAAGAAGAAGACCATGGCCCGCTCCTCCCGCGGGTTCCGCCCGTCGAACTGGTCCGACCCGAACCCGGACACGTTCGCCTTGAGCCCGCCCGCCCCGGCCGCGGTGACGTAGAGCGCCACGTACAGCAGCGCCAGCTGCCCGCCGGTCGCCGGCGTGCACACGTGCCCCTGCGCGCCCCGCGGGTCCCCGCACGCCGGCGGCCGCATGCTCGGCAGAACCGTGTCCAACGTCAGAAGGCTCACACCCTGTTACAGTAATTTTTTTTATCGTTTCAGTTAATTGAGGTACGGCGCAATGTGGACGAGGGTTTCCACCTGGGTTGATTGTATATATGTGCTGAGTGGTGGTACGTAGGAGTAAGCTTACGATGGCGGCGATGGTGGCGGAGATGGCGATGGTGAGGTAGCGGCCGAGCTTGGCGTCGGCGAGGAAGCCGCCGACGATGGCGAGGAGGTTGAGGGTGCCCATGAAGTTGGTGACGATGTTGGCGGACTTGGCGTTGGAGAGGTGCAGCGAGCCGACGAGGTACGTCACCAGGTTCATGGAGATGCCCATCACGCACACACGCTCCGCGAGCTCCGTCCCTAGGATAAGCCCGGCCCCGAGCCACCCCCCGGTCTTGGACTTGTCCACCGGGTTGCCGCGGAAGTCGATGGCATCGTCGGCGTTGCTGTAGCCGCCATGGCCGCCAGCAGAAACCTGCATGTTTAGAACAACGAACCATGAGCAGACCGTCATCATCACCATGCAAATTACAATCCTCGTGCAGGAAATCAGCATGTAAGCTAAGCATCAGGAGCATGTGTTGTTTGGGCACTTACCATTGCTGGTGCTGCTCTAGGCTCTAGCTAGCTAGCCGCTGCTGCTGCTCGTGCAGACAACGACCGACTAGCTATAGCTAGGGAGTGAGAAGGGGGAGGGGAGGTCTGTCTTGCGAGCCAGGCTGAGAGGATGTGTGGAGGGATGCTTTACATATATAGTGCTCAGTCAGGGGTTGATCCTGAGTTTCGATGGTTGCTTTTCTGGATTACCTCCCTTTTACTTCCGTTTCTGGCCGTGGAATTAACGAACAAAATGAAAATGATCAAGCGGCAGGCAGAGACCGGAGAATGTATGCTGCCCACGCCTTTGGCCTCGCACGGACAAGTAGACGATGACCTGGCGGGGTTTTTGTGGTCTGTGGATGGTGGCTTGGCAAATCTTCCCGTTGAGGGCCGGGGAATGATTGGCCCAAGGCTGCAAGCAAGGATTCTCTGTGCGTGTGCTAGTATTAGGTGGGTATTCTTCCACAATGCGACACGGGCAGGTTGCCGTGGAAGATCCGATGGATCGGCGGGACAAGACGGGGGAGCCGCCGCGGGTGATGCGGGCCAAGGAGACGGGACGTTACCGGGGCACCGCGGGGAGCCCGTCGTCGACGTGTCCCCCTGCGCCGCGTGGACGCACAGCGCCGCCGGCCCACGCGTGTAAAAGCCGGCCACGGCACTGCCGCCAGCGCCAGCCAGGTGGCTCCAGGACGAAGACGAAGGACGTGTCAACTTCCGACTGCCCGGCGGCGCTCTGTGTAGACTTTTACGGCTCCTTCCTGCCTCCATGGCCGTAAATCTGCGGAGCGACCAGCTCCACCCGCTGTGCTGGAGTTTTAGTCGTCGGAGACACCGGCCGGCCGGCTGATGGGCATGTGCATGTAACGATGGCCGTGCAATTTCGATGCTGATGTGGAATACTAGCAGCTAGCGCAAGACAAAGTTTGCCCGCCCCGGTGTTTTTCCGTGGCGGAGCATTCTTCAATCTATCTCATGCGGTCGTTACCCATTTCCATAAGCACTACAGTCATTCTCTACGGAAAATACATATCAGAACACGCTGGCATCCGCCCTGTTTTCAAAAACATACTTCTAAATGCAAGAAAGAAGTTGTGGGTCAGTGGGTGTATATATCTATGTTCTATGTATGCGTAGAAAGATTAGCGAAAAAACGACTTTCTATTTGGTCCGTGTAAAAAAGACGGAAGGATGTCTCGTGAAAAGTTTTTTCTCCAGCATCGCAGTTTGTCTTATTCGCGGAGGTAAAATAAAGTCATTTTTACGCAAAATTTTGTCTCAGCAAATGGTTGTTTAAGTTGCTTAATGAGGATGGTGTGTGGCACGACTTCTTACACAACAAATAATTAAGGCAAAAGATCATAGCCCCCCCTCCCCCCCCCCCCCGGTAGTCCCGGTTCTGTTACGACCCGGGACAAAAGTCCCCACGTGGGTGCTGCCTGAGCGCGTGGTCGAGGACCTTTAGTGCCGGTTCGTAATACGACCCGGGACTAGAGAAGTTCCCACGTGGCAGCCTCTGGCTCTGGCTATTTTGTATTCCCGCCTTATTGAATATTTAAAACTATGATCAATCTTGCAAAATATATGGTTAATTAATTACAAATCAGAAAAATACATATAGCATATCAAAATGTTCATAAAAGAAATATCTATCAAATAAAAATATACTTTATTCTTTAAGAGAATTCAATCATTTAATTAATTACATGGAGATCACAACCAGGACTAGAGCTGGCCCGTCTATTCGATTACATGGAGATCATAACCGGGACTAAAGCCCGTCTATTCGATTACATGGAGATCATAACCAGACTAGAGCCCGTCTATTCGGTGCAATTGTATTTTCCCTTTGGGTTTATGACATGGTCCATAAAAAATCCCGCAATTTCCTCTTGAATTGCTATAAAGCGCTCCTTTGGTTGCAGATTCCTCCGTAGTTTATCCAACTATAAAAGAAGGAGATCGATATGAATATCAATCATCATAACATATGTTTAATCTGATACGTCATAAAAACACTAGCGTAGCATAGCGGATGTGTTTGGCAATGCACCACCTCTGAATTTAGAATTTAGACATAATTTAACGGGGGTAAATGGGAAGCGTGGCTTCATTAGGTTGAGCGAGTAATGCGGGTTACTTTATCAAATAAGCCTCATGCGTTTAAGTGGAATCCAACTGATTCTAGCGTATTTTCCATTGAATCTATGTACGAGGACTTTATTAATGGGAAGGTATATATGGAAATATATTTGAAAGCTAAAAGTACCATTAAAGATAAATGTTTCTATGTGGTTCTTAAGCATGATTTTTTACTTACAAAAGATAACCTTGTAAAAAGGCGTTGGAAAGGTTGTACAAAGTGTGTGTTTTGTGATTCATCGGAGTCCATTGATCATCTTTTTATTCACTGTCAATTCGCCAAATCTGTGTGATGAGTTGTTCATTTTACTTTTAATATTTCCCCACTGTTAATATTACTAATATGTTTGAAAATTGGCTAAATGGGATAGATAAGTAAGGGCGTTCATGCTTTTGTTTGGACATTTTGGAATTGCCGAAACAATGATGCATAGAGGCGTTTTGTATTTCTTGTTCCGTTGGTTGATTCTCAATTAGACTTTGATTGATTCATGAATTGTAAACTGCTATTTCGAAAACTTTGCAATAAAATGAGGTTGTGTGTATCGTTTCGATGCAGCGACCAGGGCTATAATCACATTACAAAAAAGCTAATTCTTTGCTAGAGAATTAGCAAAAGTGGCGTGATAATTGTGATCGAGTTAGCTAATGTCCAAGGGGCAATTAATGGATTATCATCTTGTCATCAAGTTCATCCTAGTATAGACACCTGACACATAATTAACCTATCAATTGTCATCATTCTCATAATCTCAATTCTTGGCATACTTGAGCATTCTGATATTAGATGGGGACAAGGGGTGCTAATTTTTTAAAGTGGAGACACTATAATACTATTTTAGAATTATAAATCTTTTGGATCGGAATCAGAGGAGGAGGAGAGATAGGCTGGGCTAGGATCTATGTCCAGAGTCCAAAATGCGAAAAGTAAGCCTAACCAAACACCAAGAGCATAAGAATTAAGATGAGGATAGTTTTACTCCGTGTGCTGCGATGGATGTAACTCATCAGGAGAGTATAACTCTCATCTTGTCTCTTCTATGGTTAAGCTGTTGATGTGACACATGTGAGACATTATATGTATATATAATTATATATGAGCTCATATTGATGCTTCCAGAAGATTTTAGATCACAAGTAGACTCGAAACAAAATTATAACGGGACCAAAAAGTTTAGCTCGAGGCACTTCTTCTGAAGATTCAAAGAAAGTTTGCATATTTTTATTAATGATTCTTTTTTTTTCAAAATTTCAGAGAGGGAAACATATTTATGTATTGGATCGGTGAAGGGGGTGGATCGAGACGAGAAATTATATGTGATTGTAGAAAGCACACCACAACTATCTCCATATCATCTCCTCGATGGAATGACTATATAAAAATATTCGTCAGACTCACACTTTCAAACTAATTTAAAAGTCTCAATAAAAATAATAAATCTTAGTTTTAATCTTCAAAATAAGTGCCTCCATTTAAACTTCTCGGTCCCACTTTTTGTTTTGAGTCTTCCCATGATTTAAACTCTTCTCATACTGTGACAACTCAGAATACACAACAGGTGAACAGAGAACAAGAGAAGGGATGGGATGAGAATTAAACTCCCATCATGACTTGCCATATATGACATCATATATCCAACTCAGCATGAGGATCGAAAAGGATAGCATCAACTCTTTGCCGGTCTCTACCGCTTTATAAAAACGAGACATAGCGAGGTACATAGAAACTATCCAGCCAATCTATCCTCCTTCTCCAACTCCTATTCAAAATAATTTTGGTAAAGCAATGGCGCATCATCGCACGACCATGGGGCGCCAGAAGATCGAGATCCGTCGCATCGAGAGCAAGCAGGTGCGTCAGGTGTGCTTCTCTGATATGTGTCAAACGTATCTATAATTTTTGATAGATTCATGCTTGTTTTGTGTCATTGTCACATGTTTCTACTATCTTATTATATCATTTTTAGGCATTTTTATTGGACTAACCTATTGACAAGATGCCTAGTGTCAGTTCCCTGTTTTTGTTGTTTTATATTTCAGAAAATCTACTTCTGGAAATATTCTCAGAATTGGACGAAATTTTACGAAGAATTTTTATTCGTCAGAGGGAAGACCTGGACCAAAGTAGGGGACCTAGAGGGGCCACCCAGAGGCCAGAGGTGACCCCTGGCCGCAGCCCCGCCTGGACCCTCGGCTGGGACCCGCCCCTGCCCTCTGGGCAACGCCTCGGCCCCCCTCGTCACCTATAAATTACTATTTTCCCTAAAAACGAAAGGGCGGTGATTATTTTCCACGAACTCCACCCGAAGCCGCCGCCACCTCGAAACCTAATTCGGGGAGATTGATCCCGGAGGGCTCTACATCGCCATGCCTTCCGGCGGGATGATGCATGAGTAGTTCCACCTTGGACTACAGGTCCATGGCAGTAGCTAGATGGTTACCTCTCTCCCTTGTGCTTCATGTTTATGATATTGTGAGCTGCCTAACATGATCAATATCGACTATTGTGATGCTATATGATGAGTTTGTTGGGATCGAATGGATTATGAAGTTATGATCAGATTGTGCATGGTTCTTATATGTTAATTTATGTTCTTGCATGCTCTTCGATGTGCGTAGTTACTTTGGCCAACGTGATTGCTTGTATCTCCAAGAGAGAGTATTTATGCTAGATAGTCTGTTCATGCCCCCTCTTGTGCCTGGGCACGAGTGACAGAAACGTCTAAGGACAAGAGTGTGCTGTTGTGACTAGGGGTAAAACAACGGTGTTTATATCGACTTGATCATAAATATTGCTTACATCATACTTTATACTTAATGCAATTGTCTGTTGCTTGCAACTTAATACCGTTGGGTGACATGCTGGATAGCGATCCCACGGTGGACTTTTTAGAGATGCGGTTGGATTCAACGGTATTTGTTAATTTCTGTGATGGCTACATGAATATTACCATGAACTCTTTGATTTAGCTAGATTAAGTTTGTGTCATAATCTTGTCAATTGCCCAACTGTAATTCGTTTACCCGTCATATGAGTGTTCTATTTATTGGAGAGACACCACTAGTGAACCCACGACCTCTGGTCCATCTTTTTACATTGATTAGAACACCTGTTACTTGCTTTTCATATTCACTTGCTCGCTGGTCCGTTTCCATAATTTCATTCACTACACTATACGTTTAACCGCTTTGTTTTCAGCAGACCGGCAAGATTGACAACCTTCCTGCCGTTGGGGGCAAAGTAATTGTTTGAGTGTGTGCAGGTCCACGTTCGTCGACGGTTAAGTGCCAGAGATCATTGACGTGCACCTCGTTGTTGATTTCAAAATCCTACTGGTTTCATTAAACCTTGGTTCTTCACTGAGAGGAAAACTGCTATTTGCTACATCCACGCCTTCGCTTGTCGCAACAGTGGAACATGGGGTTCCCCTAGTGCGGCCAAAGTGGGTCCACCGCCTGTGGGCCCACCAAGAAGATGGACAACGCAAGGAGTCAAGACCGGCAGGTGGGCCACCCCATCTGCCACACGGGTACCTGAGAAGCTCGACATCGACAACCACGGCTAAAGGACTAGGTGACCTTCCGGGGTCACCTCCCACCCCGCGAACAACGCGGAGGACCCGAGAGCCCGAATGCCCGGCAGGAGGCCAGGCTCGCTCCCGGGTTTCCCCCTCCGTACGGCAAAGAAGATAAGCTTGCCAGCTCCTACTGGAAGCTCCTAGAAGACTTGGGCGCCAAGAAGATGAAGGCGCAGCGTGGGGACATGGCCGATGGGGGTGTCAGTCCCTGTCCACCCCGCTTTCCCAAATGCGGACAACCGCACCTAACCCCCCGGAGAAATACTTGGACGAGACGAGGCCACGTCGCCTCCTAAAGATCGCTGGAGGGTTTTACTGCCTACCCCCCCCACGCTCCTCGCATGCCCTTGTGGGATCCCCTTAGCCTATAAAAGGAGGACCAAGGCATGGGAGGAGAGAGGGCTGGGGACAAAAGAGGAAGAGATCAGAAGAACACAAGCGAAGACTAGCTAGGGCCGAGAGGGTAGAGCGAGAGGTGATCTCCTCTGGGTAGGATCTGCTCGTCTTCTACCTCTAGCCACCACCTTCAGGGTTCACGCCCGTGACCATCTTTGTAGGCCACACCATGATGATCCACTCAATCCAGACATGCAGGAGTAGGGCTTTTAGCCTCAGGGCGGCCTGAACCTGGGTAAACTCTCTGCGTCCCTGTGTTGCTTGCTCGTACGTTGATCGGAGAGCTTGGCAAGGTACTCCCGGAGAAGGTGCCTTCCAGCCTCCTTCGTGTCCTGCGCCGAACCTAAAAAGGGGGTATCCTTTACTCCTGATGTCTGTGATCCGAGACATGACATCTGGCGCGCAAAGTAGGGGGCGCAAGCGCTGGATTCATCTTAATCAACCTCAAGGTCATCGTCAAGCTCTTCGTAAAGATCTATCTCAAGTTCTTCGTCAAGATCTACGTCGAGCTCTTCGTCCGCGACAAGATCTGCTCCGAGCTCTTCTTCTCCGGTCGGAACCGCTGCTTCCTCTAGGCAAGGTGAACGGTTGCCCCATTGGCAAGTGAAGGCCATGTCGGGAACTCAGGAGGTCTTTGGTGAGCCGTCACATCAGTCGACTCAGATCAGCTGGGGGCTGGAGGAAGCTCTGGGTACGGCCCGGGCGGTTCTCTCCTTCCCGACAGAGCAGTGCAAAAGCGATCCCCGTGCGAGGGCATGGATCGCTAGCTTGGTGATGCATGTAAAATGCATACATGAACTTTGCATTATAATACTCATATTTCAATCATATTTGCATCATATAAGGGTTATATCATTGTTTTATAAGGATTTTGGGAAGATTTCACAGTTTTCCTATTTTTCCTGGAATTAACCCTGCACTGGCAGAAAACCCTATTTTCTATATTTTGATGTTTCAGGGACCCAAACGATGTCTAAATGACCTAATATTTTGTGGGGATAATTTTTTGGAAGGAACGAAGCGTAGGAGCGAAGGAAGCGAACAAACGAAGACCCGAGGGCCAAAAGAGGTGGGCCCACGCGGCCAGATTCCTTGGCTGCATGGGACCCCCCATCTTGGGACTCGTGGCTCTGATGCTGTCCGTTTTCGTCTCCGTGGCTTCGTCTTGACCTAAAACTGACTATAAAAATAGTCCCCCGACGGCTTTCGCGAGGAGGCGGCGGAGAAACACAAAACCAAGAAACAGGAGACAGAAGGCTGCCGCCGGAGAAGATCGGAGGGGGGAAACGCCACCGAAATCACCTCCGGAAGGCTCCTCCATCCCCCCTCTGGAGTCTCCATCAACACCACCGTCAAGACCAGCACCATCTCCATCACCATCTTTGTGATCCACTTCATCCCCCTCATAGTTTGAGATAGTTCGAACCCTGGCTATTGTCCAAGTACTATTCTACATGCTTGTGAATTTCTACTTGTCATTGTTTTGTGGGGAGATTATATTTTCAGATTGTGTTGTATCACTTTGTTTTTATCAGAGCCACTTTACAAGCGGTTTAGCAACTTCTTCATGCCCCTACGAACTAGCCTGACACCTCTCTATCCAGAAGAGTATGCCTCGGGAACAGAGCCCAAAATAAGCTCTTTGTGACCCTTCCCGCCAAACACTACTCCTCCATTGCACACTCCCGGGGGAAAATGAGACTTCACCCCAATAGGCTATTTCGGAGATATATTTTTTCAGAATTGTTTGAAGCAGTCGCCCCACTCATAAACCTAGTTGCGGAGAGTCCAACCACCTAAACCGGAGGCGGTTATAGATGCCCTAACAAAACTGCGTAAGAAGATATCGCGAGAAATAGTTGAGGATCGATTTTCTGCCTCTATCCTACCCTTCAAGCATCATGACGTTTCCGGGGGCGAATCCACTTTGAATTTGATAAATGTATTGCTTGTGAAGTATGTGTTTGGGTATGTCCGATAGATCAACCCCTTGTAGATTGGAGATTTGAAAAGGATATTAAAGCAATGCGAGATAGAAGATTGAGCTTGCATGCAATAGCTATAGGTTAGTTAAAGTAGGCACGAGTGGAGGGAACTAGTAGCCTTATCACGTCAGGTAGCTTGCTATCCGGCAAGCTCGTTCTGATCTTGGGCGCAATACCTCGAATTTGATCGCCTTCCATACTTCACAAGCCGCAGCTAGTTCAGGACTCCATTTGCAAGCAGCTCGGATAATTTCATTACCTTCATGAGCAAGATCACGCCTGACAATGGCATCTTGAAGCTCTATTTTATCAAACTTGATCGCCAGCCTATGGCGAAGACCATTGAATCATACCATGTCTTCGCGTCGTGAGTAGTTCTCTCATGTTCTTGGGGGCATAGGATGGATTGGAAATAATTTTCACTTAACTTGTGTTGAGTATTTGGTCAAGTTTTTATCTTTTATGATTGTCTTGATGTACAATGTATGAAGTGCACCATATATTGAGTAATGCATGAAGGTGCTATCACACTAGTGTGATGGAATGGGTAGGACCTAGGAGGACACGTAAACCTTGGTCTAATACATGAAGTTACATTAGGAGGGGATTTATATCGGGGACCTTAGAGTGTAATGCTATGGTGGAACTTTATGTCTTAATAATTATTGTGCAGTCATTTACTTGGCCACATGATCCATCATAAGGGGTTTAGTTTATTTATTTAACTACACCTAATTATGGCTCCGTCCAAAGAAGATTATAACTTGACAAAATGTTTACCTTGTTGTTGTAGAAATATTTATGCCATGAAATCCATGTAGCCCTTGGGAACGTTTTCCACCTATAAGAAACACACCACTCAAGCTTGTCCCCTTGCTGCATAGAGGATTGGGCATTCTCTCTTTGAGAGCTTTCACTTGTCATATTTTATTTTCAGCTTTTTACTTTATTGCAAACTCTACACCAAAAACCCAAAAACACTTGCATCATTTAATCATTTTAGTTTGTCTAGTGCATAGATAATAAGAGAAGTGACACTCTTATTTGAGAGGATAAATACTTATACCTTCTACTCCTCGTGGGATCGATACTAATACTTACACATCGAAGATTCCAACGATCCCTATACTTGTGGGTATCAAGACATTTTCTGTCGCCGTTGCCGGGGAGTGTAGCGCTTAAGTTTTTATTCTTGTTTGCACTAGATATTTATTTTCAGTTCTGCATTTTTTTGTTTGTTTTACATCTTGCAATCATCTAAGCTTGGGGAGGTTTTCCTCTTTAACTTGTTTGGTTGTGAGTTTTTCTTATATTTACTTTCAGTTTTGCATTTAGTTTAGTTTTATTTTTCAGTTTTATATATCAAAACACAAAAAAAAGATGGAGAAACTTTCTGGAATGTCTTTGACTAATGGTTATGTTAAAAATATGGAAGGCTACTTTGAATATGAATCAACCGAAGAGGGAACAAGAATGCGTAAATTGATTGAAGCTCTTCACAAAATGGCTATTCAGTTTTGTGAATTACATGATGTAACTTTTTGCAATAGAAGAGCTGTTAAACATTCCCACTATCAATGCAAGTATAATAGTGATCCTATAATTGCTTGTTATCGTGAAGATAAATTTTCATGCCCTGATATAGAACAAGTTGAGAAATATATTGCTTATGTTGGAGCCCATGAGATAGACTCTCTTATTGATAAATTTCTTACAACTAGTCATGAAGCTCGTGTAATGAAAGTACAAATTTCTATTATTCTCCAACTTTGTAAAAGAGAATTTAGTGACAATGTTTATGTTAAAGAAAAAATTCTTGCTTCCATGGAAAGTACAAATATTTTGCAGGAAGAGGATGATGAAAACATAAGCATGGAAGAGGAAGAATGTGAAGAGGAGATTGAAATGGATATGTTCCAACCTAAGCTTGGGGAAGAGTTGGATCTCCCAACTTCACCATCAACATTTGATAGTAGCACTCAAACTCAAAAATCTTTTGTTATTTATGAGAACCCATGTTACGATGAGTGTCAAACTAAAAATTCTATGGTTATATATGATAACTCATGCTATTATGATGAAACAAATAATGCTCCTTTACTTTTTAATGATTCTACTAGTGAAATTATTGATGATAATGAGGAGTGTTGTTTAAATATGCTATATGATAATGCTTTAGATGATGGTCCTACGCTTATTGATAATTCTCAATGTTTAGAAGTTGTCACCAAATTATGTGAGGATAAAAATGATATACTTGCTGCTTGTGACAACACTCTCACTTATGAGAGTCCTACTTTATTTTTGAATTCTCCTATTCACACCATGGAGGAGAAGCTTTTATATGTTGAAAAGTACATATGTGGGCTGAAATTATCTTGCACTAATAAAAATTACACCCACAACAATAATGTTTATGATGTTTCTTGCAATTATTTTGAGAGAGGAAAACATGCTAATATCTTACATGATAGTTTTAATAATCCTTTATATGTTCCAAAGTTTGCAATGTTGCACCAATCTAATAGTTGTTTTATCAAATTTGGTTCCACTAATTGTAACTATTTTGAGAGGGGAAAACATGGTTCTAAACATTTCAATATTATTACGTTTCCTCTCTTTAAGTTCAAAGCCTTGAAATTGCTCTTGTTTTATCTTCCTATTCTACTTGCTTTGTGTTTCAATGATTTATTTTTTTACAAGATCCCAATGCATAGGAAGTGGGTTAGACTTAAATGAGTTTCATATTTTTCTTTTGATGCTCTCTTTTGCATTTCAATTCTTATTCCTATGTGAGCATCATTAAACTATCATGCCTAGCTATATGGCTATAAAGAAAGCGCTTTACGGGAGGCAACCCGGTTGTTTTTATTTTTGATTTTCTTTGTGTCCTCTTGCTGTAACAAGAGATTTAGTTTTTAGTTTTGTTTCTGGAATTTTTAATAAAGTACCAAGTTTTACCCATTTTGGTTTGAAAAAAAGTTGCTATTTGCATTCGGAGATTCTATTCCAGCACGAATCTGTGCACGGTATGATTTTTCACTCCTATTCTGTAACTCCGAATGAGCTTCTATTTTAACTGTGGTTGCAACTTTTCATCCTATGTAAGCATGAATTGTTTCAGAATTTTTCGACATAATTAAGTATGGTAGAAAAATGCGTTTTTCTGCTGCTATTTTTCTGGACAGATTCTGTCCCATTTTGTTTGATGCATTCTTTGAACTTTTAACTTGAATCTTTTTGATCCAATTGAGTTTATAAGTAGGAATACAACATTATACATTTTCTGGACATTCATATGAATTTTTGTTTAAGGATTTTATGCAGCAAGCAATTCATTTGTCTATCACTACTAATGTCACCCCACAGAAAAGAAATGGGAGAAACAGTGTTTTGAAGTTTTTTCACAGCGATTAGAGGAGATGCACCAAGAGCTATCCAAGGATGGTGAAGACCATAAGCTTGGGGATGTGAATACAACCCCACTGGACCAACACACTCTCGGTTTGCACATGTCTAACTTCTGTTTTTCGATCAATGCACTTTATCGCATAAACTTGGAGCGTCTTTTATTTGCTTTTTATTTTGGTTTGATTTTTGTTTTGAGACCACCACTATCATTTTTTTATGAGAGAGCTACTGGAACTTTGGGTTGAATTAAGTTGGATGCTATTAAAAAGATTGGGAAAGGGATGTTTGAGTTGATTTAAAAAGATACATATAGTTGCATGATTCATGTGCTTTTTAATGAGTGTTAATTTGCAAGTGTTTTATCAAGAGCTATCTTTTATTCATGTTTTGATGCTGAATGTTACTTTAATTTGTTTAACATGGATTGGTTAGTTCTATGGACACTTGTGCATGCATTTAGACGGTCAACTTTCTCCCTTTTGCTAGCCCAAAAATTGCAACAAGCAAAAAACTTGTCCAACACCTGAACCAAAGTTTTTCCAGTGAGTCCACCATATCTACCTATTAGCTTTATGCTATTCCGAGTATGTTTATCATGTTATTTTGTATTATCTATACCTCTGAATTAAAATGCTTATGTTATTGATTGTCATGGGAAAAGTTGGTTAAAAAGCTCTCACGAACTTGATGCACACTTTACTTTTATTGCACTTAATAAACATGAACCATTGTGATTAAAATTATGAAGCTGTGAGCTTGACAAGAGTCTTGGTTTGGGGTTAGCCCATATGTGCTGTCACATAGCAAGCTTTCAACATGTTCTTAATTATATTTAGTTGATATCATGTAATTTTGTTTATGGATGCCTATCATAGTGCCAAATAAATGTGGAAACTAAGTAAGTTTAAGTAGTTTGTACAAATGGCTAGAGAGACACCTGGGCCGCAAATCTAAGCCATGCATCATTCATGGTGGAAATTTACTTACATGCTATTGTGAACCTTTAGTGATGCACCTCATAATAAAAAGCTATATCAATAGTAAATAAAAAGGGTGTTGAGATTGTTCATTATGTTTGTTTGTCTTGTCATTTTGACATGGGCTTGTTCCATGTCCTAGGAAAAGAGGTACCCCAGTTGACCCTCTTGATGACGCTATTTTTACAATGACTTTAACTTGAACTTGCTTGGTAGCCCAAATTGAGTAACACCATGGTGTAGGCACTCATATTCACGGGGCATGACGCTTTCAACCCATACTTTGTCAAGCACACTGCTCATATTTGCTTTCACTTTAAACTTTAACCATTCAAGATGTTATGATGGGGGTAATGAGAGCTTGACACCAATGAATACCACATTGCAAACATTAACTTAAGTAGAAGCATTTGGAAGTTAGATGAAACTTATTCATGTTTTACCTCTAGTCATTTATATATCTTTCCAAAGTGTCCACCTTTTATATTCAGATTTACAAGAGTACTCTTTGACCATCATAGGATGTTTTTACTTTTCATTATGCATACATTTGGTCCATAGTACTTTCTTCTATGTTGCACTTTGTGAATTATCATTGAACATCCTTACATTGAATATTTAATATCACTTCATAATCTATCTTGCATATTGCTACTCATTTAAAGAATGAATCATTTAACTTTATTGAGCAATAGTAATCATCTTTGATATCCATTGATAGTATTAAAATGGAAAATCCATGTTGGTTTTATCACCTTCATACTCGAGGACGAGTATAGGTTAAGCTTGGGGATGCTGATGCATGTAAAATGCATACATGAACTTTGCATTATAATACTCAAATTTCAATCATATTTGCATCATATAAGGGTTATATCATTGTAAGGATTTTGGGAAGATTTCACAGTTTTCCTATTTTTCTGGAATTAACCCTGCAATGGCAGAAAACCCTATTTTCTACATTTTGATGTTTCAGGGACCCAAACGACGTCCAAATGACCTAATATTTTGCGGGGATAATTTTTTGGAAGGAATGAAGCGTAGGAGCGAAGGAAGCGAACAAACAGAGACCCGAGGGCCAAAAGAGGTGGGCCCACGCGGCCAGATTCCTTCGCCGCGTGGGACCCCCCATCTTGGGCCTCGTGGCTCCGATGCCGTCCGTTTTCGTCTCCGTGGCTTCGTCTTGACCTAAAACCGACTATAAAAATAGTTCCCCGACGGCTTACGCGAGTAGGCGGCGGAGAAACACAAAACCAAGAAACAGGAGACAGAAGGCTGCGCCGGAGAAGATCGGGGGGGGGGGGGGGACACCGCCGGAATCACCTCCAGAAGGATCCTCCATCTCCCCTCCGGAGTCTCCATCAACACCACCGTCAAGACCAGCACCATCTCCATCACCATCTTCGTGATCCACTTCATCCCTCTCATAGTTTGAGATAGTTCGAACCCTAGCTATTGTCTAAGTACTATTCTACATGCTTCTGAATTGCTACTTGTAATTGTTTTGTGGGGAGATTATATTTTCAGATTGTGTTGTATCACTTATACCATTGAATCATATCATGTCTTCGTGTCGTGAGTAGTTCTCTCATGCATGTTCCTAGGGGTATAGGATGGATTGGCAATAATTTTCACTTAACTTGTGTTGAGTATTTGGTCAAGTTTTTATCTTTTATGATTGTCTTGATGTACAATGTATGAAGTGCACCATATATTTAGTAATGCATGAAGGTGCTATCACACTAGTGTGATGGAATGGGTAGGACCTAGGAGGACACGTAAACCTTGTCTAATACATGAAGTTACATTAGGAGGGGATTTACATCGGGACCTTAGAGTGTAATGCTATGGTGGGACTTTATGTCTTAATAATTCTTGTGCAGTCATTTACTTGACCACATGTATATTTTAAAATGATGAGTGTTCATAGTCACACTTACAAAGGAGGAAATCTAGAGTGTCCAGCTATTCGCTACTTTTTCTATGTTCTTGCTAACACTTTGCAGGCACGCGGCGAATTTACTTATGTGAATGAGGATGAGATGCTCATCCTAGCTAAAGCCGCACAACTAGAAACAACAATGAGCCAAATTTAGGAACCATGTTTCTTTCCATCTTCACTAACAAGCACACCAGCATCACAGACCCATCACTTCTGGAGGGGTCATCACCATCCTCGCCATCGCACTAGGACTTGACTTGGCTGGTTTAGCCCAACTCATCGGCAAGAGTTATGTCGCTCTTCCCACATTGAGAGCCGCAGGTATGATTACTTCAAGTATTGGTAGACTTTATATTTGTATACCTGGAGTTGCGCACTTGTATCCCACTCCTATGCCTAACCTGTTGAAAGTGCATGGTTGCCCCCATGTGTGGTTTTGTAATTAATGACAATCTCTATGGACTAATGTTTGTATTGAGCTATATTTGTAGGTGTGTCCATTTGCATTGCTTGATCTCCATTTGTTGGAGTCAAGGCTACGGGAAGAAGAGTATTTGTTAATTAAGGCTAAGTGCGAGTTGATCAACACTTGAGTCCAAGGGAAGATATGCCGAAGAGTTCTTCTCCCATATTGGTGTATGGGGGAGCAACATGTGAGTCTTCACCAAGCGAAGCGCAATCAAGAAAGATGGTTCGTCTTGAGGAGATGAAGATCGCCTTCATCGACCTCAAGTGGATTATGCGCAAGGAAAAGTTATGTTCTTGATAGGCTTTCTATTTTACCGGTCTCATGATGTTAGTGGGGAGACCGGGTTATAGGATAGATAACCGTACTATCAAGAGGGGCTCTCGACCGAGTATCTTGATCGTATCGTTCGTTAAGAGCTCAAACCTTTGCATCCTTGCAATCATATTTATTGGTTCTTATTTGTCTCTTATCGTGGTGTGGTCTTGGTGCTTGTTGTGCTTGTCATGACAATGCTAAGTTCACCGAAAACGGTTTTCTTATGCGTCTTCTATTGCGGTTTCGGTATTGGAGATTTTGCCGGTTCATCCGTGCGGAAGATTTATCTCTTCCATTTCTTTGAAAATCTCCATTGCTTGTTTGCCATTTCCAAGGGTAGCATTTTTCGTCCTCTTTCCAACAAAATTGGTTTTACTTCATTCGGACTTCAATTGCAAAAGATACGGCTTTTTGGTTTGCGAAAAGGAGCTTTTACCTTTCCCCATTTGGTTTTATCCTCCCTTGTTGGACTATGATGTTTTTCTGTATATCCTTGTAGAGCTTTTCGTTGCGAGTCCAACGAGCCCAAGATCATCGAAAACGGAGTCCGGATGCAAAAGATATGCCCGTTTTCGTTTTACATTTTCTGCAGTTTTCAGTGGGGCGGAAGTTCCGGCCCAAGCACTGGAAGTTCCGGCCCATATTTTCATCTGAGCTTTTTGGCTAAGTCTTTTTGGTGTTTCTCTCTGGAGGGGTTCCGGAAATTTGCCCCGGAAGTTTCCCCGGAAATTTCCGGGGGTCCGGAAATTCCGGTCCTTGGTCCGGAAGTTCCGGTTCCAGGAAAATTTGGCTAAGTCGTTTTCGCGTTTTCTCTCGGGAGGGGTCTGGATCTTTATACCGGAGGTTGCTCCGAATTACGGACCACGGAAGTTCCGTGTACGTAACACCGGAAATTCCGGCCCCTCGCTGCTCCAACGGTTATATTTTTGGGGGAGGCTATAAATAGCCCCCTTCTTCCCCAAGAGGTGCAGCTCACTCACTCTCTCTCTCCTCCATTGTTGCAAACTTGTGAGCTTGATTTCTAGATCTAGATCTACGTTTCCACCGAACAATTTTTAACAGCCCCAACTATGTAATGAAAAATACGAAGAATTTTTCCACTTTTTGCATTCTTGTTTGCATCATGATATCCATATGAAATTGCCATTTCTAACTATCCATTCATGCAAACAACTAAAATGGGAAAGCAAACCTTCCCAAGCTTCCACACCAAATGCAAATGCTTAACTTGTCAACCAAATTGTTCTTGGACTTCCAAATTGTTTAGGAATTTCCAAATGGACATGTTATAACCAATTTCTCCAAAATCTAAATATTGCCAAATAAGAAATGAAATTGAGAATCCAAAATTGGTTTAATTCAATTCTATTTTTGGAACCAAGTTAAGTTTTCCAAAAATTTAAACTAAAATCATGGGGAGCTTCAATATTATTGTGAGAGCCTCCCTGAATATTTTCACTATTTTTGGAATTGTTTAAGTGCTCCAAAGAAATGCATTTTTGTAATTATCAAAATCGACCTTAATTAAAACCTGTGAACCAATGTGGGTCAAAACATTTTATTTTGGGGCACCAATTTTTGTGGGGGTTCTAGATGGTGTTGAGAGCCCACATGAATTTTTGTGGAATTTATAAAAATGGTTTAGGGCCTAAATAAAATCCACTAAACTACTGTTGGACCTTTTTGTAATTACAGAAAGTGGTGCTAGGGGGTTCTGCGTGATTTTTCCCTCTTCCTCTCCATAGTGCCCGGCGCACTGGCGCCATGCCGCGGCTCCCATGCCGCCCTGCCGCGCCTCCCTGGTGGTCAAAGACCACGCCGAGGACGCCCACCTGCTCCACTCTACCTGCTCTCTCCTTTTCCCCTCTCTCCCATCCTCTGTTCCGCG